>JAHDVE020008595.1:0-92982 GCA_022606495.2 Halesus radiatus | reverse complement strand
TATTTCCTCTATTTAGCCTATTTCTTCTTTCTCTAGTCTTATTCACATCTCGATTTGATGCTCTGCAGGATTTCTATTTTTTATCGAGCCCATTGTGCCTCTCTGCTGTTCTTATCTTTTTCCTTGTGCAAACAATTGATTCGAGACTCGAGGGTTTTGAGGTTTTATTGGAATTGTTAGTTTTAGTTTCTGGAAAGTGTAAATAATTTGTGGATAGTCGCACATATATAGATATTGAGCTAAAGATGGTAGACGTTACCTTATTTGGTTGAGTTTCAGAGGCCTTTCTTTGATGCTGGGAAAGAGGGTGAGAGATACTTCTCGGTGTTCAGTCGATGTGGTGTTGAGTTTGATGGTCGTGCTGTTGTTCCGAGAGGATCGGGATCGGAACCTGTCTGCCGCAGTAGTTTCTAATGTTGTGCTTGTTATTTCCTTGATTGGCATCATCTATGTATTATTTTTTTATTGATTATATTTGTTTTTTTATTGTAATTACATATAAGTTTATAGGTGTATTGTTAAAAATTAACTATAAATAAATATAATTTTAGTTGTTTACAGTATTAAGTTTTATAAATTTGTCATTTTTTTTAAAAGGAAGTATTTACTGTATTTTAATATAGGAGTGATATGGAAACAATTTAGTTTATTTTTTGTATTATTTTATTTTAATATTTTATTTGGCCTCATTTTTACTGACTCACCTTATCAATTTTGGGAAGAACTGAGGATGAAGCTCTGCTAGCCTTGAGAACTCCACCGACTTCAGTGATTCCGAGTTTCAGCTCATGCGAGTTGGCTTTGAAGTATTCTTCGGACACCACTTGTGCAATTATAGGTATTTTATATATTTCGTGTTTGGTCACAATCTGGAACTCATCCGAGAACTTTCCTCGGATGTCGGGTGTTGGATGGAGCTGGATGATAACTTTTCTGGTTATTCCAAGGGGGATCTATATACAATTATTTAAGATACGAATAAAGAATTAACAACATATATAAATATGGCTAATTATAAGTACAGGTCCCATTTAGTTAAGTTGAGCTTTTGCATAGATTGTAGCCGGTCTTTTGACAGTAACTCTCTGCACCATCACATCTTCATTCTTGAGATTCAGCTTTAGTTAATACATACAATTTTCTTTGACGACTCCGAAATTTGCTTCAGCAGGAGTGAGCTATATACATTATAAAAATAAATTAAAAATGTTTGTTATAATTATAACTTCTCATGAATAATTACCAGGATGTCTCTTCGTAATTTATCGTTAATATCTGCGTGAATCATAAGATTCTTCTTCTCGACAAGTTCGTCATAAGTTTGCCCATAATCCATACTCCTCACCATAGTTTGATGCAGCCCTTCGTTTCTTATTTCAGAAACGGTGGGTGCCTTCATTACGAGCCTGTTCTTCATCGAGCTGATCCTCACTTTTTTATCAGTGACTGCTTCGGTTAGTATATACTTTTGGTTTATCTCGCTAATGGGCTGGGTGCGCATAAGTGATGGGACGTTGACTTTGGCTGCCCTCGGTTTGCCATAAACGTCATACTATTTCCGTTTGACCTCACGATACTGATATCCACTCTTCTCTTGTTCATAAGCAGCCATTTCCTCATCAATATCTTGTTGAGTGAACACGCTGGGCTGGATGATAATTTTGGTCTGTGTGATATTGGGCATGGTTGGCTGCTGTAAGTTCAGGTCCATATTGTCTCGCTCTTCTGATTGGAGGTTTTCGGTCTGGGAGGATGAAGGCTGTGCTTGCTGATATAAGGAACTTGATTGTTTTCGATACTATTCTATCTCAGCAGAAGGGTCGGGCTTCTTTGGTTTCGGCTTGAAGATCCAGTCAGGCATCGTCTTTAAAATCTGTTCTCCAAGGATGGTTTGGAAGTAGTTCTCGCAGATCCTTGGCTTCGGAAAGTGCTTTTCGATCCGTCTATGCTCTCTCGGAGCTTTCCGAGTCTTCGGCTTGAAGTCATCTTTAAGTGCCTCTACCTGCAATATGGGTTACGGGTCAGACTTCTTCTGCAAATCTCCAGCAGTGTTAAGTTTTTCGAAGCTTTCCACAAACATTTCCCTGACCTCTTGATAAAGATTCTGTATTCGAGGCTGTCCTCTGTACTCGATTATCTTTTGCTGGATCCTTATGTCATTCTCGACAGTAGCCAGGTCTCTTTAAGGGGTGATGAAACCAAATTAGTTTCGCTACTTAATGTCCTGCTTTTTCCAGGCTTAGTATCTCTGGAGTGTCAAGTTGTATGCTTCCCTGTCTTCTTTCGTGAGCTTCGGGTATTTCAGAAACGCGCGAATTGAGAAAACGTTACCACTAGCGAGAGTGTGTTAATGTGTTGGTATTGGCACGTGGGGAAGGACATCTAAGTTTTCAGGATAGTGAATCTGGATCTGTTTGGCTTATATTTTTGGTTGGACATGAGTGCACACCGAAACGAGGTCGACTCCTTTTTTCCAAACCTTCTCTTTGACTGTTGATGAGGATTTGCTCTGGCCACACACTCTGAAATAATCGGCAAGCTGATTGGAGTTCAAAAGCTCGAAGGCTCTGCCGTCTCCATAAATCTGAAAGAGTCGAGGCTCGACGAAGTTTGGACTGAGTTCCAGTTATTTCTCCGGCGCAATGACAACATTAGGATCGGTTTATTGCTCGAAGGTGACATCCTGCCTCCCTTTTTCCAAAGATGAAGAACCATCGATACAGTTGATGCTTAGGTTGGCCACCCGCAACTCAAAGGCTTGAAAATCATAAGTGTAAATTTAATTCATCTCGGGAGCCATACCCAGAACCACCCCTTCGAGTCCGTTTTTTGCCTTACCTGCCCCGTCAAGCAGCCTGACTTCTTGATTGGCAACGTATATTTCGGTATTATTATTGCTGAAGTTGATGGAGAAGGAGTATCCATTGTTGATACTCGGGTTTCCCTCAGTTCCTGTTGTGACTGGCTGTTTTGTCCCTTCGATGAAGAATGCTCCGTTTTCCAGCTCCAATCGAAAGTTATTCTCTCCCTCTACGCTTTTATCCAAATCAAAGAAGACTTGCCTCGCGAAACCTTCTTTCTCAATTGTCATGGTTTTGTTTCTCTCATCGTGCTCATACTATGTGCCTTAAGCGAACTTTACCCATTTTTAATTCGTACTTTTCTTCTTAATGATCACCGTGTCGTCGTTACGTTTCGTTATGTGATGGTCCTCGGTGGTTCGTTGAAGGGTAGGAACATTTGAGGGTTTTTCAACTTGCATGCCGTGCCCACTCGGGGTTGTATAAGAGTGTGGGGGTTGCGAGAGACCGCCTTCCGGATGCAGAATCGTTCTCTCTTCCGAGTAGATCACGGTGTGACCTGTCGGCATAGTGAGTCTACTCGGCTGGCTCGGGTGGTGCTGATAAACCTGTCCAGTTGCACAATCAAGAGTCAATATCAGGCCATTTTGTGGAGTGGTGACGATGGCTTTGGTTTGACCATCCTTTCTGTTGACTGTTATTCTGTAGTGTTTGTAAGTGAACCAAAACTCCCCATTGTCGGCGACCCCGAATACATGTTGGTTCTTCATCACCCTCAGAGAGCTGTGTTTGGCCCCGGCAGCCTATAATGTTTTAAAAAGGATCACTGCTCCATCGGGAGGGTACATTGCTTTAGTCGTTTCGTTCAAGTTTCCCAACGTCTCATAATCGATATTGTAAAACTGATCGTTAACCATGTTGTTGTCGTTCGTTCGGAAATGGTTCAGCCAGTTTTCAAAATTTGGAAGAACTCGCCAATCCGCGACCCACCTGGTTTTTAGTAGGCTTCCTGGAGGATTTTTATGATGAAGTATAACATACAATGAATCTTCTTGTTTGTTATATTTGGTAAGCATTTCAGGCTCCCATCTCCATGCCTCGGAAAACTCTGATATCAAAGATTGGTCGTTATGTGGTTCTTCATAAATACGGTCTCCAAAATCAAAATTGCGATGTTCATCTACTTCTTTTATGTAATTCTCGAAGTTCCGAATTCTTGTCAACCTTTCGAAGGTGGCCCATTCCCCAGCTTTATCGTTAGGATTGTTTAGACAATGTGAATATTGAGATTCTTCAGATTTTCTCAGTCCTTCAGATTTTTAAGGAATTTCAGGCATACTATTTCTATGTAAGCCTGGATAGAGAGCCTTTGAGAGGATCTCATATTCAAGCTTGATATTTTTATTACTTGACTTATTCGAGGCCAGCCCAATAAAATCATTCTCGTTGAAGTACATGTTGCTACCTAGAGATTATTATGAGTTTATCTAAGTGTTGTTTTTGAGAACTTTATCCTGCCGCTGGAGGTTCCTTCTTCGACCAAACAATGACTATATGTCGTCTTCCTATTACTTTTTTGAAGTTGAAGAAGATGCTGCTTGCTCGCCAGATTTTTAAATGCTTTAGGCAAGCTGAATGAGCATTTCCAAAGGAGTTTTCTCAAAACCCAATGTTTTACCCTCTGAAAGATTCAGAGTTATTGGTTTTATTTATTTAGAAGTCAATGGTTTCGATTGTTTCGCCTTTGCCCACTCATCGAATGCAGTCTTTTCAAGAGACAACTAACACAAAGCAGTGAAGACGGCTTCGGTTACCCCTTTGACTGCCTCTTGTTAGTTGTATGGATCAACCTAATATTCCAATTATTTAATCAATAAATTTCGGACTTCAGAGGTTCTCGGGCTTGTTTTTCTGGCCTGAATGATTTTATTTATAAAATTATCGACT
Organism: Halesus radiatus; assembly: GCA_022606495.2. Lineage (NCBI taxonomy): Eukaryota > Metazoa > Arthropoda > Insecta > Trichoptera > Limnephilidae > Halesus > Halesus radiatus. The sequence goes on along the minus strand of JAHDVE020008595.1, from coordinate 88,234 downwards.
GTCTTCTGATGTTCGATATCTTCTGGTTTAGGTATGGCCTTGGCTTTCAGAAGTTTGTAAGTCTTTGTTTCTTCGTCCTCCTCTTCTCCGTCTTCTGCCTCTGGGTCTGGTTCCTCGATTTGGGGAGCATTCGACCAGTTTAGAATTGGTTTCAAAACTACGAGATAGTTTATCGACTCTTCGTACATTGCAAGCTCAATGTATTATTGAGCATCTGAGGGATAGTTTTCGAAAAGATAGATGCTATCGAAGTTTTTGGAGTATTATTTTTCGGGGACAGGAGGCACAGGTGGCGCTTCTTCCTTCTTCTATTCTTTCTTCGCTTATTTTTTTGCACCCTTTTTCGGATCCTATTCCTTCGCCTCTTCTTTCGGTTCTAGTTTTTGTTTTTTTTCCTAGATTTTTCAAAAAATATACATACAGATTCACAGTAAAAAATATCATAACAAAAAAAATAATAATAAAGGATAAATATTTTTTTATAAATGGGATTAATATGTTCGGAGAAATTTTGTTTACGATTCTGTATTTGACGTTATGCACATTCGTAATCAGGGAGTGAGCAGCCTTGGCCATCACCTGTGGAGTCAGTTCGGTGACTACGCTTTCCATGAATTTCGCATCTTTCTTCTGCTTGTCGTTGAGAGTAGCCGGGTCTACATACATCGCTTTCTCCTTCGCATGGTCGATAACTTCCTGCCTCGTGACAAACTTGATGAGCTTGTGGGGATGGAGTTTGCGTAAGGATTCAGTCAGAACGCCAGCTCTTTATTTGAGACCCGAACAGATGAACATTGCGTTCTTCGATGTCCAAGGTGGCAACGTGGAAATATCGATTTCTTATTCTTTCTTCTTTGGTGGCATGATGTGAGTATGATAGAGTGTCTGGTTATTAAAAAATATAAATATTCTTTTTTTTTATATATATAAACAAATGAATATTTTTTAAAAGATAATAGCAAATACAGATGATCTATATAGTAGTTTCAATTTTTTAATGTTTCTTATACTGATCATGAAATACAATTTGTATAATAGGATGCTTATCAATAAATACGTGTGTTAGTTAATCGATGAATAATTCTGAACAACTCTACAAAAACTAATTTATTCTCTTTATATATATAAATGTTTGTATTCAAGTTTTTATCATTTACAAGTTGGGTTCTGATTTAAAAAAAATAGCTCATATGTTAGAAGGTTATTGCTGGAGTGAGCTGATCAGTCTATTTTTTTCTTAAAGGTGCGATTTGAGAACATTGATGGTCTCTTCATAATACTGGAATCTCTTGGAATACTCTTCCTTGCGTTTCTGTCGTGTTGCCTCTGCTTTCCTGAGGAGTGCTTCGATCTGTGCTATTTCCGACGAGACTCGCTCGTGCTTGGCTTTAGCTAGCTTGTTTATTAAAGCGATGTTTTGTATCTAGCCTAGAGCTGCATTAATGTTATTATTATTGAAATTATTTTAGGTATTTTATTACATTTTTTTTATGTGTTTTGTGATAATTTAATTATTATAGAGGAAAAAGACTCCAAAAACTGATAAAAGCATACAACATTTTGTAAATTAGTTAATAAAAAAAATGAATTAGAATCAATAAATATGTCGAAGTAGACGCTATTTATTTGCACATTAAAAAAGATATTGTGAATATTGATTTATCCTATCGATTTCTTAAACTGTATCATATTATGTGTACTTTTGGTTTCGATAGTATTCTTTCTCATTTTTGTAATATATTCTCTAGTTTGTTAAAAAAAAGTAATATTATTTAAAAATTACTCATATACATTGATATCTCACTTTTTTTATTATTTAATTAATTTTTTATTAATTATTTTTAAATACTAGTCCAATATCTAAAAACTCTAAAATATCATTTTATTTGTGTTAAATACTTTTTAAATATTTTTAACATCTAAAAATTCAAAAAATGGAAACAGCTCCTAAAAATAAAGTTGACTGGACCAATCTATCAGAAGAAAGTCAGTCAGGAGACGAGTCGAAGAAGGAAGACCCGAAACTCAACAAACAGTCTCATCAGAGTGAACTCCAAGCAGGCCTCAAATCCATCGATGCCGCAGAGGTCCATCTCTTCGTCGGAGGTGTTCATTTCGATGCTACTGAGCAAAATTTGATTTCCTACTACAAAGACAACGGAGTAAACGTTCTCCATTTAAAAGCACTTGGCAAGGGTGCTTTCATCATGGTTGTCACCAGAGACGAGGCCTATAAAGTTGCCAAGATATTTCCAAACATAATAATGGGTCGGCAGTTCAATGTGAAACTGAGCAACAAGCCACTGAACTTTCGAAGCAATGCAGGATATCAAAAGAATTATAATTCGAACAATGGCAATAGAAAGCCTTATAACAATTCCAATAATAATTTCAACAACAATAATAACTACCACAACAGGCAAGCAGACACTCCTGTGTTGACAGCAGTTCCAACGGAGAGACAGCCAACTAACCCCGAAGTTGTTGTGGCAGTTCAAGAAAGCGAGTTGCTGAAAAGCCTGAAAGAAGTGATATTAAGTGAAGAGCACCGAAAGATTTTAAACGCCATTAAATCAAGTAGTGTATGAAAATAAAAAATAATAATAAAATAATAGATAATATAAACTATTGATGGTATCAATTTGACAGAAATAGAGCTGTATAATATTATTAATAAGTATTTATCATAAGTAATGGTCAAAAAAAGAGACGATGTGATTTGGCTGATTGAAATTAATTAGTCATCCTGAATTTTATTGAACTTACGAATAAAAAAAAACTCGCATCGTTAATATAGATTTTAATATTAAATATCATTTATAGTTAATGAAATACATAACATTTTTATTGATAATCAATCTGTAGGAATCGAATATTTTATATTTGTTCATAGTTTATAATCATTGTGAGAATAAAAAAAAATATGTAAGAAATTTGTGTATGTGTTTTTATTAAGCAGAAAACAATAATAATTATTTTTAATAAATCGGAAAAAACATACACACGTATATTATATTATCAAAACTAATTCAAACAAAACAAAAAATACATTCACTACGATCATCTTAATAATACACCTAATATAATAATGAGTAGGAGGAAAAAATTAATTATCTCTGAAAAAATACTCATTTACACATTTTGGTGCAACACAGTTTACAGCAGAATCTATCTTTAGTCACGACTAACAATAGAGTTTTCGAAACAATAACTCCACATTCCCAACAGACATTCTTGACATTCTTCGATTTGTCCTTATTCCCGACGTAAGCAGTCCTGTCTTCCTTCTTCACCTCTTCGTACAAGTACATCTTATTCAGTTTTATCTATTCCTACTCCTGGCAAGATTTGCAGGGTCCTTTGCCTCGATCAAGAGAACAGCAGTACCTGCACAGTTTGTGTGTGGCGGGACAGTTCTTATTGACGAGATAACTACATTCCAGTATGATACAACATTAATCACATTTATCTTTAATGTTTGATTACGTCTTTTGAATAGTAGATGCTCTTGGGGGATTGTTGTTTGCCTGTAAATCAGGTATATCCTTTATTTTCTTTTGACCCAAAGATATAGGTTACTTGGATTAAGGCGGAGTAGCTTGGGCGGCAGGACTTTTAGTCTTATGGTTGGTGTTATTAATGATTTACTCGAACTTACGGCTTTTCTTTTGGTCCGTGAAATTATGAGCTGGCACTGCAAATGCTTTAATAGGACCAATAGTTGTCTGGCTAGAGTCATTAGTACTCTATTACTGGACTTCGTTTTGTTTGATCGCTTTCTATTTAGAACCATTAACGACATTCGGTGGTTATTCGATAACACTTTTTATACTGACCATACTCTCTTTGAGACTTTCATCAATGACGTGCTGGCATTCTGAACAATTTTTAGCGCCGGATTTGGCTGACTTCTCTATATTGAGGCCACAAGCCTGACAAAGCCTAAAGAACTCATTTGCTATTTATTCATCGATGGTTTTATTGTGACAGCCCTACATTTTGCAGGATTTTTATTTTGGACGTTGTTTTTGGTAGCAAGTCAGACAGATATAATGCCCACATAAGTTACAGAACATGGAATCTGAAGGTTTGTCTTTTTCGCACCATGAGCATTTATCGATGAAAGTGCTATTGTTTTTAATGACTTTGTTAATGCTTTTATTATAAGTTGAACCACGATTTTTATCCAATGTTTGAGTCCGCCTTTTTAGTTTATCGAAGCAGATGCAACGAGTCATTTTACATTAAGCACAGTAATATTATATAGGTTTTTAGGAACTAGGAATTGGCATATTGATTTTCGGGCGTATGACAACAGGATGGTCTACTTTAACAGTATGATCTACCATGCGGGACAACTTCAAGTAGGTTTCTTTACATGAATAGCATTCTATAGGAGGCTTACCTTTAGTAAAACATATGTGACAGACGATACGGCATTTGCAAGCCATGAGCGAAGTGATGTTACTACATGATGAACATTGGAGGAGTATTTGCTTTAGAGGGCGATTATAACATTTGGTACACATCTCATTCCGAGAGCAAGTTTTGCATACCGCATTTTTGATAGAACAGCAGTAGTATCCCGTACCGTCGAGGTTTTAAAAACATTTTTTGCATCTGGGTCGGAAAATATTATTCATTAGAATAATTTGTGTAGTAATTCTTAATCTGATATAAATAATACATATATATTTTTATGTATGAAAAGGGATAAAAAATAAAGGACAACTTCAAATTAAGGTAAAAACTAAAACAAATAGATTAAATTGCAATATTTATCTATTTCTTCATATAGATTAATTGGTTGATATAATTGTTTTGGATGAATCCTGACTAGCATTTTTAGAACGATATTTGATTGGAAGATCAACTATTTTTTTTATATTGACTTGTTTGTCGATTATTATAAGTGAGAAATATTGTTATATTACTTATGTTGACTAATAGATGATACTTGCATAAATAAGTGGGTCCAAGATATTGCATTGTTTTTCTGTATCATAAACGATAGGCACTCACGTCCTGTATGAAATGATCCATCGCATGTCCACTTGTGTTATAAGCGTAGTGTTAGACAACCTCATTTCCCACAATCGATAGCCAGAAGTTATTCTGGTTGTTATGGGTCTAGAATATGTTTACTGTAATGTCCGGTTGACAGAATTCACTCACCACCGCTCCAAAGGCCCCGTCTCCAACATAGACTGTTCCGTTTTCTCGGGGGCTGTTTCCAATTAATGGTTTGGTACGTTTGAAGGAGTGCACATGGTTCTCGTAGACAGTCATCACTTTAAATTCGTCAAATTGCGGAACCCAGTGGAAAAGACCATAAAGGAATCGTGAAGGATCCCGATCAAATCTCTCGCAACCGCTATATAAAGGGACGTGGTAATTGACGAACTTCGTTTTGTTTGGGTACATAGATAAACTGTCGATCAAGAATTGTTATTGAAACCTATACATTAAAAAAAAACATAAAGATAAGACAAAAAAATCGAGAAATATAGTCTTAATATTTTTTTGTTTACCCTTGAAACAGTTGCATGTAGCCAGAGTCAAGAGTTACGTACTGCATGTTCGGAAAAGTATGGTAAAAGACAGTTCTTCTACGGTTGATAGGGGGGATGGACTTTACGATCTAGAAGTGTGAGTTTCTATCGAAATGTTGCGGAAAATAGATCAAGAAAGCAGGACCGTATTCGTTGACAGTCACGTTTATGCTCGCAAGTTCGTTAATACCTACATCGTGGTTACCCACAGTTAGGATAATTGGCATCAGGTATCCCAAGGACTGAGTCAGGGAGCCATAGAGTCCCAGATAGTAGTCCCAAGTATAGGCGCAGGCAGGCATGTTATCGTCATAGGCAACATCGCCGCCGATGAAAAATACGTCGGGTTTAAGGGTGCTGATCACTTTGGTTAGCTTGACTGCTGCAATCGTATATCCCGAATCCCCCGCGTTAATCATTCGAACGGAATATTCTGGATCGTCAGGAAGAGTTTTATAGATGGCATTTGTCCAGAATTGATTATCATAAAATACTTTGATTAGGTAGCTAGTATTCGGCTTGAGACCCATCAATAATGCGGTATGTACACTTCTCGAGTCGATCCAATCGAGACCCTTATATTAGTAGCTTCTTGCTTGAATTTGATAGAACGAAGATGATTCATTCTTGTTATCACTATTATCGAGGGAGTCAATCTCCTGATAATAAATACTCACATTTGATAGTCCTTCCCGAGCATGCAGGTTGATAAACACCGAGGTGACTGCATCTTCAGGTAGTGTGGTATATAAATGGCAAGGGGGACCCGGAGGACAGGCTCTTTTCAGCATAAAAAATCGTGTAATGTATGTATTGATCCCAAAGGCGAAAGTATAGTTGTAATAGCCCAGCTATGAATTATAGTAGCAGAGGCAAGTTCTGTGAACGAATAGAGGGACAAGAATGCTTATAATTGCCACTTTTATCCAGGAACTGCGAGTCTTTTTTGAATTATAGTGGAGACTACGTTTGGCTTTCAAGATCCAATCACCATTCCGCAGATGGTTGGCTGTGACTCTCATAAATTAGCGATAGTTGTTGATATAGACCATCAACGATAGAAAGAATGCCATCCCTGCTATTCCTGCAATAGTAGGCAAAACGGTGGAATAAGGGACAAGAACACGAATATGGCGTTGAAGCAGTACCCTTAGAGTTTCTGTGAGAAGGTCGTCTTGTGGACGGTCAATGATTGCTCGAGTAGAGTTGGTGGTGAGTGTTATTGATGAATGATTATTTTTCGATTGGACAGATGCTTGTTGATAAGTAAGTAGGCAACGAAGTGGAAAAAGGCTAGCAAAAACTCGAGAGTGCAGCCGATCAGTGCAAAATATTGGTAGTAAGTAAGGAGTTTTCCTTCGTAGTAGGGCAACCAATCAAATTTGGCCATTTTTGAAAATAATGTAGATATTATTTTATAAAAAAATATAATGAGCTATTTATATTTAAAAAACGTAAAAAATATATTTAAAAAAATAATTTAGAATGAATAGAAAAATTGAAGAAACAAAAATAAGATTTGATACATAGCACGATATAATAGTAATAATGTAGGAATATTACTAATAAAATTAATTATATACATTTATTTATGGTCTAATATTTTTTCCTTTTTAAGCATTGGATTTTTTTTATATTATAGTGCGATTTCGCAGGGAAAAAAAATATTCCATAGTTTCAATAATACGCACTGCTATTAAGTAATTCCTTCTAATGTTTGCATTTAAATTCATTTTGGCAAGCAAAGAAATACATCTTCTTGTTGCATATGGCAGTATAAAAAATGACAAGCTTTATACCAGGAGATGTTTCGATAAATTCAATATATATATTTTTTTAAAAAGTAACTCTAAGTGGGCCTAGTAATTCAGACTGATGCAGAACTATGATCATTATATAAATCTAAATTCACTAATTAAATTGAAATATAATAAAATACTACATAGGGTTCGCCATTGGGAGCACCCCGTCAGCTCAGATGAAGGGTTCTGAACAGGTAGATAGTCGGTGGGGTCCAAAAATTGGTAGGGCGTCAGAAAAATAGTGTCGGATAATCCAGGACTCAAGCTGTGCCCGGCCTCGCCAATAGCAGCTTAACACTGGGTTTACATATTACCCTTTGGTGAATACTTTGGTATAGCCTAATGGTTATTATTGTAGATGGTTCAATAAAATACTACACCTTATTTATCCACAAACAATTATCGTTTTATTGTGGGATCTATATACAAAAATACTAAAGCTTTGAATAAATATAGATTTTTGATTTATTATATATGTGTGTGTATTTGGCAGAATCATATTTAATCATATTTTTGGTATGGGAGTATATCTTTAGAGATTCGCCACCTATTAAATTTACTAAAAAAAAAATTCATTATAATTGCGAAAAAAATATTGTAAACACTAATTCTCATAAAATCACAATTTAAATATTGATTGACAAAAAAAACAATGAAACCTCTCCAGCATCCTGCTTCGGAATTTCAGAATACATTGCAGGCTATAAATAAAAAGATATAAACTTTGGAAGCATTAAAGCTATCACTATAATAACAAGTACTATTGTTTGAGACGCAAGGCATAGTTGACCAATCCAAATAAATTAAAATAATTGATTGCCTCAGTTACCCACCTCCAGCAGCACAGAAATAATAGGAGTAGTCCAAACACGAAGACCAGGAAGACGACGATGAAGCCTGGGAAGACGAGAATGAGTAGGAGGAAGGCGAAAATGATATTAGATAAGATTACGGATAAAACATGTACAGCGATGCTTCCGATATGGAGCCCCTTTGTGAAGAAGAACTCGAAACAATTCCTCTCTCCCGATTCGAGACAATAAAATTATAAGCGATAGACCCCGAATGCTCAATCTGTTTTTTGGGGCTCGCATCGTAAAAATATATCCGAACCCTCCCATGTTAGCATCATTTCCACTCGTAATGCCTCGATCCGTGGCTGCTCCAAGAGAAACCTCGTTGCCCATTGTGTCGGTTAAATGTTCGGTAGGCTTTATGATTATTTATGTGAGTTCATATTTTAGTTTACATAGGTGACTAAAATAAAATATACACTGGTATTCTTTGATAAAAAAAGTCAGGTGTTTTATGTCTATCGTGTGGATTACGATTAAATGCAATTTAAACCCATCACGACTAAACTTGTATTACGTTTTCAAACTCGATGTGGTTATGCCTCAACAGGGTCGATTTACATGTTGCTGGCCTGGCATATTTCAATAAAAAAGCTGCTGATATTAAACTGTAAAATCTATTTGTTATCATTATATGTATACCTAACTTGCTATCCGACTGGAGAAGACAAATATGCTAAATTTTGAATGGAAGTATTTCATATTCTTAATGTGATATCTGCAACATTATGAACAACTTTTGCTTATGTAGATGCTGATATCATAAAAATAAAGAATGATAAGAAAGGACTTACATGAAAAAATGCATGTCTACTTCAAATATCATCTGTGTTTTCATTTCAAATGGAAGGAATCAACATAATCTTCACCAATTGCCTTTCCTATTTTAAAATCATTGGATCTGTATCTCTGTTGGATGGGTCAATATTTATTCTATATGTAAGTTTGACAAAATACAAATTTATTTACTTCCATTATAGTCTCATATATTTATTTAAATACCTTCGAAGAAGCCCACATCCTGCATCAAATACATCCCGACCCATCAATACTCCATGACAACATATCAAAACCATATTTTTTCAAGTATTAAAACGTGGACTCTCTTCCTACTCCCCCGCCTTTCCGGAAATACAATATGGTCTCTTTGATAATCATACATTTAGTAAACGGCAATAGGAATCTCTGGATTTAAATCACCTATTCTGATCATCCTTGTTTCGGACCATCCTTGATTAGTCTCTATTTTTCAAGGTTTGTGACTAAAAAAGTGGATATCCCTGCGACTAGTTACGTTATATAGTCAGTTTATGTTGGTTGAATGGGCAGGATACAAATTCGACTCAGCGTAGAGAATAAAATTGGGTTATGGCGAATATTGACATCTAAAATCACGTAAAGTTAAATTTAGAGGTTCTTATTCTAAAGAATAGATAATTCAGGCTCTTACCTTTGTTCATTTGTTAAAAATCTTGGGTGTGCAGAACAACTACCATTTTCGTAGATTATTAACTAGGGGTCTAGTTCAAGCAGAATTATCTGTCTTGTCGAAGGGTATTCAGTTTTATATAAAGATGGGCTTCTAATTAAAAAAAAAATGGTTAAACTATGAAGAAATAATTTCTTGAAAGTTTCATCCTTTTCCGCTTGTTCGGTCTCTAATCGACGAAGATTATATTTTACAGTCGTAAATTAAAATTGAGAGATGCTTCCGGGATATGTTCTTCTGCTGGTGTGTATTAATATTCAACCCACTCACAAAACCAGTAAAAACGCAAATATAGTTGATAATTTTTTGTTTAAAAATCAGTACCGAAAATAAAAAAATTCAACGGAACTTTCTAACTTTTCAATATTGATCCAGATTTCTAAAAAAATGTCCCGACTGATAGGTAAGCACACATATTTTATGGTACATCTCTTTTTCATAGTCTATCTGAAGTTGAAAGGTTTGGATTTTTGGATCTTGATCTCTACTTCTAGATGATAGGTGGATTAGGCGGTTTCGGCGGTTTCGGCTCGTTGGTTGTATGTGAGTAGGTCTGAGTCTAGATGCTGGTTTCAAGTTTATCCTTAGTTTGTATGTTGATGGGGCTGTAGTGGCTGTAACACCCCCCCTCCCCTCAGGGCACCCGATCTCCCTCCTAAAAAAACCAATCTCCCCCTCCAATTTTTTTATTTAAAAAACAAAAATATGGCTTTAAGAATATGAAAAAAAAAACAATACCAAAGTTATTGAAAAATCATAATACCAAAGGTATTAATAAAGCATAATAGCAAAGGTATTAATACTTTTATAATACCAAATGTATTAATAGTTTTTTATTTTTCCCAAGTCATGCCCATAGTCAGGCTCTGCATTTTTTAATATATCTAAATATTCAAGATTAATAGGGGGTTGGGGTTAGGGTTAGGGTTGGGGTTGGGGTTGCAGGGTTGGGGTTGGGGTTGGGGTTGGGGTTGGGGTTGAGTTTGGAGTTGGGGTTGGGTTGGGTTATACCTCAGTGAAATGGCATATGGACGTAATGCGTATGTTGCCTGTTGTATGCTGATAATGCGGCGCTAATTGCTAATAGTATGGAAGATCTACAGTCCCTCGTATCTAGGATGAACGAAGTACTCGTATGTATGAATAATGAGCTAATGATGAATGTAAGTAAATCTAAAGTCGTGGAGTTTGAAAGAGAGCAGTATAGATATAAACAGTCTGCAATATAGTTGTGAATGATAAATATTTGCAACAGGTTGATGAGTTTGTATATTTGGAAAGTGTGTTTACGAGAGATGGAAAGACTGATAGGGATATTGAAAGAAGGGTGAATGCAGGAAACTCCATTTACGGTCGACTGAACGCGGTTGGCGCTAACAAAAATGCATCTAAAGAAGCTATGTTAGCAGTCCATAAAGAAGTGCAGATACCAACCCTGATGTATAGCAGTGAGGAATGAAACTGACAGAGAAAGGATGAAAGTAGACTAAATGCTATAGAAATGAGATCTCTGGGACGAAAACTATGTATGATCGCGTGAAAAATGTGGAGATTCGCAAAGAATGCAAGGCTGATGTAAGCGGAATGAATAAGATTAAGAAAGGGACGCTCGGGGGACGGTTTGGGCATGTAGAGCGAATGAACGAAGAAAGGAGTGTAAGGAGAATATATGACGCGAATGTGAATGGAAGAAGAAATCACGAACGATCGAGTGAATCAAATACTCGAGTCGGGCCATGTCACAAGTCGGGATAACAGAATAGAATGTATGAGATGACGTACGAATGTGAATGAACCAAGATGTGTATGCCAAGATCTAGTTGTTTGGCGTTCCGTTCTCTCTACCTGCCCCTGCGGGGAAACAGCACGATGGTCAGTTAGTTAGTTAATTAGTAACATACATCTTTAAATATAATTTTTAATACTATTTCTTCCGCTAGGGATCCGTATAAAAAAATCTACAAATAAATTCTGCGCTTCATCCTTTCGACTTTTCGGTGTGTTTTTAATAACATTATTCCTGGATCTACATGTATTTACGTTCCAGGTGTACCTTTATCCACTAAACATTATTGGTTTACATTAATAATGAGACATAAAAATGACATCAAATACATCCATGTAATATGCTGTAATACCGCAACACACATAGGGGTGTATGAATTTATTCACGTGGAAGTCGAGAATACCTACCCCCAGGGGTATTTGAAGAACACTTCGAAACATTAACTGACGGGGAACATGAAGTAAAACTTCGTGGATACAGTAAATTACACTAAAATAATTACAGTAAAAAAAGCATTATCTTTTTTCTCTGGACCACTAAATAATCGTGACTGGAACACACGAGTATTACAAAATTTTATAGGATGACCTTATCCGATTTTTATAAAACTTGTTTTCTTCTTTTCATCCCAAGCTATGATCCTTTGAATTTTCCAGTGGAGCCGCAAATAATTATGTTTAAATTAAAAATTTTGATGCTTTAACAGTAATTTAATTAAATGAAATACTCAAACTTTGTTTTAACCACATTTATTTTACACGCCTACCGGATTCGGAACAACCGTTCCATCGTCAGGGTAAGTGTACACTTGCCCTGACGATCCCTTTTTCTTCGAGTACTGTAAACTTATTTGACAAAACAAAGATGTTGAATAACAAGTAGATTAAAATATTTAAAAAAAAAAAACCAATTATGAGAAAAAAGTATCTAAATGATATTTAAAAAAAAAAAAAACCAATTATGAGAAAAAAGTATCTAAATGATATTCAAAAGCAATGAAAAAACAGAATGGTGGGTACTCTCAGTTTAGCCCTGGTGAAAAACCACCATTCAAAATGAAAACTTGCTTGAAATGGGTTGACCCGTGTTTGGTGATCAGATCAGAGACTGGTACTTCTCCAACTTGCTCTTCCACTATCTCCCCTCCCAGTCATTCTCCAAAACTACTCTAATTAGGGATACCATAGTTCCACTGAACCCGAGCAGTTAGAACTCCTGTGCGGAATTCACATAACACTATAAAACTGCGTAAAATCATGTTGCAATTACAAAGTAAATTTATGTTGTAAAAACAAATTATTTCCAACGATTTTACAAAGAAAAATAAACAGTCGAGGGCACCCAACACTTTCCAGAACCGTTTTAAGAACCAGATGAGTCTCTCTATCGGATATAACGTCAAGACTCTACTTTTTGATATAAAAAACGAGGCTACTATTAAATTATTCTAAAAGCCCCCGACCGTTCCTACACGGCACAACATTTACGTGTTCTCATCCAAAGCAGTTGGTTCCCGTTCTTGAAGCTAGTGGGGAGACAACAGACAGTATTTTTATTGGCATGACAAAAAGTTGAGTTATTTTAATACATTCTGACCTAAATGCTAAAAGCAGCCATCTGTTTTATCGATTGGTATGTTGAAATATTCACAATGGAGTTAACCTATAAATACGACATGAACGGCAGAGAGGCATTCTTTCGAGTGGCTTTGATGTCCATACAATACAACGGAACGTACCATACAGTGTTATTCTATTTCATACTGTTGCTAGAACACGTTATTTAACAATACAATGTTCCTATTTAGATTCCATTGGAGCATTTTTTTCTAAAGCACTAAAGACAGAAAATAAATGAGCACGGTGTACTCCACGCGTTGCTAGACGATCAACCATTGTCAACGTCATATAATCAAAAAGCGTGATATCTAAGTTTTGGCTAACCTACATAGGATAGCATTAACGACCGGTAGCGACCGCTATGTCGTTAAAGCAGTTAGGTATCTGAATTGTTGGAAGCTCCCAAGGTCACCAAACAGGTCGAATACTACCTTGAGTAAGAAAGGAGATTAGCGTCCTGGCTCAGTGAGTATCTTCATTAATAAAATGATACCGTGTTTTGTTGTAAGAGGAGTTTTATTTTTTTAAGAAGACAATGCACAACGAAATGATCGTGATGATTTCGTGATCCAAAAGTCTGGCCAATTGGGCCTTAATTTTCAAATACAAAACTGTATTTCGTCACCATTATGAAATTCAAATGGCATGGAAATATACAATGTCAGGCAAGCATAAGAGAGATAGAGCGCGTGTTAAATGGGCTAGAACCAAAAAGAAAGTCAGTTGCCAAGTTGGTTTCCATACAAATCTAAATGAAATAAAATCTAGTGACCAGATCTGAAAAGCCAGATACCTCCCAGCGTACTTCATCCAATTTTCTATCTTTTCCACTTTTTCTTGCGGTGCCATCTCCTATCAGACGCTTGCTACCGTCAGGGGAAACTTCACACTAAAGACTGCAGTACGGAGCGGTCATCGTAACTGCACTCGTACCAGTAACATAAAAAATTAAATACAGCGGCTTCCTTAACCAAATGTGGACGCAATAGCCACGCCAACTCCGGGTAGTTCGGACTCTTTTGGTTTATCACTTCGGCATGCAAGACAGGTTTTTTTCTAATCATTAAAAATACATATATACGCATTTTAGCGTGAATGATCTCAAATAAACTCCGGTATACACAGCAAGCGCTTTGTTTTTTTTTTTATTTAGACTATAATACTCATTTTAATTGGAAGCAAGGAAGAACAGCCTTAAGACAAAATGTTCTCTATTTAGTAATATCGAAATCTCTGTGGCCGCTTTCTAGGCTTGACGGCCTCCATGGTCAGGGGTAAGGCTCTCGACAACGAATCCGAAGGTCGCGCGTTCAAATACCGGCGTGCGCAAGTAAATTTAATTTAATTAATTTGTGCTGTTCCATAATTAATTCATTTAAAAATAATATGTAGTAAGATACTCTCAGTATCGCCCTGGTGAAAGACCACCATGCAGAATTGAAACGTTGCGTCAAATGGCTTTTAGCCGTGTTTGGTGACCAGATCTGAATAGCCAGGTATTTTCACACCTTTCTCTTCCCCTTCTCCTCCTCCTTCCCCTCCCCAATACCTTTAGCCTCACAACATTCCCCAACTGGGAATGCCATAGTCTCACTGACTCCAGACGGTTGGGAGCAGTTGAGAATTTTGTGCGGTATTCATATAAAATAAAAAAGGCGGGTAACTCATTTTAAACTCAAGGGAGAGTATGCCTACACTAGAGATATCTAGCGGCAATTCTGTGAACTATTACTACTGGAGCCACCTGTGAAAACGTGGCTAAATTGTCACACGTATTTTCCACCAATCGATAGGTAGCTATCACCGATATCACCAAGTTAACGAAACAGTACAATTTCTAATTTTTATGAAGAACGATGAAGAATTTCAAATTAATAGACTACCCTATTTGTTCAGGATACCTATTTTTAGAACGCGCTTATTCATCCATATTTCAAACGCTTTGTAACGTGTATGATGCACTTAAGCAAGGGTCGTATTTCTTTTCCCAGCTGCTTAAAGTTTAAACATTTAAAAGTTTAAAATAGCCTTAGTTATCTTACCAGGTAATAATACCCGATCTTCGCCATTTACTTATTCACGATGACACGTGTCTTAATGCTATTGGAGAACGTGTACGTTACACGTGTACCTACGTGCATAGTATAATAAATGTATTAGTATTGTACAGTTGTGCAGAAATGCATCGCACACAAGTGCAGCACGGAGGAAACACTTAACCGCCGGATATGCAGCGATGCCTTGCTAAATATTCTAAATATAATATATGACCGTTCAACTTTAAGAGGAACGACTGCGCGGCTGGTTTCATATAAAACATAACTTTGGATTTGAGGCAAAATATTCACCTAAACCTAATTTTTTTTTTTATCAAAAAGTATAATAAATATCTAGTACGTATGAGAAGTAATTCATTTATTTTTGTTTTATATTATGAAATATGCCTATATTTATTCACTAAAGAAGTGATTTTTCGCGATTTTAGAGGCACCTTTAACAATTATTTGGAGGGTAACTGTGATTTAATAAAAAATAGTTTTACCCCGTCTACTTTGAAAATATAAGAAAATATAAAATACAAAAATCTTGTCTTAAGTTTTTAAGAACTTTAGTTTATCAATTAATAAATATTTGACAAGTCAAAGCAATTTTCACCAATATTATGTACAAACAGATACAGAAACATGATTACCTGACAGGTCACGCACAGGACACAATATCAGAAAACACTGCACATTGCATGACATTGCAATTACTATTCTATTCTTATTTGTCTCGACGCCATCTATTTGAGGGATTTAGCCGTTACAAGCCTTTCTCATACTAATAAAGTTGGTTGTTTACAGGTGAAAATATAATAAAACAGTAATTATTGAATGAAACACTAGTATATATTGATTAACTTGGCGGGTTTGCGATAAGCCGACGTAGCTCAACGGTAGAGCGTCTGACCGGACATCAGAAGGGTGCAGGTTCGAGTCCTGTCGGCGACATTTATCTTTGCTCGGAAAGGTTTTTTCAATTTGGATGAGTGTTTCAGGCTAATAATTATTGTTTATAAAAATAATTGTTACCCTTTGCGCTATGCACAAAAATCTTGTCTTAAGTTTTTAAGAACTTTAGTTTATCAATTAATAAATATAAAATAGTTTTTTTTAATATTAAATAAGCATTATGGTGGACTTTGAATTAAATTAAAAACGGCCAATTTACGTTGGAACACAAATTTGCCAGATATAATTTAAAATATTGACCCGAAAAAACGTTTTTTTTTTCAATGTTTTATATTTGTATTTTTATTTACGTAATCGTATTTACATAGCAAATATGATAATTTAAAAAAAAAATACAATAAGCCCCCAAATAATTTTTTAATTTGCCTTTAAAATTATGAAAATTGATTTTTTTTCACGGCATACACAAAATAAATAAAATACTTCTCATCCGTACTAGATATTTACTAAACCTTTAATTTAAAAAAAAAAACATGTCTGTCAGTTTGGATGGGTATTTTCGCCTCAAATCCAAAAATAAGTTAAATTATGTTTTTAAAATCACTGGGGTCACTTTCAATATTAGGTACGAGTACATAAATTATTATAAATACATTACCTGCTGCTGCTGGTAAAATAAATTTATTTTATTATGCATATGAAAGCCTTACTACCCAGCTCCTTCCAGAATATAAACAATTTAAAAAAATCAATAAATTTGAAATAAAATAGCACAGTGAAATTTGCAGAGCCTTTCTGACTGGAATTTCCGCGCGAATAAAATTATTTACAACTCGCAATCCACCATTATCTATGGTCCTTTGATTATGTCCATTTCACCGTAAAAAAATAAGACTATTATGCCATATTGTTTGTTCCATATTTCATTATTATTGTCGAATCGGACATTGATAGAATTATTGATTGGAGTAAGAGGAATCAGATTGAATTCAATGTTTTTAAATGTTTCATTTTTTCTTTCACAAGGGCGTGTCATACTCGGCTTTACCGGTATACTATAAATGCCCGATGTTTAAAACGTGTCTCCACTATGAAGGATCTTGGTATTACGTTTGATAGGAGGCTGACTAGTAGTACTCCACTGAAAATGCTGGGTTTCGTCCCACGTACTGCAAGGAATTTTAGAGACACCCGGGTTATCATAATATTATGTAACTCATATTGGTAAGGAGTAGAGCTTGAGAGTGGGTCGGTGGTTTGGAGCCCACATCAGGTGAAGTCTTTCCTCATGTTGAAGAGAGTTCAGAAGAATTTTTTGGGATTTCTCTGCCTGTGGGAGTACGGCTACTACCCGTGGCTCTATCCTGCCAACATTCTCTTAGGTATGCGCGGAATGGAACATCTGCGGGTCAGAAGGGGTGTACACATTGTTACACTGTTTCGCGGATAATTCTAAAACTCCTCTATCATGGATAGAATTAATTTCTATGTTCCCGATGGTTATCTCCGTCACCGACAGCATAGACTGTTCTAACTTGCCAATGATCATGCCGGTTGAGAGGGAAATCTTGCTGTTACATAGAATCACTTCGGATATCGACATATTTAGCATCAATGAAGCTGCATTTAAACATAAACCTTTGTTGCTACTTATATATACCAGTATGTGTTATATGCAATTTATTGACATGATATATGTCTACCGTCTTTCTTTTAATGTTTCTATTTATTTTAGATGTTGCACATTCTTATTTAATAATATCTTTAATAATGCTTCAAAATGTAATTTTTTGTAAAATTCTTAATAGGAATAAAATTAATTGAATTGAATTAATTGAACTGAAATTACCTACTAAGGGGATTTATTAAATAAAATATTTAGATTTTAATTATGTGAGGTAAAAGTACATGGAAGAAGGTGTCGTGATGTACCGCTGTGGAAGAAATAGATTTTAAGATTATCCCACTACAATAAATTAAATTAACAGCACAGCTAATTTACATGTTTGCATGGTAACCTTAAAAAATTTCGATTAGCAAAATCGTAAAAACGGATATTTCGTTTTATCTTCGTACATTCGGATATATATAGCTTCATTATGCAAATAATAAATGGTTCTTTCTGAAAGTAGTTCAGTTTGGCAGAATTAAAAGATAAATTCCTAGATATCATCAATGTTATCAATTAATTACTCTTTTTTTCCATACCTATTATTATTTTATTGAACAGCGTGCAATTAGGAACGAATCGGGTTTTTAGTGAGAATTCAATTTTTAATTATTAATTATTTTTATTGAGATTTAAAAAGCTCACTGTAATATTTAATCATTGAAGAAAATAATATGAACATAACCTAAATGAAACATGAAACCGCAAAAACAACAGAAAATAAATTGAACTGGTCTCATTGGCTAAGTTGGTAAAGCGGTTGCCCCAGATAGGCAGAGGTCCTGGGTTCGAGTTCCAGATGCGACTGAAATCTTTTTTTATTTTAGTGAGTATTTAGCTATCCCTCATCTGCAAGGGTTCTCAATCTTTTTGAGGCTTTGATCTACTGTTTACCAATATTTTCACGAGGATCGACTTCTAACATGAACTATTAACTATAAGATGAACTTTTCTATTGCTTTTTTAATTGTTAAAAACATTAAAAATAAAACAGCTTCATTAACAGAGGAAGGCACGAATCTGGTTAAACCAATTTGTCCAATAACTATTTAGTCATCCAAGTTAATTCAAAATATGGATGTCAAAGAATACAGATGGCGCTTTGCTCTCCGGTGATATTTTATGTCTCTTCAGAAAAAATAAATCTGTCACATGTCACCATTTGACTTTGACTTTGACTGTTCTCAAGTACCACTTATACCACGTGGTACACACAAAATTGCACGGAAGATAAAATGAATGGGGGGTTTACACAAGTCGAGGGCGCACGGCAAAAATCAACAATGTAAATCGTTGATTCGATAGGCCCTAAATGACTAAAATCGCAAGCGCAAAAGTAAACTATAATCCGAATTTTTCAGTGTGGCGACAGGTCGCATGCGGCGGGTGACAAAAATCGACTGTATAAACGGTCAGTCGCAGGCGATCACTCGCCGCATGAACTTGTTTATTTGATATATAGCACGTCTGTTCTGCTAAACATTTTTAACAAAATGGAACAAGTTTCATGCGATATTAATCGGCTATGTACCTAAATGAAGTGGACCGCACGGCAAAAATCTATGGTGTAGATCCTCCGTTAGATTTGGGGCGCGGGGTGAGTTACTAAACTGATTTAACAGTGGTGAAATGCAACAGATTTTTTTTAAATTACCAAATACCAAATTCTTTACATTTTTTTCTCCAAATAAATTCGTGTTAATTTGAATTAAGCCGGGACTCAAGGGGTTAAGCCAATCCGTAAAGCGGCTACGACTGCTGCAGTGCCTCTACGAGCGGCTCTACGCGAGCTCTACGGTCAAAACAATCCGTTGATGGGACACTTCCAAACCGAGCATTCTACGGTTGAGACTAGTTTCATACTATATTCAGGCTGCGACACATCTGTTAAACTGAAACCGTTCATACGTTTGTAATATTCTTGATTATTTTTAAAACTTAATTTTTATGCATTTTAATAATGAAAAGTTGGTAGTGAAAATAGGTTGAAAGGTGAGTAAAATCAAAGAATAAAAATCAATAAGTAGAAATTTCTAAATTAAAGAATAAAAAATTCTACGTTATTAACCTTTACATATGAAGGTAATTTTTATAACACTACTACTACGTGGAGTCTCACAGGCTCTTATATTCGCATGCAATTTTTTTCGAGAAAATGATTCCGAATCGCTTTAAAACTATATCTATATTAAAATTCAGTTTTCTAATAACAAAAAAAAACATGTGAATATATATAATCTAATTTATTACTAAAAGTAAAGAAATTTAAAAAACATAACAAATAAGGTAATTTTCGGGCTATCCTGACTTAGGCTATATTTTAGCCATTTTCTTTAAAGAGTTTTATCCACTATGTACGTTTGTATTTCCAGAATAAACATATTTCATTAAAAAAATTAAGTAATTAAAATAATTATTAGGAAATATGAGAATCTAAAACTATTTATAGAACAAAGATAAATATGTTTTTTATCTAAAATTCTAACTTATGATAAACAAAAAAAAAAGTCTACTTCTTAAAAAAAAAAAAATTCTGAGAGTCGACGTGTAGTCTGACAGACTACGGTCAATTTTTCAATGAGTAACTAAAGTATCAGACATCAAGCGACGAAACCTCCTCCATCGCTGATTCGCTACTAAAACATAAAACTGAAGCTACTGAGCCGCTCAGTCACAGAGAGCGGGGGGAAGTGTGTGAAACTAAAAAAACGAACATGTAGCGGAGCCTGTGAGGCTCCACGTTCATTCTTAAAGGTTAAACAGAAAAAAACATACACTTACAATTTTAAATAATTTTCTAAGTTGTTATCGAGCATGATATGTGAAAAAAATATATTGTGGATGTCAAAGGGTTAACTTGGACTACGCTATGGTTTGGTTTGGCCCTCGACTCGGGGCTGCCAAAGGCAAAAGTTTGCCGTGGTTCACCAAACTGGGTGACGTGGATGCGGCGGTTTGAGAACATTTAATGAATTTGAACGGATTCATATTATCAACGCAGGCTTAATTCAGATTTTGTTTAGAATATTAATAATTTTGCATTTAATCTGTGCACTTTGTGGTATTTTACCGCAGCTGCAATTGAATCTAATAGGATAACCTATAAGCCAGTGGCGTGCAGTCCGTGCAGGCATAAATACTGTGCTTAACCTAAGAAAAACGAACCATTAAAGGCAATAAAAGAAGTTTTTTATGGAAATGTATTTGTTAAAAAGAATTGTTATCGTAATTAATTCGTAGAACTTCTTTAATTATTTAAAATTAAATTAAATTAAATCAAATTTAATGATGTCATTATTCAGTTCCGCGAGTATTTTAGATTTAGGTTATTGTGACAGCTGTTTCGGCGTTCAAATTCAATTTCAAACTGTTTGAAAATGGCTTCGAACGCCGAAACAGCTGTCACAATAATAAAATATATATATATATATATTTGCAAAACTTAATCATAACATTATTAAATTTGATTTACTTTAAACGAAAAAAAATATTTACGCTAGGTTAAGAAATTACTAAGATAATATAATTGCCATTTTCAAATGATGAATGCACAATTCAACATTTGAATTGTGAAACGTGAAACACTACAGACAGCCCACCCTTGATCATAGATCACGCCACTGCTATAAATGCTGGGTATACATTTATTTATAGCAATAATCACAATCATATTGTCAACATACCTCATCTGCGGTTACCATAGTTTCACTAGCTCTGGGCAGTCAGGACTTTAGTATTAAAATATTACATAAATATAATCCAGGAATAGGTTAAGATTTTTGCTGTTTTTAATTTTTTAAATTAATTTGTGCTGTTTCACAATTAATTAATTTAAAAATAATATATTGTATATTTGCACACGTTCCAGAGTGGAAGATACTCTCAGTATCGCCCTGGTGAAAGACCACCATTCAGAATTAAAACGTTGCTTGAAATGGCTTTTAGCCGTGTTTGGTGACCAGATCTGAATAGCCAGGTATTTCCCCACCTTCCTCTTCCCCTTCTCCTTCCCCTCGCCAATACCTCCAGCCTCACAACATTCCCCAATTGGGAATGCCATAGTCTCACTGGCTCTAGACGGTTGGGAGCAGTTGGGACTCTTGTGCGGTATTCATATAAACAAAAACAAAAAAAGTTCATCTTTAAGAGCTTTCTCGGTAGAAAAATGCAATTTTCTATCAAGCTATCAAGATACCTCTTAAACTGCCGTAAATAAAATGGACAATAAGTAGGATGGGCGGAAGGGGGCGGTTGGGGGTCGGTCGATAGGTAATGGTACGATAACATCAGCCTTAGAGTTGTAAATTACATTTAGTAATGGCGACAGACAAAATGGCATTAGCGACGCTGTTCCAGGCTCCGTATTAACTGCTATCGGAAACTGGCCGGAAATAAAGGCAAGGCTTAACAAAAGCGACAAAATAAAGAGCCTTTAAAGTTTAGTCCGTAGGTTTTACTCTGGTCAGATCGAAAACGTGTCAGTTCCTACACATTCTGTGGGCTTATTTAAATCAGATAGTTATGTTACTACACGTTGTGATAGCCGTTTCTTTCAGTAAGAAGATAATACATTGAATGGTTTAACAGACTTCCAAAATGTAAACAGAATTTTTTTACGTAACATAATTTATTGAGTTTTCTCGACAACCATACTAGGTAACATAATTTATTGAGTTTTCTCGACAACCATACTAGGTAACATAATTTATTGAGTTTTCTCGACAACCATACTAGGTAACATAATTTATTGAGTTTTCTCGACAACCATACTAGGTAACATAATTTATTGAGTTTTCTCGACAACCATACTAGGTAACATAATTTATTGAGTTTTCTCGACAACCATACTAGGTAACATAATTTATTGAGTTTTCTCGACAACCATACTAGGTAACATAATTTATTGAGTTTTCTCGACAACCATACTAGGCTCGTGTCCGTTTCATGGATGTCGTAAATAAGCTTTATAATGCAATTCCTATATCGTGCCCTCGGAACAAAGAGGTTGTATCCGACACAACAATGTGATGCGATAATGGGCTCTAGAGAGTACTTCTTTAGAGTTCATATCTTATATCATTGACGAAACAGGTAGGACCTTGTTGTTCCAAGGGCACATAATAAATCACCAATCATTATAAAAATAATGAAACGATTTATTTTTATTTATATAAAAATATTTAAATAGTTTTTAAAGTGAAATTAAAAATACGTATAAATACACACATACAAAGGGTGCCCGGGGGTAAAATGCGGAAACTTTGTGTTTTTTCAAATTTATTTTGTGGGATACCGCACAAGAGTTCCAACTGAATGGAGCCAGTGAGACTATGGCAGTACCAGTTGGGGTATGTTGTGAGGTTGAAGGTATTGAGGAGGGGAAGGAGATGGTGAAGAAGGAAGTTGGGGAAGTACCCGGCTATTCAGATCTGGTCAC
This sequence comes from Halesus radiatus, assembly GCA_022606495.2. Classification (NCBI taxonomy): domain Eukaryota; kingdom Metazoa; phylum Arthropoda; class Insecta; order Trichoptera; family Limnephilidae; genus Halesus; species Halesus radiatus. Next base: position 65,072 of record JAHDVE020008595.1, on the reverse strand, counting down.
CAAACATGGCTTAACCATTTCAGGCAACCTTTCGATGCTGAATGATTATCTTTCACCACGGCGATACTGACAGTATCTACCACTCTGTGATTCTATATGATAGTACAAGAAAAAATATTAATAAATTTTTCCGGAATTCCACCGTTTGAAGGTAGTTTCCAGATTAAAAAGGTCGAATTGTTTGTATGGAATATAATATATTCTTCTGTGGAAAAATATTTTTTGTATGGGAAAAAAAAACAATGGAATTTCGAAAAAAAATATTTTATCTTTTTTATGTCTCCCGAAGTTACTGCACTTTACCCCCGAACACATTTTATGTAAGGAATAAAACACTTAAATGGCAAAATCAATTATAGAGGCTAATCATGGTACCTAGAAGAGTACATGTTTATGGGCACATGATATGAAAGAAAGAGAAGAACGATGGAAAAAATAATGGAAATATTAAAAAAAAAAAAACAGTGTTTTAAATAAAGCTCGTCCTCTTTCAAATATCCAACGCTGAAGAGCGATAGTAGAAGGGGAAATAGTATTTTTTGACTTAAGGCGATCTACCGGCTAAAATTCAAACGAAATCACGCGCTCCTTATGCAGGTGGCGACAAGGTTGAGATTCCCGCTTAACATCGGCCGCTTGTTTCGATTTACGCAAAAAAAACCTTCACCAAAATGCGTGTTTTATTCTATTCTGTAAAGCTCAGACATAATTATTAAAATGCTTTATGGCCATATTCTAAAAAACTTAATTTACCACAATGAACAATATGACAATATCGGAAAAGGGGTTCGTAAGTAGGAGAGTTTGCGCTTTAAACATTTTTTTTAATGTCTGACACTTTATTTTTCTCTAGGCTTATAAAAATACACACCAAAAAAATGCACCGTTAAACGATAGGCCAAGGTGTGTTCTACTTGCAGTATTTAATTAAATCGTCTACGATGTTTTTAAGCCATCAAATTCTCAAACCGAAAACATATGATTTTGCATTACTTCCCATTACATCGCCTTAATATCGGTGGTCAATGCATTGTATATTTTACGAGTGACGGACCAGAAATGTCGTGGAGCAAATATGTTTCTGGTTTAATGGACCGCGTATACCAGGCTTGATGAGATTCAAATCACGCAATAATATTGTGAAGAAATAAGAACTTATAAATCGATAGAAAAATTTATTCGTGTCATCGTAGCGGGACTGCACTTTGGCTTTATTATGGTGATTTATTCGTAACACTTTTGAATTTCGTCTGAAAGTCACGAAGACAGCCTAAGCATTTAAAAATAATTTAACTATAGATATTCATCGTTTCTAATTTTCGTAATACGCCTTTGGCGTTATATTTCATCGAAATACGAAGAAGTAAAAAATTAATAGAACGACAATTTTCTGATCAAAATATATAATCTCTGTGAATTTGGCGAGGAACTTAATCTATAATTTATTCAGCTGGCCATAGCAATCAGCGAAATATGACAATAAAATGTCAATATTCAAATATTAAATGCACAATTCATATACTCGAACTTGAAAAACTACCTATATAACCTACCTTTCGTCATAGAGCAATGCACACCACTGCTAACTACTTATTATGACTTTGTAGTAAGTACACTTTGAAGTGACTGAATGCAAGAAAGGCGTTAAGAAAATTATCAAAATCAAAATAGTTCTTTTCAATTATTGAAGATAATATTAACAAATTTTAAAAATGAAACCGAAAAGACACAGAAAATAAATTATCGACAAATATTAATCCTAGACTTGTAGAAAAAGTCAACAGATGTCCCATATAAATAAAAATAGGATAGGTATATCCGAGACACTATCTAAAGATTACAAATGAATTCGGGTGCAATCTTGTAGTCATGATAAAAAAGTGCAGCCAAAAATTTATGGGAATTAATTGAGGATGATAATAACAGTTCTTAGAAATCGAAGAATAATAACGATAATAATTACGCGACGGATTGGGGTAGCTTAGAGCACAAAGTTCTGGATAAACCGTGAGGTCCTGGGTTCGAGTCCCAGCTGCTACCGTTACCTTTTTCTTTTCTGTGTCTTTTTGGTTTCAGTTTGAGAGGTGTTAATATTATCTTCAATGATTAAAAATATATCCCAATGAGGTTTGCAAGCTTCAATAAATTATTTTTAAATTGAATAGAAATAGTTCGTTGTATTCGTTTACAGCTTCTGTACAAGTAATAAAAAGGCACAGAGATAACTAGTTTGACATCGTACACGTATTTGTATTATCAGAACCATGTTTTAATATAAGATTTCTTAAAAGGTCGAAAATTTACGAGGCTTTAAAAGTGATAGAGGGGTACTTGTATCTTTTCAATACAAAATATTATCTTTATAGAGTCGTTATTTTAGGCCTATGAAGATTAAGTGTGGTACCTATGATAGCAGAGTATAATAAAAAAAACAGTTTAATATCAAATTATGTAGCAGATACTGTAAAACTACATACATGCATTGAAGCCGCTGTATGCTATTGCTTTTTATCACAGATTTTTCACATAATTTAGCTATAGGTAGAGCAATAAAACCGATTCTGTTTGATCAAAAACGAAATAATGTTTAATAAATTAACAATTACTTTTATAACTTCTTCAAAAGAATGGTATTCACTTTGAGGCGTCATTATTAATAAATGAATTAAAAATTACTTTGTAATCAACACTTTTTTTTAATATATACATATCAACATGTTTCGAAAGCGAAGCTTTCCTCATCAGGAATATAAAGAATACTAAAAAATAATAATGCAAAGTATTCAAGTTATATTTACACTTTTAATTTAAATGAAAAATGTTTTTTGTTTTAGCACTAAAATAAACTGTTTATATGTGTTCATTCCTGGAGAAGGTTGAGTACAGCCGAAATCGGTCGAATGCAGATATACTCGTATATATAAATTAAATAAAGTGGCTTAAAACAAAAACATTTTTCAATGAAATTATAATGTGAACCCACAATGTGATTGCTTCCTTCGATATATTTACACTGTTTTTAACGTGTAAATACTTACATGTTTCAGACGCAAAGCTCCCCTCATCAGGATAAACAATATATGATAAATTGTTTATCCTGATGAGGGGAGATATGCTTCAGAAACATGTAGATATTTACTTATACAGTGGTTTAAAGAAATTACTTGATATTAATTTATTATTATTTTATTTATTTTTATTATTAATTACTAATTAATTTATTATTATTAATTATGACTCCACAAATTGATTACGTATCTTTTGAAGGAATAATGTTTGCATAACTACTGTCACGTCTAAGGACCTTGGGGTCACTTTAGGTTGCAAGTTTTTTTATTTATTTTTTATTAATGGCATCATAAAAACATCACCTAAACTGCTTGCCTTCTTTAAAACCTTTAACTTTAAAAAAATATTTCAACTAAAACTCTACTTAAATGAAAAAAGTTCTTTGTTTAAAACCACTTTACTGAATTTATATATTTTTGGATCGGTTTAGGTTAATCTTAACCCTTCTCGGGATAGTGATCATGTAAACTAACTTAAAATTCATAGATATATTAGGATAAATAAATTAAACATGGAAAATAGACAATAGACACCAAATGAGAGTAGGACAGAGAACGAGAAAGTGATTTCATCTAGCGGTGAGATTTTAAACTATGTTAATATTCGTTGCAGGAAAGCAATACTGCTGTAACCACCTCTACCCAAATAAATGTAGACCATTCCACAAGGTTTTTTTTTCTGCGTCGATCTATCTGGGTGACGTGACTCTACAATGAAAAATAAAAACTGTACGACGTTGAAAAATCTTAGTTTCGTCAATATTACGTTTTTTAATTGATATATAATAAACCTCAAAATCCTGAGCTTTTCTACATGGCCTCGGCTGTTACAGCAAATTACTTTCCTACAACGATATTGTACATGGTGTTCGAAAAATAGTGGTACAAATAATGATAAATCTGATTAAAGCTTTCGTTGTCGAGTAATTCGAGCCGGAAGCAGGATTTTTTATAGACAAGTCAAAATATGTTGTCGCTTCGGGATTACTGTTCGCCTATCATCTTTATAAATGCGCCGAAGCGTAGGCCAAGCTCCAATAACTTTTGTATCGCTTTAATGAAGAAAATTAAAAAAAAAATCGACACGCTGAGAACGAATAAAACGTCAGTTTATCGGTTATACCACCAGTTTCTGGAAACCGTGTATAACAATCAAGAATGTGACAATAGTTTGATCATAAAATACACTATCACAAGTAAATGGCAGCTTTTCAATTAATAGTGTTAGAATTCCAATTATTAGTTTAGTAGATTGACGTTTGATTTCGACAATACATTACGTGAACACACTATAAGTTATATACACCATACTATTATTTAATTGATCATGAATACTCCAGTAATTAATTCTAGCTGATATATTGACAGACGTATATATTTGCTAGAGCAATACTAAGATTACGTTATAATAATAATAAATGTTTATTCCGGTATGTGGGGAGGTTAGTGCAGTCCCACACATTCCATACAATACGTTATACCAGGGTCAGATCTACCATGGCTGCAGAAGGAAAGATAAGTCACGGAAATGCACACGATCTGTTTCTAATAGTTCATGTGCATTTTTGCTTGTCGTTTGGGTGCCATAATTGATTTGACAGCGAAAGTAATGCCTTGTGACGACTATTACTATATCTAAACAATGTAACAAAGAAACATTTTATTTTATTCCAAACATTTCATTTTTCGAAACATATCAAAACAATAATGTTCTTAAGTAGGTACCTACTAGTGTTTTCCATTTTGAAAATATTCTACCTAAACAAACCTTTTTTTAATATGTAATCTGTAGCTAACCAGAGTTGTATATCTATGGGCTAACCTCAATTCAACATGGCGTGTTCAATGTTTTTAATACTAATTTTAAAACGATAGCAACAGTTTTACATATTGGATTTCATTAAAACTACTTTCTATACCTTCCCGGCACTAATAAAAACAAACTGTGCTATTTTCAACGAAACCGGTTGAGTAATTTTCGAGAAAATCAAGGACAGACAGACAGACAAACATTCATTTTATATATATAAACACCAGCTGATGTGTCCCCGGCCTTGTGCGTGGTTGTGAATGGTTTGGACAGTTTGGAGTAAAGTTTTGAGGTTGTGAATTCTAATAAATTGGGTGTAATTTTATGGTGGAGATAATACTTTTGTTATAACTACCCCTACAGCTACACCTATCCTCAGAGGCGTGCATTCCATATAGGCACTTAAGCACTGCTTACATACATAAATAACATTAAAATTCATAAAATATTGGAAGAAATCAATCAATTATTTCTAAAATACGTGCGAGGTTCCAGCTATGAATCGTAGCGCCGATCGCCCTACTAGAACGAGTTAAAAGCAGGAACAAAGTACGCAAAACGTTATATTCAAATGTGGGCGGTATTGCAAAAAAAAATCTACATGTGTGCGCAATGCGCATTCAAGGGAGACTCGTTTATGTTAGCGGCGAAAAAGGCTGTACCTTTCTGTACAAATCACAAATGTAGTAATCAGTGCTATCTGCTGGTATCTCTTTTAATTGGTATAACTTTAGTAATAAAGTAATTATATCATATTATGCTTGTTTTCTTTCACGCAAAACTATGCGGTCGAAAAAAAAAGATATTTTATATATCCAATAATTGGCTTGTGACATGCATTAATGAGGCGATTATTTGGATATTTGCTGTGGCAGGTGATACCAACAAACATCAGCTGAAGCCAGCAGCTTAGCCATGATTAACAAAAACTTACCACGCCCGTGGTGAGTTTTATAAATATCAATTAATTCACTGTTATTCCTACTGCCTACCTCGATTTAAAACACTGTGCACGCCACTGCCTATCCTGCCCCTACCCCTTTCACCACATCATTAATTTATTATCCTTATCAGCCTTTTCATCTCTGGTAAACATGCTTCCCAAATACACAAACTCATCCACTTGCTCCAAGTATAAGTTCTTTATAAATGTTTTTTTCTCTTCTTAAATACAATTAAACAATTAATATATTGTTTGGAATTTAAACCGTAGAACAAAACAAAATATCATTGAGGTGTTTGAACTCGTAGCACCGAGCTCGAAATTTGAACCTTTTGCAACTGAAGTCGAATGTTCTATTTTTGTTCCCAATCCCTTTCGTTTTTTAATACAAATTTAACCATTTGCTCCTACCGGTGACCTCGGAGGCAAGTTGAAGAATACCACATTGTTACTGTCAATAAACTACGTTTCGCTGTATTTAATTCAACCCCGTAACCCATTCAAGCGCTGAGATAATGCGTAATAACAAAACAAACAAACATTTGTATATTTTATCTAATATCCATATAAATAGCATCTTAAAAAGGTGCCCACATAGAATTCTTAAGCTTTATAAGGTCATTTTATAAAAGAATATCCAGTCCATGAATTGAATTTAAATTTTTTTTTTCAATAAATGTCATCTCTCCTTTTGCCACTGATCTTCTAAAAATAAAATATCAACTGTAAAAATCGTACCTTCTCCAAACTTAATTTTTCTAATAAAACCGTGTTTATCTGAAGTTACCTGCCAAGAAAGCATGTTTTCTGTATCTAAAGCAGTATTTGTACAGCGCCCTTGTGGTGATTTTTCACAAAAACGGCGCTATACAAATTATCCAATTATAATAATAATTACTAAGACCAATTAAATAAACGGGGATCACATGGCGTAACGAAATTTATCATGTAAATCTGTTTGAACCTTAATAATGTACACGTGTTCGTGGAGACTGTATTATTAGCAAATAAGTCAACTTGTAAATGTCAAAATGTTCAGTAATTATTTGCGTATTTCTGTTTCCCACGGAATAAATATTAGGTACCTACTTAAGTACTTGGCTAATTTTCACTCCGTCATTTTTATTAAGCACTAGCTGATATGTACCCGGCCTTGATCGGGTTTATATAAATTTATGGTGTTGTGAATTCTTGCTTGTCATTAGGGTGCCATAATTGATTTGACAGCGAAAGTAACTAACTCCAAATAAAGAAACATTCAATGATTAAATATTACAATGAGGTTTACAAACTTCAATAAGTTATAAAAAATAAATTGAAAGAAACATTCATTTGAATATTTTATTTCATTTCAATCGTTTATTTTTTTCAAAATATATCTAAATAATAAAGTTCTTAAGTGGGTAACTACTCGTGTTTTACATTTTGAAAATATTCTACCCAAAAAAACCTTCTTCTTTTGAATATGCAATCTGTGGCTAACCAGAGTGTTATATCTAATGGCTAACCCTAAATAACACATGGCGGGTTCAATGTTTTTCATACTAATTTTAAAACGTTATAGCAACAGTTTTACATATTGGATTTCATTCAAACTACTTTCTAAACCTTCCCAGCACTAATAAGAACAAACTGTGATATTTTCAGCGAAACCGGTCAAGTGATTTTCGAGAACATCGAGGACAAACAAACAAACTAACATTGATTTATATATATATATATTATATATATATATATATATATTATATATAGATTTATATATATATATTGGATTTATATACATAGAAGCATTTGCAAAGCTATCTTTTAACATTAATATTAATGTTACCCTTCAAATAATTGACTGTGAGAAGGTTCAGATTTGATAAATAAACTGAAAAGACAAAAAGATTCAAAATTTCCCAATAATACAAAAGGTTGTAGCTTGGAATTTAATTGCGTATATATATTACTTTGAACTACAAAATGTAATTACTATGGCAACACAAAGTTACTCACATCGTTTTGAAACGTGTTATTCACATTCAAACGTATTCGCATTTGACAGTTTGTTTTAAAGAAACAACGCAAGACATCATAATTCATTTTTTATGTTTTTATTTTATTTTATTTATTTAGAATTTTTATCTGTGAATTTAATTTATTTATTTTATTTTATTTATCTAACATCTTATAAATACATGGTTATTTCGATATACAGATTTCAGACATTCGAAAAAATCGCTTTTCCAAGTAATGTTCTTCCTTGCAAAGCGTTAAATAATGAAAAAAAGTTTAAACATTGTCTTAGATACGATGTCTTAATACGATGTAGAATTATACTGGATACGTTACATAGGGAGATCTGAAACAGAAAATATATTAACACCAATTACAGACTAACACCCAAACCACTCAACTGCACTTCAAACACCTCACCTTACTATTATTTTATTTTTTTCATCAAGCACATCATATTTTGTAAATGAAATCCTCAGCACGAAAAATCCCAGTGACGATATCATTATTTATTATTTTGTTATAAAAAAGAAGATAATAGGACATTATTATTATTATTATCATCTCCTTTCGGAACGTACCACCAATTTCTTAACACCGTTTGTTTAAAGTAAAAAATATGCATTTGGACAATAGTTTTTTTTTTCACTAATTTTCCATGAGCCATCTTGGTGATACCATTAAAAACATTTTAAACGATCGTAGCGCCCTCATTTTTGTATCTACTATTAAATATCAGACTGAATGTTCGGAATTTTTGTTTACTATTAAATGTCAGACTGAATGTTCGGTATTTTTGTTTACTATTAAATGTCAGACTGAATGTTCGGTATTTTTGTTTACTATTAAATGTCAGACTGGATGTTCGGTATTTTTGTTTACTATTAAATGTCAGACTGAATGTTCGGTATTTTTGTTTACTATTAAATGTCAGACTGAATGTTCGGTATTTTTGTTTACTATTAAATGTCAGACTGAATGTTCAGTATTTTTGTTTACTGTTACATGTCAGACTGAATGTTTGGTATTTTATAAAAATTCCGTAGGTTCTGTGAGCTAGTTCCGAAACTTAGGTTTTCCACTACATTTGTTAAGATATCCAACAAACTTTTTCAATTATTGGTTTCTTCTCGTTGTTAGAATTTACATAACATTTTAAATCAGTTCGGATTAATAAAAAAAGGCTTTAAAAATAGTAGAAATTCGAACATTATCATTATCGTCATCTTGTGGGAGAGGGAATTATTTTTGTACAAGTCACAAAATGTCATAATGTTCTTCCCACACCTTTTGAAGTAATATTTCATTGGATAAAATTGAGTGAAGCGTCGTCTAAAAGCCATCGACTGACTAGGCCTAAAATAGATGTGGGGGATAAGCGGCCGCTTTTATCGTTTGGCTAATATGAGGACCTTCCCGAAAGCTTAAGCGTATTAGATAAGGTAAAAGCGAACATTTGCCTACCAGCGAGGAGTTTGATATTATTCGCAATATAACAGTCGTCATTAAGAAACTAGTAATAATCCATAATTTCCTAATTTTGTGAAATGTCACCCAAGGGGCGCGGGCGGATCGCGAATCAGGAAAATGATTTTAAATCTCAACATAAAAAATCTAAACAATATTTAGTCTCCTTTAACGGAAGCAATTTTCTCAACAAGCATTCCATTGATATGCTTGGTGTAACCCGATACCAGAGAAAAGTTACTGTACAGAGCCCGCAGATACTTTAATAGTACACAACTGCTGACCCTGTATAAATCGCAAGTGCGCCCCACTTTAGTATTTGGCAGTCACCTCTGGTCGGGAACCCCAAAATATCTGAAAAAAGCCCTGTTTCTGTGCAGAAACGGGTCGTCCGTTTGGTAGATTCGCCTATTTTAACAAACAGATTGCAATCTTTGGGGCACAGACGTCAGGTGGAAATACTGTCCTTGTTATACCGGTATTTCAATGGAATATGCTCTGAGGGAATAGCGTCATTGATCGCTTCGGAACTGATGCACAGTCGGGAAACACGACAAACGCGCGCCCAACATTTGTACACGGTTGACATTTGTTATATAAGAACGGGTCGTTTCTACGACTCCTTCTTTTGTTTAACAGCTCGATTGTAGAATGATCTGCTTGCATCTGTGTTCTCTCTCTCCTAGACCCAGGTTCACTCCTTCCTATCCCCAAAAGACCCTCCACACAGCATCCCCAAAGATGATATAAGCCTTGAGGCAAATTATTTCCCTCGGGTCTCCTGTGTGGAATAACTCCAAGAAAAAGCCGCTCTACTTGAATTAAGCAAAAGGCTTTGTAAATAAGTCAATATTTATTGATTTTCGATTTATTGATATTAATAATTCGGATTTATGGGAGAGATAGTCAATTTTTTAGTCGATTCTACAGCAATAAGTCCTGAAATAAGCTTCATAACATTAATATTAAATAAACTTGTAAAGAGATGGGTTTTTAGTTAAGCTCTGAATTCGAATGAGATAGGTAAAAAAGGTATATATATATATATATATATATATATATATATACATTATATATATATATATATATACATTATATATATATATTTGCAGATGGCATAAAACTAACAAAGGAAGGAGGAAAGAAGACAGTACAATTTATCGATTTCCCGGTGGCGTGTATGTCTCTTAAAACGTTATACAATCGATTTATGGATGACTAAAATAATGCAAGGTCAACGAAAGCGTGATGAAATGAACGCTTAGATGGCGTGTACAGTAAAACCATTTTAAATAGATTATTCTTAATTGATAGACTTGCCTTAATGATTTCGAAGGCTGGATGCAAAGGTCACGTGACATCAGTTTTGGCACCAGCTTTGATGCACTGCCGTCCACGTTTGTTTAGCATGATTTTGACTCCGGTAAGCAAAATACAAAACACTTATAAAAAGAGTTAAACTAAATACTCGGTAATTGTAAACAAGTCGAACCTTTTTACTTAGTAGCTGTTTTACTTAAATTGGCGAGGCGTCTAGCTCGCTCCCCGTCCCTCTTATTCTGGTTTCTTCCCCTTGCGTGTTAGGGCATCTCTATTTATTGTTTATTCTGAGTTTCGAACCAATCTGAACCACTATCGATGTACACCACCATACAATATCTTTAAAATGATTTACCCGCACACAAGTCTCATCTTTTTATGTTTTTCGAATCATGTTTACAAAGATATATACATTATAATTTGAGGTTGACATTTTTTACAAGTCTCACCAGAGGCTGCGTTGGAAATGCTATATTACAGGGGATTGTCGTAAATAGAACCAAGGTGTAACACTATGAAATGCCATGACAAAAATATGAGCAATTTAGATACCGCATTGTTTCCGAAATACCCGCTGTATTGTAAGCTGGAAAATGTGTAATTGAATTTATGGTTGTGAAGTATTTCATGTAAAAATAGACTGTTCGGTAATAAATAATAATTTCCCCTTTACAAAACACTTTTAAAGGTATTTCTGTTTTTAGATTTACATAATATTCAAAATGTGCCGTGCCTATCGCAGGTCAAAATTTATGGAATTCAATGTGCTGCTGTTGACTTTTTATTATCATAAATTGACTTATTTTAAAATAATGCTGTTTGATACAGCAGTTTTTTGTTTTCTATTAAATATCATAAATTGGCTTATATTAAAATAATTCAGTTTGATACAGCATTTTTTTTTTGTTTTCTAATAAATATCATAACTTGGCTTATTTTAAAATAATGCTGATTGATACAGCACTTTTTTGTTTACTATTAAATATCATAACTTGGCTTATTTTAAAATAATGCTGTTTGATACAGCACTTTTTTGTTTTCTATTAAATATCATAACTTGACTAATTTGAAAATAATGCTGTTTGATGAATCACTTTTTTTATTTTCCATTAAATATCATAAATTGGCTTATTTTTAAATAATGCTGTTTGATACAGCACTTTTTTGTTTTCTACTAAATATCATAAATTGGCTTATTTAAAAAAATGCTGACAGGTACAGTACTTTTTTGATTTCTATTTAACTAACTAACTATCCATCACGCCGTTTCCCCGCAAGGGGTAGGCAGAAAGGACGGACCGCCATATAACTCGATCGTGTATTCTTGCTTCATTCACATTCATACATCGTTTTCTATTTAACATCAGAAATTGGCTTTTTTTATACATAATTAGACTAATTTTAAATTTTAAATTTTGAAAAAGCGTTAACATCGAATTAAATATAATTAATAATCAAACGTCTTTCTAAAATAGCTATCTATTAAATTTATTTTTATATTAATATTAATAATAAAAATTATTTCTAATATTAATTTATTATTCACTGTTTTATAATAATAACAAAATTATATTTCAGCACATTAATAACCCTATATATAATACAAATAGGCTAGATCACACTTACAATTTTCATGAAGGATTGATTCGTGATTCCTGAGCATACAAACAAATATGGACAAAGAACTTTAGGTCACATGATTCCTAGCTGTGTAAATATGTTACCCGCTGAAGTAAAAAAATAAATAAACAAATAAATAACTGTATTAAAACTGTACAGCGCCATTGAGGTGATTTTTCACAAAAACGGCGCTATACAAAACATCCAATTATTATTATTATTAATTATTAAAAATATTGAAAACTTGGATAGCTGAAAGAAGCTATGTGTATTAGATAAAAAGGAAATTATTTTGTACGATTTATTGTTGTCGTTTATGTTTTTATGTTATTTTTTATATAATTTCTTAGAAATATTTTTGAGTAAGTTTCTTGGGAATATTTATGTTTTAAGATTGTTTCATATGTTTTTCATGTTTTTTTATTTTACATAAACATATATATTTTGTAACCTTATCTGTAAATTTTGAGTTGTAAATACCAAGCTCCCGTTAAACAAACTACAAAAAAGTAGTTTATCGGGACTTTTTGCATTGTATTTTTTCGTTTGTAAAATGTATAAATTTTTTATTACGTTTATAATTTGTCTATTCTTACATTATTGTGTTCTATGTTTATCATTTGTTTCTACTTGACATTATTATTTTTTAGTATTCTATATATTCCTGGTGAGGAAAGTAACTCTTTCGAAACATGTGTATATAAAAGTGGTGAATACAAAGTAACTTTTAATTGATTTATGAAAGTAATATTATTCAATGTTTCAATTTAATTAAAGAGTCGATACTTATTATAAAAGCGGTAATGCAAAAAAAAATATGAAATGGAATTGGGAACCTCTTCGCGAAATCTTAAGATATGTTTTTACTTTTCTTAGCGTTCGTTTTGTTTGGTGAAAGCGGCCGTTAGGGTTTACCCACTGATCTTAAGAAGATATTATTTCTTTCGCTTATCCAGCGGATAAGTATTTAACGCTATCCGGGAGATGGAAAGATATAAAGACTTCAACGTACTGCCACGCCGGTGGAAAGGAAATAATATTTTTCACTGCTCGGCGGTACTAATAAACTTTGAAACAAAGTGAACACAATCTGTTGTATATGTGGCTTCTATGTGTGAATTCCTTTGCGTATCTTAACGGATTAACAACAACCTAAAAATTAGGATACCTTCTTCGAAGCGAAATTATTTTTTCGTAAATGTAATTTGTGAACTTTAAAAGAGAGAAGTATTTTAGATTGTTTTTTTTTTGTGAATACACCTTCTTCCCCTTGTACTACTCGGGTCAGGGGTCCATCGTATCGACAAGGTGCCAGGTGTCCCTGTCCAGTGCGACATCAACGACATCTGTCCATAGTAGATCTGCATCATAGTAAGGTTGCTTCTCCCACCTAGGTCAGTGGCGGCCCACTGGATGTCTTCCCTCTGGAATAGCACTCACGAAATTCGATCTTTTGGCATTCTTAATACGTGCCCAAGCCACTTGAGTTGCGAATTTAGCGTAAAGAATGAAAAGAGTAGCGGTATTTGGATGTTTAGCTCCCAGATCATCGAGCTTCTTATTCGATCCCATTTTGTGACTACTGCAACTCCACTCAGAAATCTTATTTCGGCAGCTTGGGCCCTGGAATGTGTTCACTCGTTCAACATCCAGATCTGGTGATTATAAATAAGCGTGGAGCGATGCACTGCCAACCTTGTTTCGATACTTAGCTCAGCTTTCCTTATCACTGCACTGTAAAGAGGACGCAGCTTGCCGCACCTATTCTATGGTCAATTTCTCTGGCTTGCCGGCCATCGCTTGATAATTCAACCCCGAGGTATTTAAATTGGTTAACCCGTTTTAACTGTGCCCGTTGGTGAAGATGTTACAGTGAGTTTGGTCTCTTCCTATAACCATAACTTCTGTTTTTGCGGTGCCCATCCTCATTCATGTCGCGGTGTACTCTGCATAAAATGTTATTATTGTCTGTACTGGTAATATTCTTAGTATTTGTTTCAAGATTACCAAGGAACCTATTTTTCAGAGCAGTAAACTCTTTGGCTACTCTCAGTATAGCTTTGGTGAGAAACAACCAGTCAGAATTTGAACGTTGCTGTGTAAATGGCTTCAATTATTATTCAGTTTTTAGGAACAACTTAATGAAGGTTATTATTGTAAAATATGTTTAATCATTAAAAATAATATTAACAACTCTCAAAATGAAACATGAAACGGAAAACACACAGAAAATAAAAGGTAACGCAAGCAGCTGGGACCTTTTCTTTTCTGCGTCTTTTCGATTACATGTTTCATTTTGAAAGTTATTAATATTATCTTCAATGATTAAAAAAAATGGCATCAATTATATTTAGTAAATAGCCAGTTACCTCAAATCGTTATTTTTTTCATTTTTTTGTTCCTTTTCTCGTGTCGTAAGAATATGGGATAGAAAAGATCCATTGGCTTTGTGTAAATAAATATCTTGTGCGATATTACACAAAAAAAAAATAAAACTATTTTATAAATTATTTTTTTTGGGCATTAACTATGTAACAATTTCCAGATATTTTGTATAGTATAATATTTTATAAGCTATCGTTGAATTCATCTTGAATGTTTGGTTGCTTCTAAGAAAAACTCTAACATAAAGCTTCAACTGCATGGAGACGCACTCAATACCCTGAAGGAATCAGCATAACTCAGAGGCAACCAACCCCCACCCCCTCCCACTATCCCTTAACTATTCATAGTGCCTTGTTCCAGCAAGTCAGATGCTTTCTCCGTAGAAGAGGCAATGAAGAAAATGATTTAATCTATTTGTGTCTCTGAAGGGGGAGAGGAACGTCGGAGAGGGATTATCTATCAATTTGAAATATATATGAATTTGAAATAAAATATTTGGATTATCTATCAATTTGAAATATATATGAATTTGAAATAAAATATTTGGATTATCTATCAATTTGAAATACTATATTTGGATTATCTATCAATTTGAAATACTATATTTGGATTATCTATCAATTTGAAATAAAAAATATAATAAAATATTACGAAATACGATAAACAAAATGTTTTTAAAGATAAAAATTAAATATTTTAAAAATTTGCATAGCCTTAGCATTTATCAAAAAAAAAATCTCGGAACAATTAAATATTTCTAATCCTGCGAATTTTTTAAAAAATAATATTAAAATGTTGAAAATCTCAAAAAATACATTAAGGTTTCGTAGAACCACATTTAATTTTTTTAGAAATTTAATATAAATCAAATTTAATAATGTTATTATTAAGTTCTGGAAGTATTTTAGTTTTTATTATTGTGATAGCTGTTTCGGCATTGGGCTTGGGTTAGTTTTCTTATAAAAACATTGTTTTTGTATTATTTGTACATAAAATAAGGAGCTAACCATTCCAGAAATAAAAAAATAATTAACAAAATTTTAATGTATAATACAATTATTTAACAAAGATATTCCAGTAACAAATAACAAATCTATGTTTTTGGAAAAGCGCATAAATTTAAGTCATCATCGATCAGACTTTAAAAAATAACTCTAAACATGGTATCGAGTTACCGGGGCTAATGAGAGAATGATCAATGAGCCATACTCGATAAACACAATTTTATATGAAATCCTGACCTCTAAGCATGCTAAAATGAGATTAGGTCATATTGCATCTCGCAGTGCAGCTTCCTGAGTGGCTCTGAATTAGTTACTCGTCATCTGAATCGGCTCTGATTGTGAGAGGGAGAAGGAAATCTCTTGCCTCGCCTTCCCTCCAGCGAGCCCAAGTCTCGCGCAAAAGCCTTAACTTAATCTAGAAGCGAAGTTCTGAAACTATAGCTGGATCATATCATATTTATTGAGGGCGGTTCGACTTTAAGTCACAGATTGTGCGGGAGTTCAAATATAAAAGCAAAAAAAAAATCATGTAAAATGTATAACCTATTAGAATGACTTTTATTTAATACTCCCTCAAGTACACGGCCTTACCCGGGGTTACTATTGGTTTGAAGTAAAGTTTTTAGGTTATGATGTGTTATCCCTACCCTTACCCTTACCCTCACTCTTACCCTCACCCACACCCTCACCATCACCCTCACCCTCACCCTCACCCCACCCTCACCCCCACCCCCACCCTCGCCTTCACCCTCACCCTCACCCTCACCCTCACCCTTACCCTTACGCTTACCCTTACCCTTACCCTTACCCTTACCCTTATCCTTACCCCTACCCCTACCCCTAAGCAACCGTATTCATAAATTTTCCTGTTATTTTTAATGTCAAGTATGCAAAATTTCATCACGACGTATCAAAATTATGCTCTTAAGGGGAAGAAAAGGGGGTTTATTCCGAGCTTCATAGAATTTTGAACACTTGACCTTCAAAAGACCCGGAAAGTCACTGTCTACAATATAAAAACCGCCCCAGCCCCAACCCTCTTTTCCGCCCCTTAAACCAGAATTGTCACTTATTGATGAAATTTTGAACACTGAATTTTGACATTCAAATAAGAGGAAAATTCCTGGATAGGGGTAGGGGTAGTGGTAGAGGTAGGATTAGGGGTTGGGGTAATATATCAGAACCTCAAAGTTTTACTCCAAACCATTCATAACCTGGGAACACCGGGTATTTCAGCTAATCTTTTATAATTAATATGTTAACGATATTTTTTTTATCGCTTTTTCAATATATATTTGCAAAAAAAAAACACATAACCCAATGGGGATGCCATAGATTTCACTAATCTCGGGCAGTCGAGACTCTTCTACGGTATTTACAAAAAAAAAGTATGTATTTTATAGTTGAAACGTTTAATCCGTCATTCTTCTCAGCAGTGCCAGTGACACAGGTCCCCCATTATGTCCCGGCAAAGCCTCAAACTCCTGAATAAAATCCCGAAAGTATCCAGAAATCTCTGAAAGTGGCCGGTATAAACGCGCAGTTACACCATGATCCTTTCTCTATCTGACCCTATTAGGTTTTGCCGTCTCATGCAATGGAGAGTTGATCCTAGGCCAGATATAAATACACAAACGGAGATGACTGGGGTTATATCTCCAGCGAGAGATGTAGAGATAACACAACTTATTTAAGGGCAGAGATGTATGTACGAGTACAACTGAGTTTATATCTCCATGATATAGAGAAAACACAAGTTATTTGAAGGCATACATGTACGAGTTATATAGTTTTTTTGTTATATAATAATATATAACAAAAAACCTGATCGGAAGAAGGGTGTAAATAAAAAAAAAATCAACTTTGCTCAGGAGAGGCAAAAAACAATTTCACACGTAATCACATTATTGCAGATACACACACTATCATTCTAGTTTAATACATCGGATAGAGAAATGACAGTTCGACCTTTTGAGGGTTCGCCATTTTAGGTAATATAAACCTTATACGCGCAGAAAATAAATTCAATCACAGATATTAATCATTGCAGTGTTGCCAAAATAAAAGTTAAATACCCAGTATCTACGTAATGCTATAAAGATCATTATTCCACAAAGAAAATATTTTTTTTTTAAGTTTTATACAGTCTCTTCTCCCGGGAGGTCTTCAATTGAACAGTCCTCTAGACATAGATAGGACGAAAGAGGGTTGATTAGTTCTTCGTTATTCATATCTGATTATTAACATTGAAAGAGGCGGGCTTGGGCGCGAAAATGAGTATTCTTAAAGTATGTTGCCTGTTGTATGCTGATGATACGGGGCTGATTGCTAACAGTATGGAAGATTTACAGTCCCTCGTATCTAGGATGAACGAAGTATGCATTAAGAATGAGCTAATGATGAATGTAAGTAAGTCTAAAATCGTGGTGTTTGAAAGAGAGAGTACGAAAACAGTGTGCAATATAGTTGTCAATGACGAATACTTGGAGCAGGTCGATGAGTTTGTATATTCGGGAAGTATGTTTACGAGAGATGGAAAGACTGATTGGGATATTGAAAGAAGGGTGAATGCAGAAAACTCCATTAACGCGGTTGGCGCTAACAAAAAGTTGTGCAAAGAAGCGAAGCTAGCAGTCCACAATGGAGTGCTGATACCAACCCTAATGTATGGCAGTGAGGCATGGAGTTGGCATAGGAAGGATGAAATTAAACTGAATGCCGTAGAAATGAGATCTCTAGATCTCGAGATCTCGAGAATGTATGAGACGATGTATGAATGTGAATGAATACAAGAAGTGTATGCCAAGATCGAGGTGTTTGGCAGTCCGTCCTCTCTGCCTACCCCTGCGGAGAAACGGCGTGATGGTTAGTGAGTTATTTAGTTAGTTATTAACATACAAAACCAATGTCAAAGAAAGCTTCTTTTTGTTTCAAGTGATAAAGCACAAGAGTTTCAAATGCCCGAAGCTGTTGGAATAAGGGGAATTAAAATTGGGAAATGGTGTGAGGCTGAAATAATTTCGGGGGGAAAAAACGGGGGAAGAGAGAGTTTCAGGATTAGAACCCGTACCTTTTGATCCCAGAACCAAGGATCTTAGGTGTCAAGGAGCCTCTCAAAAGTGGGAAGAAGGTTTTTTCTGCTTCAAAGTCAAAGCTCGTACCACTTAAATAGACCTCTTGACACCTCTAAATGGGTATTTCGCCACTGCTGATTAAACCGCTGAGTAATTCCTCGTCAAATAACTTATCATGGGATTAACATGACTGTAAAATATACGTTTGCTTGTTTGTTTGGTACTCAGCGATGGTGAAACGGAAAACACACAACACTCGGCGAGTAGCGCTAATCATTAGTTTACTCAGAAGTGATGAAATACTATCAATATATATGGAAAAAAAAACTCACAGCGAAGAGACAAGGAAACTATGTAAACAACCAACGATTAGGTCAATTCCATGAAAGACGGACGGAAATGGACGATCGCTATAATATAAAAAATAATAACATAGCACTTATATAGCGCAGTTTTGTGTTATTTCACTTCAAGTGACCTTTACCATAAAAAACTTTAAAATAATGATTTCTTTAATAAATGTAAAATTAATTTATGATGTCGTTTAATTTTTTTAAAAATATTTATATATTATATAGTAGTTTATACAAACATTTCTTATTAATTTTATTACAAATATTGATTTACTAACTCCATTCAGTGGCATTCCTAGAGTGCTCCTTTCATATTCTTAACATATTTTACTCACGTATATATTCTATTCCATACATATTCTATTCACGTACATATTCTATGCGCACACATATTCTATTCACATACATATTCTATGCACATACATATTCTAATCATATACATATAATATTTACATATTCTTACGGCTAAACGAAACGTAATACGCGATCAAAGAAGGCGCTAATTTCAATATTAAAAAAACACTTGTGTAAGTAATGCCCACCAACAAATAATTCATCTCACTATTTAAAAGCATTAAGTGCTAACAGTGTTGTTTTTTTCTAAAATATTTGAATTTACGCAATCCGTAAGCGCGTATCCCGTTCATTTTAACCTTGACATATTCTATACATTCTTACTTTTTCTTAACATTACTCCTAGATTCTTTTATCTTAGTCTTATCTCACTATTCATCCGTCTCGCATTACTAACTTGTGTCTACTATTACGTTGTGACAATTCGACTCGCCTCAAGTATCTCAGACACATTACATACGCTGATTAAATCCTACAGAGAACGCAATGCAAAGCTTGTCGACGCTCCTAGAGGACATCATTCAGTAGTCGCTACATAATAGCTAATAATAATGAACACAGAGGGTATATACGTAACGTAATTTCATAGAATATATATATAGCAAACATATACATAGTATATATATATTAGCTGATGTGTACCCGTGTAAGTTGTGAATTCTTGCTAGTGGTTTGGGTGCCATAATTGATTTGACAGCGAAAGTAATACCTTGTGATGACTATTACTATCTCTAAACAAAGAAACAAAGAAACAAAGAAACAAAGAAACAAAGAAACATGCATTTAAAAAAATTACTTCATTCCAAACATTTATTTTTTCAAAATATATCTAAATAATAAAATGAATGAATTTAAATTATTTTGTATTCCCCACTTTATTAATATACACATGTCTAGATGTTTCGAAAAGGACGCATTCTTCACCAAGAATATATATTCCTGAAGAAGAAAGCATCCCTTTCAAAACATGCATATATGTGTATAGTAATAAAGTGGTGAATACAAAATAATTTAAAATTCATTTATAAATAATGATGCCACAAAGTGAATACCGATCTCTTAAAAAATTATAAATAACAAAGTTTTAAGTAGGTACCTACTTGTGTTTTCCATTTTGAAAATATTCTACCCAAAGAAACCTTATTCTTTTGAATATGTAATATGGGCAAACCAGAGTGGTATATCTATGGGCTAACCTCAATACAACATGGCGGGTTCAATGTTTTCATTTTAATTTTAAAACTTTAAAAGTTTTACATATTGGATATCATTCGAACTACTCTCTAAAACTTCACGCTAATAAGAACAAACTGTCCTATTTTCAGCGAAGCCGGGTGAGTAATTTTCGAGAAAATCGAGGACGGACAGACAAACATCTATTTTTATATAAAGATATATAGATATATATTTTTTAAATAACCACCTTTATACGTATATATTAAGAATTTGCACATTAAAAAATGATATTAGCTTGTAAGCTGCGAATGTTCGAAGCTTAATGTGTGCAATTTTCATGCTTGTAATTAAAAAAAATAATTATGCAGTACTGTAAACTTATTACTATCACTCCACATCCCGCTGGACAAATATGTCTACGTTCCCCCAACTCTGGGGAACGGCAATGTAATTTCATTAAATAAGAAAACATTGAAATAATACATAAAAGCTTGTAAAAAATACGTGACCTATTTTTATGCATTTTTATGACGTCTTGATTTGTGTAACATTAATTTTATTAAGGTAGTCATGTTAGTTTCACGACCCAATCCGATAATGTAAAAAATAAAAATAAAACATTGGAATGGTATCAAAGTAATATTTAATCTATTTTCATACGAAGCGGTTACTTTGTGATGTGACATTATAATTTAAAAATGAAACGATAACTTTGTTTACATCGTTTTTATTTTTTATATACTTCATGACGATCGGGTTTCGCTACTGCCGTAGCTTCTTCAGGACGATATACTACAAACTATGATGATAATAATAATAATAATTTCTATAGCGCATTTTTGTGAAGGTTCGCCTCAAGTGCGCTCTATAACCTAATGTAATTGTAAAATAACAGATATACTACATAGTTCATAATACTCATGAGCAGGTATTATAAAATAACAATTAATAATAAAAAAAAAACAACATGATACACGTGTGTTATAGATTGATACAAACGGGGGGGTGGGGGTAGCAGATAGCGGACAGGGAAGAGCGTGTACTTTGTAGATTGGGAATATTTTAAATAGTGTTTTTTTTTTATTTCATTATTAATGAGACTACTACTAGTGTTTTTGGTTTTTCTTATATGTAATTCTTCTAAGTTATCTAGTCTAATACCTATTCCATTTTTATGCGGTAAACTAATGCCTGTATTTGTAAATACAGTAACAAAGTACACACTTGAGCACCATGGAGCAAACATTATTTTAAAACTCCATCGGATCGAAAGAGGCAAGTTGAGGGAGGAGACCCCTTGAACTCTCCAGCTCGACTCTCTTGAACGCATTGCCCTGCACCGCAGTGGGATAATTGATTTTTTTTTTACATGTACATTAACAGAAATTAATGTAATAAAAAGGTATATTACATTATTACCCAAAGCTCGTTACATAGGCAAGTACTTATTAGCATTTTGAATTGAACAATATTCACGTGAAAAATGTCGACGTCGGACGTTAGTTCATTTAGGAGCACGATTATTTTCCGAGGGGCATTATTAACGTTAAATTAGTTCTGCATCTCGGAACAAGGAAATATCTGTGCACGCGCGCTAGAGTAAAATTGTCAGAGACATAACGGGCATTTTTTACTAAATTTTCTGTAATAAGCGAAGCAGTTTTCCGTCTGTTGGCAAGGCTACTAACACCCAGCATTCCTGATAAGAAGGCTGTTGGATATAACCAGAAATATTACCCAAAGTCTCTAAAATATAGATATCTTAGAAACATATGGACATACAGTAATATGCACCCTATTGACAAAGCGCAAAAAGCTTTAATTAAAGTTATTACAAAAAAAAATTCTCGATTCTCAACAGCATAATTTTTAGACTTCGACGTTCGGCTGAACATGTAGCAACTATATATATCAAAACTATCTGTAACCGACGTGATCGTTTGTTCGTAATTATCATGATTCTTTCTAATTTTGCGACATTATGTTATCTTCGTAATTTATATTGTACCATTAGCTTATTATCTCGTGCCATTGTATCTTATGTAAGATTTTTAACATTTGTTTCATCTCATAGTGTTATCGACGTGATGGAACCACACGGGAATTTCCATAATAGATTGACTCCGCGGGAGCCCAGTACCGTGTGGCAGACTTTCCTATCACTTCGATAACACATCCGACCCCGCGACAGCACGATACCGTGTTGCGGGTTTTCGACAATGCAACTAACCCCGTGGCAGCACAGTACCGTGCACGGACCCCTTATTTACATGTCTGCCTCAGCAGCGCCCCTGGTGTTGAAAACTTGTATCACTTTGTAATGATATAAAAATGAACATTTCTGAAAATAAACCAGTCACACTCGGACGAGCAATCGTGACTCGTACCCAGTCACATCTTGTAACCATAGAAAGTCTTTCACTTCTCCTGCCTCCCACCTGAAGGATTCCTGAACCTGCCTCAAGGACAGTCGGCCCCGTACCTTCAGAAGCATAGAAAGTGGCTTAATCCAGCACCTACATGTTTACAGTCTTGTAACGACAATGGTCGCTTACACTATCTGTATACATTTTCAAAAAGACAAAGACAACCACCACACTGCAAAACGCAATTACGGAACAAGGCATAGACATCAACACATAACTCTGAAGATAAATAACACGTGTGGGCAAAGACATTACCATCATTTGGCACCAAAATGTTATAATTTAATTGAAAAAGACATCAACGACATTCACCTGGCAAAAAATGAAAATCTAAAACACAAAATTCACACGCGGATAGCCAACAAAGCCATTACCCACCAATAACATCTATAATATATCAACAAACTACACGCTATATTTTTCATCTTTTTCCTGCTTTATATTTTTTTCATTTCTAACACCTCGGAACAGGCTCAGCCTAGTGAGTTGGTATATACCAAATATTTTTTAATATATATTTTTTAATATAGATATATAGACAATTATTTATGAATGTATTTTTCCTACACTGTGTGTAATTATGTATTTTTGGTTTATCATAATAAAAATAAAAAATTATCTTAATACATCTCTCACTGCTGGCATATTAACCTCCTTCCCACCCCTCATATTCTTTTCTTTCCCAGAACCACCTATCTTTTCTTTCCGTAAAATGACCCTCCTCATAAAATTCGCGCAAAGATGACATAGAACCTGACGTAAATTATTTTCCTGAGAGCCTATTGTGTGCAGTTAATGTAAAAAAAATCTCATGTAATAAATAAGGTTGGATTTGAGACATTCGATGAGAAATTTTCTACCTATAACTAAGATAATAATTATTATTATAGACCTGGTAAATAGTAAATACAAATTAATGGTTTGTCTAGAATATTTTTTGTGGTAAGCTTCCCAGTTTAAAAATAAATCAACGTTAGTAGCAGTGGCGGCTCGTGACTTTTGAGTGAGCTAGAGTGCTACGATTTAAAAATACAAAGTAATTGTTATTGATGAAGCTGAAAATGATTTTTTTTTCAAAATTTCAATTCTTTGTATAAGGATAAAAAAAAAATTAAAATCTTTTTTAGCTTTAACAACATCAATAACTTAGTAACTCTAGTTCACTCAAAAGTAACGAGTCGCCACTGGTTAGAAGCTTAGTTAAAAATGGATCAATAATTTTTAGTATCGCATTCAAAAACACGACAAAGTCACTAATGCAAAGTAAAAATAAAACACGTGTCGTTTGTACTACGCAAGCGCGCTATGCGGTGGCGTGTACAAAAGCTCTAAACAAAGTTTGGAGGGAAAATATTCTAGCTTTTCCTTGCAGGCTTCGTGGCCAGTTTCCCGCGCGAACTCGTCAGCGTAGGACGTGTACGTGGCGCGCTCTGTCGGATTTAAAGCGAAGCTCTCGACTATAAAACAAGTTAAAATAATTGAATTTATCGTCGAGTTGCATTAGTGTTTTTTTATGTTTAATTACAGTACGGAAATTGCATAAATGGTTCTGCTATAAAATAATGTGATCGGTGAAGAGTTATTAAGACATTGTTTAACTTTCTGAAAAAGTAAGTGATGTTTCATTGTTTCGGTTCCACGAGAGTTCCACACTTTAAAAATGGCAAAACAACGTATCGCTTGATGACAATACATTAAAAAACAATTAAATCTAACTGAACTAACTAACCATCACGTCGTTTCACCATAGGGGAGGCAGAGAGGACGGATCGCCAGACAACTCGATCTTCGCATACACTTCTTGCTCCATTCACATTAATACAACGTCTTATTCTCTTCTGTTATTCCGACTTCTGACATGGCCCAACTCAAGTATTTGATTCACTTGATCGCGCCGTGTCTTCCTCGGGCGTCCCCGGCTTCTTCTTCCATTCATATTCGCGTCATATATTATCCGTATACTCCTTTCTTCGTTCATTCGCTCTACATGCCCAAACCATAGTACTGATAACTATACGATAACATCAAATAGAAACACTTTTTTTAAATTTAAAAGTGCCTAGTTTTTTTTATTCTTTTCAAATCTGAATTACAGAGTGGTAGATACTTACAGTATCGCCGTGTTTGGTAACCAGATCTGAATAGCCAGGTACATCCCCACCCTACACTTCCCCATCTCCTACCCCTCCACACAACCTCCAATATTAAAACATACCCCAATTAGGGATTCAATAGTCTCGCTGGCTACAGACGATTGGGAGCAGCTGAGACTCGTATGCAGTAAAAATAAAGTCTAATAAACCATAGAAAAGAGTGTTTAAATAAATATTAATAAGTTTTCGAGTTCGTTATAAAAAAAAACTGATAATAGTTGTGCTGACCTACAAAATACAGATGTCAAAAGCTGTGTTAATTATTACGAGTTTTAGTGAGACAAACAAACAGATGTTAAGGCACAAATATACAGAGTGCATATCGCGAGCATGTAATGAAAAATGGCCAAGTGCGTCTCTGTCCGTTGGCTGACTAAACTGAGATTTTTTTTCGTATATAAATATTCTTTAAGGTTGAATAAAATGAGATACGCTCTCACAGATGGCGCTTATTCAAATATTCTAGAAGAAACACTTTTAGCAAATGATGCTTTTAAATGTTGAGACGAATTGCTTGATGACGAGTTGGAATATGAAATGGAATAAAACTCAAGTCTTTCAAGAAACTGTATATGTTACTTTTACAAGAATACATCGTATTTTCATAAGTTTCTTGAAGGACTTGAAGAGCTATAAATCTACAATAACAATTTATTTCACTTCATTATCCGTGTGCATAACCGCCAACCAACAATTCATTTCAATATTTAAGTCCTTCAAGAAACTTATTAAAATACTGCATGTGTCAGAAAT
Organism: Halesus radiatus; assembly: GCA_022606495.2. Classification (NCBI taxonomy): domain Eukaryota; kingdom Metazoa; phylum Arthropoda; class Insecta; order Trichoptera; family Limnephilidae; genus Halesus; species Halesus radiatus. Next base: position 39,168 of record JAHDVE020008595.1, on the reverse strand, counting down.
ACAATAATACATTGTATTTTCTACGTTTCTTGTTTATTTTATTTACAGACGTATGTCCAATTACACAGAATAAATAACAAGAAATGAAATAAACAAGAGCTACAGAAAAGAACAGCACATACATAATACAAAAAGTGGACAAAATATACATTTGCGATAACATTCAAGTCAAAGTTTTAGTAGAGTCCACGATTTTAGACATTCTAAATGATAATCTTCGAGTTCTAATTTCGTAAAGCCCTATAAAAATGAAAGACTTGTGAGCATTAAATCCAGAGTAACAAGTTATTCCATTTCATATTTCGTGTGTACACCCGCCAACAAACAATTTATTTCAATATTTAAAAGCACTGCGCGCTGAAAGTGCTCTTTTTCTAAAATATTTAAATCGGTGGCATCTGTGATTGTATATTATATTTCGTTTAGCATTAATTAAAAACTATCCCAACTTCCGAAACAACGAACCTTCAATAATCCCTAATCACAATCCGCAAAAAATCAGAACTTTGACATGCCCATTTCTCGTTGTATGCTCACGACATATTTTTTTTGTTTTTGTTTTAATGAGCAGGTTTTCGCCTTTTGGAACAAAATTATAATATACCATCTAAGGCGTGGTTTTGCAATGCAATGGTTGGATTTTCCGTATGTTTGAGCCAAGAGATCTTTTTTGGGAAATCCTCCGTACCGTATAGCCTAACAACCCTATAGCCTTACATCCCCATAGGGTTGGTCGCACTCCACCTTACAGCTCCCAGCTCTAAGGGTCTTTAGCCCTAAAAAACTTTAGCAGAAGGGTCCACCATTTAGTCTATATGTGAGGGACTACGGAGAAAGGGGGTGGGGTGGAAACAAAGCCTTTTCCTTATCTCGGCAAGAACACGAGAAATATTTTAATGCACAGGGGTGGGGATATATTGTCTATTATATTGATACGGATTTGTATACTTACGCGCTACGGTTCCCGGAAATTGGTACTTAGGCTGTGAGAAATGAACTTTCATTTATAATTATAATAAAAATCAATGTAAGTTTGTTTGTTTGTTTGTCCTCGATTTTATCGAAAATTACTTGACCGGTTTCGCTGAAAATATCACAGTTTGTTTTTATTAGTGCCGGGAAGGTTTAGAAAGTAGTTTGAATGAAATCCAATATGTAAAACTGTTGCTATAATGTTAATAATTAGAAGGAAAAACATCATTGAATCCGCTATGTTTTATTTAGGTTAGCCCATAGATATAGCACTCTGGTTAGCCACAGATTGCATATTCAAAAGAAGGTTTTTATGGGTAGAATATTTTCAAAATGGAAAACACGATTAGGAACCTACTTAAAAACTTTATTATTTTAATACATTTTGATAAAATAAATGTTTGGAATGAAATTTTTTTTTATTATTTCTTTGTTTAGAGATAGAAATAGTCATCACAAGGCATTACTTTCGCTGTCAAATCAATTATGGCACCCTAATGACAAGCAAGAATTCACAACTATACAACTTTATTAAAAAAAAAAAAAAACCCGAGCAAAACCGGGTACACATCAGCTAGTTTGATTATAAATAAGAGCAGTATATAACGCAAAGTTTTCCCAAATAAATGAGACAAGGACTCCTACGTATTGAGGAAAGTTGTGAGGCGTGAGGAAATAGGGAAGGGGGGAATTGATAGAGAAGGGGATCATGAAGGTTTAGGAGTAAAACTATTCATATAAAAAATAATAATAATGCTACGTATATTTTTATAATCTAATACTTATGCGAGTCTTTTTCTTCTACTTTCTATTATAATTTTTCTAATATTCATCATGTTTATATACTAAATCCATATGTTTACACTAGACTTCATACAACTAACTATAACTATATTCCATTGGTCAGCATGAAGCATGCAGACGCCTAGTATGGTGATTTAATGTATCTACTCTATATAAATGTCGTAATTAAATATTAAGTGTTTTATAAATAAATAATAAAAAAGCAGTGTTTGAATGCTGACTATTTTATGTATTTAATATGCTATTTAAAATTAAAAAAAAATAAAAATAATTAATTACAATTACTTTGTTTTAAACCACTGTATTGAATATGTAAATATCTAGATGTTTCAGAAGCAAAGCTTCCCTCGTCAGGATAATAACAATAATAATATTTACATATTAAATACAGTGCTTTTAAACAAGGTAACTGTTATTAATATAATAAATTTGACTCCACAAAGTGATTGTACATCTTTTGAAGATATAAATAATTTTCATTGGCGTATGAAGCCATATCATTGTAAACCATTTTTATTTACACTTGTTCTATTGCCTTATCGTTATACAACGGAGTACTCTTCATTTTTTAATTGTTGTATTAAATAAGCAAAACTGAAACAATAAAGTATCTAATGACGGCCTCCATGGTCGAGGGGTAAGGCTCTCGACTACGAATCCGAAGGTCGCGGGTTCAAATCCCGGCGAGCGCAAGTAGTTATTTAATTAATTTGTGTTGTTTCACAATTAATTGATTTAAAAATAATATATAGTGTATTTGCGCACGTTCCAGAGTGGAAGATACTCTCAGTACCGCCCTGGTGAAATACCACCATTCAGAATTGAAACATTGCTTGAAATGGCTTTCAGCCGTGTTGGTGACCAGATCTGAATAGCCAGGTATTCTCCACCTTCCTCTTCCCCTTCTCCTTCCCCTCCTCAATACCTTCAGCTTCACAACATTCCCCAATCGGTAATACCATAGTTTCACTGGCTACAGACGGTTGGGAGCAGTTGGGACTCTTGTGCGGTATTCATATAAAAGAAAATAAAAAAAATCGAAACAATAAAGCAGAAGATCCGCTTTCCAATGGAACGGAAACTGTCGAAAAATTCGTTGTGAAAAGCCGTTGAAATGTTAGCCAGACGGATAGTAAAGGTGGTATTATAAGGGAAAACAAATGCATTTAAACGGATCAAAATAATTTTAAACTATCGTGCCAAATAAATAAATAAAAGTGAGAAAAAAAACTATACAAATGTGAAAATTTTCAAACTAAAATCAGTAACAAAGTTAAAAATTTACTATTTTAAATAAACACAAAAAGGTTTCCGGCTTAAAAAGGGAGGGCAACCCTCGGCCAACGGAACTTCCGGAAATAATTTACTTCCGGTCCTATCACTGTCACAATATCCGGTGCTCACCACTTTGAACGATATCGTCCCTAACGATCTTTGAATTCTCACAATTCGCTCACCAATCTTATGATATTATTTGGGAGCTTTTGGTTTCTAGCAGTTATTTCAATTTTATTCCGACCTTTGCACTAAACACACAAAGAGTTCACTCGCCTCGAAAATTCCATTTACCGTTGTGAAGCAGCCACAGAGAAGAAAGAAGAGCTATATATTTGGGATACGTTTTGCGTTTTTTGTTTTTGTTTCGGTCATTATTTTAAGAACACAAACGAAAAAATATTTACAAAAAAACCTCACATTTCTCATATTAAACTTTCCGGCAAGAGGGACGTCATTATAACGTGGTTACTGAGGAGCCCTAGCGACAAAAACAATTTGTTGAAATATTTTCGAATTTAAAAGGAGTTCAAAAATGCACATTGATGAAGTTCATTATTTTATTTGTTTGTTTATACAGTTTTAAAATGCCTCCGGAAGGCGAAATATGTGTCGCGCACGAAAAATACTAAAAAGCCACTCTTTTAAAGGCGTTATTCAATTTAAATCACAACATTGTTGTAGATTTTTTTTACTGTCACGTAAATTATTGCCATTAAAATTTCTTCAAGGTAGCAAAAACAATTCATAAATGATCACGAGATTTGATAAAATGCCTAGAACGCAACCGAAGAATACTTCATTCTCTTTCCAAACCCGTTTTACTTTCATCTCAAATCAATCCCCAATATTGGAGATCCTAATCTTATAACAACGCTCCCTTCAGGCAGATCGGACTATCATGGAATCAAAACATTTAAAATAAAAATCATTGCTAAAATCTCTGACCTTTCGCATATACTCGGGAGGCATAACATAGTGAGATTCGACTGTACGTCATTGGAATCTATACATAGGTAGGCATATCTCATATCTTCGAATCACGGAATCCACGAGAATCGTATGAAATTTTCGACAGCGAAAGCAATACTCAGAAAACAATTACTGGAGAGGGGTTATCTATAAAAAAATATGATACAAACCACGTTCTTCTGTTTTTAACCCTAGAATACTAATCATATTTTTTTATACGTAAAGACTAATCATTAGTCAATTTGGCTAACTTTCCTATTGCACCTCAAAAATGCATTTCTTTTTCTTTACGAAAGTATCAAACGTATATGTTATTATATGATATAAAACAGGTGTACTCGTATTTGAATGTTAAAAAATAAGAACATTTTTGTAGTTTATACTTTACAGTGGGTATTTATTTTTAAACGTGTATTAATCTTAAGGCTATAAACTTAATGAAGGGAGATCAACATTAGCGGTGACATAAATCTAAAAAAAATTAACGAAAATAAAAGTTTTTTTTTCTCGTTCTCCAAAACTAACATAAAACGGTCCTATATAACATAAAAAAATAATATATTTTGTACAATTTTTACATGTATGAATGTACCTTGTGTTCTCCGCAAACTGGACTAACAGAGGTGTCGTGTATAGAAAATGACGGCACTTACCCCCGTAACGCGGTTACTCCCTGCAAGCCCTTGTCGGCAACTGAGTTTGCGCGGAGGGAGATACAGCATAAAATGTACACACTTTTAGTCGAAACGACTAATATTCGTATTCTAGGGTTAAATTGACATTTGACAGTAAAAAAGACATGTTTTTTTATAGCAAAGAAATATCTCTCAATAAATTCACAGAACATTTAGACTGTCAGTAGAAATTAAAGACGATGTAACAATTTTTAAAACCAGTAAATATATCTATACAATAAAAAAGGTTTTGTGACGGTTTTTGGGTTTATAAAAAAGAAAACCATAAATAAATAATTTAACAAATCAAAGTTTAAATTACATTTGGTCTTTTCGAATTTTACAATGCCGTTGCAACGATTGTCCATAATGTCCATGTAGACAAAAAACAGTATTCGGCAAAACCATGAATTCATCAGCATGTTCGTCGTATTTGCCCCGACCACAGAAGATATGCACCGATAGAAGTGTGTTGTGGGCGTGTCTCTGTGCTCAAAGTAAGGTCATTTTTACCTTACTTCATGTGATATTGACCAAACGATAACTTTCTATAAAACAAAAATAATTTGAAAATTTGTATAGCGTAGTTTTTGTGAAAAATCACTGCAGGGGCGCCGTACTCTGCGCCCCATAACTCTCACCCTCACAACATACCCCATTTGGGGATGCCGTAATCTCACTGGCTCCAGTTAGAAGGGAGCATTTCGGACTTATGTGCGGTATCCACATAAAAAAAAATAGAAACCTCTCTGGGGTCTAAGGTTTCATCCTTTTTTTTTAAATGTGTCCAAATTTTTATTGAATACTAGCTGATGTGTACCCGGCCTTGCTCGGGTACAATAATTAATTTGACAGCGAAAGTAACTATCTCCAAATATAGAAACAATCATTTGAATATTTCGTTTCATTCCAAACGTTTATTTTTTCAAAATATATCTAAATCATAAACTTCTTAAGTAGATACCTACTCGTGTTTTCCATTTTGAAAATATTCTACCCAAAACATTCAAACAAACCTTCTTTTTTTGAATATGTAATCTGTGACTAACCAGAGTGGTATATCTATGGGATAACCTCAATATAACATGTCATTTTCAATGTTTTCATACTAATTTTAAAACGTTATAGCAACAGTTTTACATATTGGATTTCATTCAAACTACTCTCTAAACCTCCCCGGCACTAATAAGAACAAACTGTGCTATTTTCAGCGAAACCGGTCCAGTAATTTTTGAGAAAATCGAGGACAAACAAACAAACATTGTTTTTTTTATATATATAAGATATTGAACGAATCACAAACTGGCAATGTAAATTTTGCATAAATTAACTTTAATACACAAAAGCAGTATTGATTTTGAAATAAAAGGGAGAGAGTGGAAAAGTTTCGCGATTCGTAAAAACTTTTATGACCCGGCATTACCCGGACCGTTAAGCAGCCCAGTGTTATTTGGTTGTTGACTTGATTCGATTTCTGACAACTGCTATTGTCGTTAAGTTGTCTGGTCATCAGAAAACCTAAAATACTTTGCAACCCGTTACTAAATTACTCAGTAAATGTAATTTCTACAAGCGATTGGTGTTCACTTTGTGGTGTCACTATTAATTAATTAATTAAAAAATACACTTAGTATTCACCACTTTATAAATATACATTGATATCTACATGTTTCGAAAGGGATGCTTTCATAATCAGGAATATATGAATATTAAAAAATAATTTCAAGTATGGAGAAATGATAAAAATAAGAACACAATAATGTAAGATAGACAAATTAAAATAAACATAAACAAAAATATAATTAAAGTTGGTAAGTAATTAATAAAAAAAATGTATATTTATAAAGTGGTGAATACTAAGTATATTTTGTTTAATTAATTTATTACTTAGTAAATGTTTAAAAGAAAAACATTATGTATGAAGGCGGAGAAAGAACAAAACAAATAAACAATTCAAGTTGTGCTAGTTGGAAAAAGTCTTTTATAGCGTAAAAATAAATTAAATGACATGAGCATATGTTTATATATGAATACCGCACAAGAGCCAGTGGACTAGGGCATCCCAAATTGAGGCATCTTGTGTGGGTGAAGGTAGTAGAGGAGTATGTTATGTATTAAGGTTAAACAAAACGTGATACGCGCTCATAGATGGCGCTAATTTAAATATTTTTGAATAAAAAAACTCTTTTAGCACTTATGCTTTTAAATATTGAGATGAAATGTTTGTTGGGGAGTGTACATACGAAATATGAAATAGAATAAATTTTGATTGTAAGTTTAAAACTCAAGTCTTTCAAGAAACTTATAAAAAGATCGTATATGTTCGTTTTACAAGAATTAATTTTATAATTTCATCAAAAGATTGGTATTCACTTTGTGATGTCATTATTAATAAATGAATTAAAAATTACTTTGTAATCATCACTTTATTAATATATACACATCAACATATTTCAAAGGCGAAGCTTTCATCATCAGGACATAGAGAATACTAAAAAACATGATAAACACATTTTTGATTAATTACTAACGTTTATAATAACGTTTATGTTTATAATTTGTTTATACTTGACATAATCATTTTTTAGTATTCTGTATATCCTGATGAGGAAATCATATATATATAAATATTAATAAAGTGGTGATTACAAAGTAATTTTGAATTATTTTTATAATACATTTTATTTTTACAAGTTTCTTGAAGAACTTGAGCTTTAAAATCTATAGAAAAAAATTTATTCCAATTAGTATTCCGTATGTCCACTCGCCAACAAACAATTCATTTCAATATTTATTCATTATAAATGTGTTTTCTTCTAAAATATTTAAATTAATGCCTTCTCTGAGCGCTTAGCGTTATCATCGTGTTTCGAATGCTCTTAAATATATATAAAAATAATTTAAGAAAACAAGAAGACCACAAATAGTTTAGGACTCAGGTCCATTAAATAGGCATTAATTCATAGAATAACATAATAAAAATCAATTTAAAAAAAAACACGATCCTTTGTTAGAACCTGTCATTGTCATTAATCACGAATGTAACAAAGCCGGTAATAAAATAAAAATATTTCTAGTCCCTTTCAGTCGCACAGCCTGTTTGTGTCCGACAGATTTGGCGCCCAGGCTCTTCCCGGTTCCGGAAGTGGGGGAGGCTTTATTGGATCCCACAGGAAGTAAGAATACGGCCTGAATTAAAATGGCAGCGCAGTGTCACGCGAGCCCATCACTATTACGTACCCCTCTAGGACTGTAATCGTTCTGTGGCGAAGGGATTTCCATCAGTATTGAGGCTTTATTTATTTCCATTCACAGATACAGGAAAAACTAGAATGGTCTCTTCGGGCGCAAAAATATTCTGCGATAAGTAGATTAGAGTGTATAGAACAGATTTAATTGCCTATATCAAATGTTACGTACCAGTAAATCCAATATTGTTGTAAATAAAATACAAAAATTGCCCTGAGGATGTTAAGGTAAAGTGATGAAACAATTATGTTTTTTTTTCTAAATATAAAGACACTTAGACTGTATGTAGTTGGTCATACACGCGCAGATGTGGCTGATGTGTTTAACTCCACGCAATTTACATACAAGATTTCAGTAACATTGAAGTGATTTTTCACAAAAACGGCGCTGTAGAAATTATCCAAATATTATTATTATGAAGGCTGTAATAATCTCTGAAATACAAAAAAAAATAGAAACCAAATAAAACAAATACAATGAAATATTCATGTTTTCCAGTTCATTACTAACTTAGTTCAGTACATCCCTACCGTTCGTATGAGCAAAAATGTTTACAGTTTTATCAATAAATACGTAGTATCTTGCGGCCGTTCTTACCAGCGTTTGAATTAATCAATCTGAGGCACCGATCGGTGAGTGTTTTGTTCAGCAATACTCTGTTCGCCTATTTCCAAGCATTTCTTACCGTTGATCATCCTAAGGGTGCCCGTCCACTAACATAGACAATAAAATAGTGCCCACCCACTTTCGTAGACAATAAAATGATATCAAAGTAAAAAAAAATGTTGTTAACATAGACGAGTAAATATTGTATTTCTTATGAATACACATTTGTTGTAAATACTGTAATACATAAACCAACAAATTATATTTAACAAACGTATGTGTTAAAATTAAGTTGAAAAATGAGGTGTCAGCTTGACTTTTACTAATGCCGCTAAATTACGTTCTCTTCGTATACGAGTATTTGACGTTTCTCCTCCGTGAAAAACAAACAAAAACGTAGTGTATAATAAGTAGAATATGTTAGGACCTCTTCAATTTTATTTAAAACATACGAAAAACATATTTTTGACACTCAAAAACGTCATTTAATATTTGTTTGTTAATTAATTCGCCAACCGAATAATGTTTGACATTGCACTAACATTTGTTCACTCTGTTGACACTTTTTAAAACTAGTTCTTCATTGTGAAGAATAATTAATTCAGTTTAATCGATCTCCTAACTTGATCATTACTTGATCGAGGGTTGTGTTGGGAAGAGCGTAGTTGTTCAATTCAGCAGTGTTGAGGAAAATTTTGGACTTAACAGTTAGTCAGTAGGATTGGGAACAACGGCCTTCAGCACGTAAATTTAGACGTACAGAAAGAAATAAATGAGTAAATAAAATATCAGTTGGGCTAAGTTCAATAATTTGTTTCATTGGGATGGGATCACCTATTGTACTCAATATCAATGTTTCGGGCTCTAACTTTCGAAACTTTCTTCGTTTCCAAATGTCAAATCGTATCCTTCATTCCGTTTCGGAATTGGGCTGATAGCTGAATAAACATAGATAGGACAAGATATCCACCATCGCGTAGTGATTGAAACCATTTATAAGGGACATCCAAAATAAAGAAAAGAAAATAACGCAGAAGGGGGATTAGATTTAAAAGCTTTTCACTGTATAAATATAAGTCCGCCATCTCCGGAAAATAAAAATTAATTTGTTTAATTCAAGTTTTAAAAGTGGTTTCATATTGCTTTGGAATTGTTTCAAAGAAAATTTTGTAAGAACCGAAACTAATCTAAACAAAAAATTAAAAGTGAGTGAACGGTTAAATCAAAAGTATTACTGTGATGAGTGTTAATAGTGAAAAAATAGTATAAAATACCATAGAGATACTCTAGCTCGTGAAATATGGTTAACCGAGATAAATATAGTGTTTACGCTATGAAAACAAGGGGGCGTACCACATGTACGAGTATACAGTGTTTCATGCTCATACTGCGAAACTTTTGTGGTTTCAAAGGGTCAAGGGTGGTTTTTAATGACAATCTTAGACGATAATCGCATTTTATATTTCGGGAAAAGATAAATGACGTAATGCAGTAATAACCTAACCTAACTTATATATTTTTGTAGAAATATTTTTGACTATTCTGGAGAAATAATTATGTTTTAAGTTTGTTACATATGTTTTTGTTTACGTTTTTATTTTAGTTTTTTTATATTTTGTACCCGTATCTATAAATTTTGAGTTTGAATAACAAGCTCCCGTTAGACAAACTACAAAAACGTAGTTTATCGGGACTTTTTTCATTGTATTTTTTCTTTTGTAAAATGTAAATAGAAATAAATAAAATAAGAACGTTTTATATACCAAGGTTACGAGTGTTTGTGTACGGTATTGGCAAGTGTTCAAAAACACGTACACGTTACGTTTATGTTTATTGGAACTATTTGTCAACCGGACGCAAGAAAACAAGTCATTGTACCTTTTCAAATTAGGCTTTAGATTTTCATAAAAGCACCCCCCTTGATGTTTCGTGGTATGGTATTGAAATACGCAGAAGTTATGCTCATAGAAAAAACAGCAGAGTGATTGAAACACAAAGAGATACAAATCAAACTATGAACTGATTCAACAACCAGCCAAAGAAGAAACCCAGCAAATGGTTTTCGTTGATGAATTTATCAAAATTCAACAAGCAGCTCTCCCTGACTTCTGGACAACAATTGAGTTCCTCGTGTGTGCCAGTTCCTGGTAGGGCTAGGGCTAGGCCTCCCGCGGCGTGTTGGCGCCCAAGAGCCCCCTGGGCTGGGCCATGTCCAGTCAGAGGCTGGCGGCCGTGGTGGCCGTAAGGCAGGCGGGGCTCCACGGACCGGGAGGGCAGCAGCCCCTACGCGGGGAGCAGAGGCCGCAGGGGATTAACCTCTTCATCACCAGGTAAATACCACGATCCTAATCCCAGTAGATCAATCATTCAATCATATGGTAAATATAGCAATCCTAATCTCGATGGGATAATCTTTTCATTACAAGGTAAACAGCAATTCTTATTTTGATCAAACAATTTCTCCATCACAAGGTTAACGGGAATAGTGCTTTTGATAAAACAATGTTTTGACGGCCAATAATTAAACACCATATTGATGTTTAGCTTTAGCCAAGTATCATGTGGTTGGGGTAATGTACAAGAAATCCTTAGCAGCAGGTGAATCTCACATTTCACTCATGTATTATAATGTACCATACCGCGAATCTCTTGGTCCCAGCAACATTATAACGTTGAAAATGTTGCTAGCTCTATCCGAGCCAAACATTACTAAATTGTAATCTATGTTATCTGTCACCTAAATCGAAATCTAGTTGTCATTTTCACAATATTTGTCCAATAACCTAGCTGAACAACCACTCTTGTAAATTTCCATCTCAACACGGATGTTTCATACTTAGTGAGATGAGCAATACGACAGCACAAATAACAAAGGATAAGGTGTATATTTAATATTGTTTTAAAACTGCATTTATAATCATTAGAACTAAGTATTAAAAAAATCATTAGCCCTATTGTGCGGCTGGCTACAATAGAAATCCAATCACAGAACACATACCCTAACACACAAGGGCAAGAAACCAAAATAAGGGGAGCGAGGGGTGAGCTTAGGCGGGTCACTGTCATTTGATTTGCGAATAAATGCACCCCGACAGTCTCCAGGCAACTCGTAGTGCATTGCAAAGAATTTCTATAATCCTTATTTTGTACAGAACGTTTCCGGAAATTAAAAATTTAGAAAACTTTTGTTTAATGTGTTCAAAATTAATTCATAGAACTCAATGTTTATTTTTAATTTAATAATCACAATAATTAAACATAAACAACTCACTTATAGATAATAATAACCCAATTCCGTTGAACTTTCATAATAAGGGCCGTAAACTTAACCGTTTAGAACAATTGGACATTAAAAAACATTCTAATAATCCAAAATATAATTTAATAAATGAACAAATAATATAATTTATTCTCCACTTCTAGACATGTTCACGAGGGGATCAATTACAGCCCATAAAACAAGTTAGCATGATCATGCAGGGGAAAAACAAGACCCCCGCATTCAAAGTAAAATTATTTTGGAAACGCCAATGCTAACCATCTTAATGACATTTAATCAAATTTCAAAGAACATTACATTATAACCCTCAAGTGGGGAAACTTTACAGTGAAATATAACCATTAAAATAACCGTCAAATTACTCAGAAATGAATAAGAGCATTGGTAATAAAAACGAAAACTTTCAGAGTTTCATTATGAGTCCCTACATTTTTTTATACGAATACCCCACAAGAGTCCCGACTGTTCCAACCGTCTGGAGCCAGTGAGACTATGGCATCCCCAATTGGGGAATGTTGTGTGGCTGAAGGTATTGTGAAGGGTAAGAAGAAGGGGAAGAAGGTGGGGCAATACCTGGATATTCAGATCTGGTCACGAAACAAGGCTAAAAGCCATTTCAAGCAACGTTTCAAGGGAGATACTGAGAATATCTTCCACTCTAAAACTTGCGCAAATATGCTACGCCTTATTTTTAAATGAATTACTTGTAGTACAGCACAAATTAATTAAATACAATCTACTTCCGCACGCCGGGATTTGAACCCGCGACCTTCGTATTCGTAGTCGAGAGCCTTTACCCCTCGACTATGGAGGCCGTCATAAAAATAGACATAATCTAAATCGACATAGAAATAATATGAATAGATCATTTGTAAGTGGCTTCTCCACAGTTCGAGAATACCTTCGGAAGGCGTCAACAGCTGTCACGTATAATAATAGCAGAACTTATTCAATAAATAAATAGTTTTTTTTTAATTGAAACAATATATAATGCTTTACGTAATTAAAAAAAATAACAGCCTCGTTTTTGTATAATTATTTATTATTCCGTGTTGAAAACGTAAAAAAACGAAGATACTCGGTTGTGTGACCAGAGCCATTAAGAAAAGGCTTAATTATTTTTCCAAAAGGTGTACAAAGACAGTCATAAACTGTACCACAACACGCCATCAATTTTCCGTAAATGCGAATTTCCCCAGAGATGACCCAAAGATATAAATAAATAATCTACGTCAAGGTTTTCCATACAACTATTAACTATTCCAGCCTAAAATGTTGAACCCAAACAACCGAAGAAACTTTAGAGAAACCAGCGGAATTTTGGAAGATTTTCCCACATCTGCATGTATTAAAGATTTACAGGGAGAATTGCTGTACAGTTAAAATATTTGACCTGAAAACCGAGTCTCGTGTTACTAGCTGTAGTGCGTGCGGGATTTTCTAGCAATAGCATGCACGCACTGGTGTATTTATCGAGTTTAGTCACCTATGTGGTTTCAATGGATGTAGAAAACTAAAATTTAAGTGGCAATACAGCCCAAACATTACGGAAAAAAAACTAATAAAGAGACTGAGACCAATAATACAAGCATCAGTCAGACGAATACAGATAACGATAAATATAAAACAATAATATGCGTTATTATCATTTTTACTTTTAGCTTAAGCCTATCGGTGAATTTTGACAATAAAAGAGATAAGTTGTAGGTTAGAAAAACAAGTTTAAATAAGAGGGATATGAAGAATAAATACAAATATGGCATTCAAGGGGAACGGTTGCGCTGCCTGTTTCATAAAAAAACATAATTTTTGATTTGAGTCCAAAATACTCATCTGAACCGAATGATCATTTTTTTTCAAAGGGATAGTAAATATCTAGTACAGATTAACATCATTTAAAAAAAAATCTTAGTTTAAAAAATAAAGGTCATTAAAGAAATCAAATTATGAAATATGAAAGTGTTAAAATGTGCATTATGATGGACTTAAATTCAAATTCAAAACGACCAATTTACGTTGTAATACAAATTTGTCAGTACATAATTTAAAATATCAACCCGAAAAAACGTTTTTAAAGATGTTTTATTTTTATTTTATTTAATAAAATGTGTATAGCAAATAAGACAATTGAAAAAAAAACCACAAACACGAAAAATATTTTCAAAGTTATCTCTAAAATCATGAAATATTGATTTCTTTAATAGCCCATATTTCGTAATTTAAAATGAAGATAAATAAGATAACAATTATTTTTATAAGCAATAATTATACACTCATCCAAATTGAAAAAACCTTCCGAGAAAAGATAAATGTCGCCGACAGGACTCGAACCTGCACTCTTCTGATTGCCGGTCAGATGCTCTACCGTTGATCTACGTCGGTTTATCGCAAACCCGCCAAGTTAATCAATATATACTAGTGTTTCATTCAATAATTACTGTTTTTATTATATTTTACCTGTAAACAACCAACTTTATAAGTATGAGAAAGGCTTGTAACGGCTAAATCCCTCAATAGATGGCGTCGAGACAAATTATGTCTACATTTTATTGGTGAAAAATGCTTTGACTTGTCAAATATTTATTAATTGATAAACTAAAGTTTTTAAGACAAGATTTTTGTGCACAGCGCAAAGGGTAACAGTTATTTTTATAAACAATAATTATTAGCCTGAAACACTCATCCAAATTGTAAAAAACCTTCCGAGAAAGGATAAATGTCGCCGACAGGACTCGAACCTGCACCCTTCTGATTGCCGGTCAGATGCTCTACCGTTGAGCTAGAGAGGTATGAGGTATCGCCGACAGGACTCGAACCTGCACCCTTCTGATTGCCGGTCAGATGCTCTACCGTTGAGCTAGAGAGGTAGAGCATCTGACCGGCAATCAGAAGGGTGCAGGTTCGAGTCCTGTAGGCGACATTTATCTTTTCTCGGAAGGTTTTTTCAATTTGGATGAGTGTTTCAGGTTAATAATTATTGTTTATAAAAATAATTGTTACCCTTTGCGCTATGCACAAAAATCTTGTCTTAAAAACTTTAGTTTATCAATTAATAAATAAGATACTTCTAACGCGTACTAGATATTTACTATACCTTTAATTTTTTTTAAATATATAATTCAGTTTGGATTGGTATTTTGGCCTCAAATCAAAATTAAGTTTTGTATGAGACAAGGTGCCCAGCCGTTCCTGTTAATATGATACCAGGGTTTTTTTTTAACTGATCAATGTCAATGCAAATTATTTGACCAAGCGTTATAATACAGTATAATTTCTGCTCTGAGCGTGACAAAACGTGCACAATAATACTTCAATATAACAGCTAATGGTTAGTTTAATAAGCCGGTTATATGGTATATATATACATTATTATTACAAGAAAAATTATTTTATTCATTGTAATAACTTATTGAAGCTTATAAAACTCATTGAAATATTTAATCTCTGGAAAAGATAATGTAAACAAATCTCAATGAATTGTGAAACAAAAATAGACACTTGGTAGAGACGCTAGTCCCGGTAAGACTATAGGATCAAAGTTCGAGTCCCAGTAGCGACCGTTACCTTTTGGTTGTCTGTGTCTTTATCTATTTGCCTTCGTCTATGACTAAGAAATATTATATTTTCCAAAAAAGCAAAACTTTATTACGAAGTCAAAGTGGTGCAGTGTGTGATTTTTATTGTTGTTTGACTAAGAAAAGAATACTAGAAAATTCAATGTTCAGATGTGACCTAAAATAGTAGGTTAATTTCTTAACTCGCAAAGAAAAGAATACTTATCATAGTGGCGGCTCGTGACTTTTGAGTGAGCTAGAGCGCTAAGATTGAAAAATACGACGTTATTGATGTTGCTGAAGCTGAAAATGATTTTTAATTTCTTTCAAAATTTCAATTTTTTGTATGGAGATTGAGATGATAGGTAAGGCACTGCAAAAGTCACGAGCCGCCACTGCTTATCAAAGTATATGAAAGTTACTAAGTTAAAAATACAATAGTTTGTTGTTTCACCTGCATTTCTAACAATGTGACAAACACCTGTGACAAAACTACGGCAGATTTTGGATTGCTAGCAGTAAAATTTTTACGACGAGGCGTAAAATATTAAGTTTCCTGTTACAATGTGTTCAAATTACACTACTTTTGGAAAACGTTATAATGTTCACCATAAGACCATTCTAAGCATGGCGATGAAGTTGTATCACAATTCAACATTAAGATTTGCTCAGACATAATTTGAATTGGAACAATTAATAATTTAACAGAAAAATTTAATACATTGTTATAAATATAAGGTGATGATTCGAGAGCAAACAAAAATATTAAGAAAACCATTAACCTTTCCATATCTGTGTTGTAACGACAGTCTTCCACGCTCTTTAAATATCAAATCAATAATTCGGTTAATCGTAAAACACATATTTCGGCATCGGTATAAAATTATTCAGAAAAATATTTCTACATATAAATTGGTAAGAAGATCCAAAACTCCTACAGTAAAGCTGTGTTACATCCTGGGAAGACGACGGCATTTTTTTTATGACGGCATATACCGATGAGGAACACAAATTTTAATATTTTTCTGCAATACGTACACAACCAACTATCATTCACACTCGCCAATAGAATGTATGATCTAGGTAACGAGTTTGGAAGTGTTGATATTGCTGACACCATTTATAAAGTAAAGCGTCATCTATACCAGCACTTTGATGAATCCTACAATTAATTATTGTAACTTGAATAATGCAACGTTAAAGATTTGTGTTATAATATTGTTATAGTTTTCAATTTTATGTTACTATTAAACGTTTTTTGAAAATTTTTTTGTTGCTTTATGGTTTATAATCCAGTAGACCCAGTGGGGGTCCCGTAGTCCCACTGCAAGACGAATAGGGGCAGTTGGGACTCTCTGTGCGGTATTCACATAAAAAAGGGCATGAGAGATACTGTGTAGAAGCCATTTAAGCCATTGGCCATGGAATTTTAGGTACCTCGCGATAAGAATTTACAACATTCTTCCGGTTAGCATAAAAAAATCTGATTTACAAAAAAATATTCAAACACAATGTTAAAAATTGGATTATGGTAAAGGTAATAGGGTATTTACCGGTGCACTCACCAAAATTCGAAATTATTGATTCAACGATTTACTAAGCATATCTTAATATAAGTTTATATTCATAGGTATTTTAAAATTATAAAATAATTTGCAAAAATTACTGACTCAACACAGGCTAGCCTAGTGAGGCGGGTTATGTGAAACTTCAACTATAACTGTTATCATATTATTTTCTATTTTACTTTATAAACCACTGTACACTTACATTATTATATTATACATATCTCTTAGTTAAAGTTAAATTTAATTACAAGATATTATTATTATTATTATCATTTGGAGAGGAAGGATTGAACCTAATACTGGTTAGAGATCCATGTTGTCAGAGGGAGGAAAAATAAGAGAGTTAACATTCCGTGTTGGAACATCGTTACTCTGATAAATATTCACACGAAACACCTCATTCTGAAAGTCGGAAGCATAACACTCGAATTAAATTAATTGTTCAGTTTGCACCCTGGAGCTGGATTAATCGCCTGTATACAATATAATACATGTACATGCTACCCGGTGACGAGTCTCCTCCACGGGGGTGGGGGTAAATTGGACATTGAAGATTAAGCGAACCAGAAATGATCGCACATTTTGCTTCAAGTCTCCGAGTCACCGACGCGTGATGGGATTTCCAATGGCCAACTGCCTCGCTCCTTTGTATTCTGCGCTCCTGGTTAATAACTTTTATCAGGAGTTGTCTTCGCTTCATAACTAACTATGTACGCTCGGAGTAATACAATGAGAAATGGGATAATTAATAAAGCAGTACGGTAGTTCTAGTATCTGTGGCATCCGTTGTACGAAGTGTATAAGTAACTGTGAATAAGATCAGAAGATTTTGGGTTCAATGACCTTCGACATATATTATACCAAATGGCAAATACCATAGATTGACAATACCATTTTCAAACTGCGGTTAATCCGCATTGTGACGACTTATTTATATGATTTTATTTACTCCCACCCCATTCTAATTTGGACGGATTTTTAAAAATAATGATTTATTATCGGTAAAACCGATTTAGTTAGAAAATAATAAAAATTCTCTATCCCGTGAGGTTTTTACATTTATAATGTGTTTCCCCGTATTTAAATAAGCAGAAAAGCAGAAAATAGTGTTAAATATTTTGGATTACTGGCGACATAACTACTTTCTCGAACAGAAAATATTTAATACTAGCTGAAGTACCTGGCATTGCCCTGGGTTATTTATTTGTTTATTATATTATATACGCCCTATATGGGCTTTTACATATTTAGTTACACACCACAGTAGGAACATAGATAAAATAGATAGCCTTCGTGAAATACAACAACTAAATATTTAATTTGTCTAACGAACAAATACAGGAATAACATAATGTAAGTACCATTCCAAGTAATTAGCTACAAAACATACCTCACATTTACTGATATTTATACTCTAGGACACATACTCGTATATTAATCATTGTTGAGGATGTATGCAATAATCGTCTGTTAGTATTTGTATTCCGAGCAGTTGAACATATCTACTATGTCTGAAAAAGTATTACCTTCTGCGTAAAGTGAATTTTTGAATGACTCAGTCCTGAAATTATTGTTACAATTGAATAAAAGTTTAGATCGAGTAGTTCTAGTTGGAATATTAAATTAAATTTCATATGAATAGTTTGGCGTAAAGTTTTGGGTTTATGGAGTGTTATCCCTACCCAGTAATCTTCCTCTTATTTTGAATGTCAAGAGTGCAAAATTTATTGAAAAAGTACTACAAATTTGCTTTAAAGGGTGGAAAAGTGGGATGGTGGTTTTTCGAAATCTCGTGTTGACAGTGACCTTCGTATTATTTTAAAATTTCAAATGCGCAAAATGTCATCAAGTTCTGAATAAATCTGTATATTTGAATACAAAACAAACAAACACCGCTCGCCTGGGACATTCTTCTATATATAATAGAAGAAGATTCTCATGCCCACGATGATATTTTTTTGTAATATCGTTAATATATTAAAATATATTTGATTACATGTGTTCATAACTACATGTACTGTTTTATATTTTCATGAAGAGTTGTTAGTATTATGTTCTTAATGAATAAATATTACAATGAGGTTTATAAGTTTAAAAAAGTTATTCGTAATAAATCGGGAATTCTTCCGAATTGCTCGTCAGAAACTACAAAAGATTTAGTCCCGCTACCAAACTGTAAGCTGCTTTATTTTTCTTGCTCCGTGCACTCCGTGACAAAGAATAAAGCGAACCCTAAAAAAGGGCAACAAAACCAGCTTAAACCACTGCAAAAGAGGGCTTTTTAGCCGAGCCGCAGTCACGTAAAAAGATGTTCATTTTTATATCGAAACAATGTGACTCAAAATAGCTATTCTGTATTTTAGGAAGCTCGAGAATAATAATTAATAACGGAAATTGTCGACCGCAGAATGCAGCTGAAAATCCTGTATGGGAAATATCATGATTTTGGGGCGCCGACGGTAGCAAACTGCATTGTTTAAGTGCTAGAGACTTTGACATAGAACCTACTTATGAAATCTTCCCCAATGCATTCATAAGCACTCTGATGAAATTAGGAACACTCATCAGTTTTACTGACGTCACATCGTAGGACTATTATCGTAAGATTTGTGATGATTTTTGAAGCAATATTCGAAACCTCGCATTTTTCGTCAATAGTCGGGAGGGCAGCAACGATTACGAATTATAAACAGAAATACTATAAATAGATGGAGTAGGTACGATTAAGATAATTATAACATCGTCTTTAGAGAACAAAATAAACGATGCTTTTAAATGTTGAGAGAAAATAAAAGCAAATAATGTTAATAATTAGGTAGAATAAAATTACAGCAAAAATACGACGAAAATTTTATTTTGCTTGGATCATTATTATTACAATGGTTAATTCGGTCAATTACGCAAAAAAAAAACTGTCAAAGATTTTGAAATACACGAAAACCAAGTGACGTATTTGCCGCAAAACGTCAATAGCAGTAGAGTCACGTTGTGGCATATCTGCCACCAAATGACACGTAATCATTAAACTCTTCTATCTCCTTACGATATAGACAATTTTAAAAAAGAGAAAACACCAACCAATAGAAAAATATTGTTCTGGATTTTGAAATGCATTAATGCAAAACCACTCGGATCACGTAGTGATGTATTTGCCGCAAAACTTTAATAGCAGTAGAGTCACGTTGTGGCAGATCTGTCACCAACTGGCACGTCCTCATTAAACTCGTCTATCTCCTTATGATATAGACAGTTTTAAAAAGAGAAAACACCAATCAATAGAAAAATATTGATCAAAGTTAAAAATAAATTATTAAAAAAAAAAATTATGAAACGAAAAAAAGTGAAGTGAGAGTAACCTTTATAATATGTTTGTCTAATAAAATCTGTGAAGGGATATTTACAGTTTACAAGAATAAACCATCGGTAAGCTATTCCCAAAACTTTATCTATGTTTGAGTTTAAAATTTTAATATTTTTTATTGTAATAATACAATCAAACAAACTTTCAAAAACAGCAGTTCGTTTTAACATACGTTCAAAAACAGCAAATTTATTCGTAATTGAATATCAAGTGGGAAGGTGTCTATATAGATCTATAACCTGGCAGATGTTTGTAACTGACATGATACTATATTGTCTAGACCCGAGTGGAAAGGGTAATGAACATAAACGGCATTTACAAATATTGAAATGTAAAATTGGATTACTTGTTCTGAAGGAAAACACATAAAACACTTTAGATTAACCCAAAATTGACGCAATCATGAAATTTAAATTATTCAACCAAGTACGATGCATTTTTATGATAAATTGTACAATTTATTGATTAATAATGGATCAGATGATCGACATTTACAATCATCTTAAAGTCGGATCGTAATCTTTGCATCGATAATCTATTTTGGTAGGAAAAATATAAAATAACTATATTGACTTTCACTGCTTTTTTTCAGGTTACGATACAATTCGAGAGGCCAGGAAATAGTTTTCATCTCCAATAAAGCATTAATATAAAAATTAATGTTTGTCTGTCTGTCCTCGATTTTCTCGAGAATTACTTAACCGGTTTCGCTGAAAATAGCACAATTTGTTCTTATTAGTGACGGAAGGGTTAAGAAAGTATGTAGTTTTACATTTTGAATGAAATCAATACGGTCAAACTGATGCCATAACGTTTTAAAATTAGTATGAAAAACATTGAACCCTTTACGTTGTATTGAGGTTAGCCCATAGATATACCACTCTGGTTAGCCACAGATTACATATTCAAGAGAAGAGGGTACCTACTTAGAACTTAATATATTTAAAAAATAAATGTTTGGTACGAAATAAAATTTTCAAATGAATGTTTCTTTGTTACCTAATAGTCGTAATAAGGCATTACTTTCGCTGTCAAATCGAGTAAACGACAAACAAGAATTCACAAATTCACAACGTTATTCGAAAAAAATAAATAATCACGAGTAAGGCCGGGTACACATCAGACAGTAAATTAATATAACTACATAAACGTTAATAAATTAATATTTCAGTCCAGTATAGTTTTTATTCATGCCAAACTGATTGACATGATATGATATTGCGTATCACAGAGGCCGATCTTAGTAATAATTCCATATAATACGAGTAGTACCCACCCATAACGGTGGATAATATCTTCATCGAAATGCCGTCACATTTCTGTTACTGAATACAAGACGTTAGCTAAACTGCCTCTCAAATAAAGGGTTTAATGACCCTAAATAGACATGGATCATCACGGTGCGGGTTGTCTTTAGATCTTCTTATAATGACAGAGAAACAAAAAATTTGAAAATTATTAATTATTAATTATTACTGTTACAGCTGTTCTGTATTAAAAGAAATATTTTTTAGAATAAATTTTATTATCCGAGATCTAAAAATACTGCTATCTAGTTACTTGTTCCCCATCGGGAACAAAGAGGATTTACGGGTTAAAACAAAAGGTTAACATGGGAGATTGTTGTAAGGTGAATAGATTTGGGGAGAGAAAGGAGAACGGACATATTTTCATGTACTGATTAAATCAAATCTCCAGATGATTTCTTCAGTTAATAAACAGTGCAGGGGAATAACAAGTTAGTGAATCCATCTAGTATATTTTACTACGGTAATAAAATTATAAATTACGTTTTTTTTAATCTTTCTCTTTTATAATTTTATAAATGAAAAAAAATGGAAAAAAAGTTTTAATTTGTCTTAATAAATTATTGTAAATTATAAATTAATAACAATTATTTTTATAAACAATAATTATTAGCCTGAAACACTCATCCAAATTGAAAAAACCTTCCGAGAAAAGATAAATGTCGCCGATAGGACTCGAACCTGCACCCTTCCTATTGCCGGTCAGATGCTCTACCGTTGAGCTAAGTCGGCTTATCGCAAACCCGCCAAGTTAATCAATATATACTAGTGTTTCATTCAATAATTACTGTTTTTTATTATATTTCACCTGTAATTTGACCGGCAATCAGAAGGGTGCAGGTTCGAGTCCTGTAGGCGACATTTATCTTTTCTCGGAAGGTTTTTTCAATTTGGATGAGTGTTTCAGGTTAATAATTATTGTTTATAAAAATAATTGTTACCCTTTGCGCTATGCACAAAAATCTTGTCTTAAAAACTTTAGTTTATCAATTAATAAATAATAACAATTACTTTGTTTAAACCACTCTTTTTAATATGTAAATATCTACATGTTTCAGAAGCAAAGCTCCCCTCATCAGGATAAACAATATGATTAGGGGAACTTTGCTTCTGAAACATGTAGATATTTACATATTAAAAACAGTGGTTTAAACAAAGTAATTATTAATCATTCCTTAATTATGACTCCACAGAGTGATTACGCGTCTTTCGAAGAAATATTAAAATTATTGTAAATTACGTAATATTTAAATTAGAAATATTTAAATTATTGTAAATTACGTTGATTTAGTTTGTAAACTTAAGAAAAGCTTTTAATATTAACGATATTTTTTTTTAAAATAGTACCTTCTCGTCGCACTGTTACATATTTGCCAAATAAATGGTAATATCATAAATAAACAAAACATATTTTAAAACCTCTATGAAACAGGCAAATAAATCTTTTCTGAGAATCGGAAACATGGTTATTAACAAATCACCATAACCCTTGCATTCAAATGTTTATTAAGTATTCTCGTGCACAAAGCTTGCCGCTTGTTAATTTAACAAGTGAAATAGCTTTGTGAAGTTTCTGCCATGCCCTGTGCAATCTTCCACCTACCCCTTTTCCTTCTCCCTCCCTCGAACCCACAACAGCGCCTCATAACCTTTTCCAAGTCCTGCAATACTAATTATTATAATAAATCCCCGAGTTACAAGCAAAACTATACATGACAATGCAAAGAAAAGAAAAACATCTATGAACATTATTCTTTAGTTGTTCCCTCATTATTGAGGATCGTGATTCCCTATTCTAATTGTCCCGATGTCCTGATGAACCTCACAGAGCAGTGGAGGAACCTGCTATTACCATGCTACCTGCGCTGCATGGAGAGCCGCGGACACTGACGTTCCGGATGTCTGTGACACCTTCAATGACTCAACGTATCGGAGATTTTCCGTGGCTTTTACTACATTCTACTTTCCCAGTGACTAAGAGCTTCTCCAGGTTCCAGTTCTAAGAGTTCTCAGTTTGGCGAGCAACGTAAAGTTATTTTGGATTTTAGTTTTCTTTTCATTACATTTTGCTCAATGCCATTTACAGGCCTCAGACTATTTGGCAAGTCATCTAAAAATGTAGAACCAGCGCGTTAAATACGTTTACCAAAAACTTTACAATATTAATATGGGACGGTTCAATCAGTCTATTTGACGCATAATCTTAGACAGACTTGAACAAGAGTTGCTTTTGAATAAGATTGTACCTCAAGCAGAGATAAACTAAATATGATGGTGTCAGCCCGTTCAGATTCACGCAATAAAATAAATTTTCAATAGAACCCCTTCTGTGACTCGTAGCCAATTTAGTCAATCACACAGAACAGAAAAGCTTTGACAGTATCTGGTGACACTGCACATTAGACAAGCTGCTGTGTTAAACACTTGCAGTCTCTTCAAATGTGGGTATATTAGGCAGACCAGCATTCAAACTATTATAGAAGTCATATTATAAGAATAATTAGTAGTCTTACAAGAATCGGTAAAAACTTGCAAATATAACCGGCTTTTGCAAAAATTACTACACTGTAATAAGCACCAGTGTTCCGCATAGCACTGGTAAAGTAGGACCAATATCTACGCCAGGAAGTACTTGATCTGCCCAAGGTTGTAAATCCTGCACTATATAGATAGATTGAAAATATTGCGAAAATCTTGGCCCAAATCGTTAACTCGTTAAATAAAAACACTATCGTTGTTAACACTTTCATATATTTTCGACGATTATTACAAATGTTCGAACGTGATTTGAGTCCCACCACAGTAAGCTAATGAAAGGTATGGTTTACTGAGAATTTCGTGAGAATAATGTTCCGCGGAGCACTGGTAAAGTACCCCTAGCCTACATAATGCCAGAGGTACTCACAATCCTGCATACAATTCAGAAGGGGTGCAGGTGGGAGGAAGGAGGCACAGGGATGGCCGGTACCCTGGACAAAGTTGCATTGGTTGGATTATTTTACGACTAACTGAGTATTGCCCATAAAAAGGTGAAGACTCGTGGAGTGGATTGTATTGCATGGCTTCAATACTATGAAAAGTATTATAGATGGCGTAATGAAAACATTAACATACGATGTCCATAATCCAGACGAAGTTCTGGGGGTGATTTTTAACAGGATGGTTCTTACGTATTAGAGCTGTACTTTACCAAAAACTGTTTTGGAAAGTAATACATGTAAATATTAAAATTAACTTATTGAAAATTTACACTTTATCGTAATTTGTTTTTTTCTTTTGCTCTTCAACAGATGACGTCAAATAATTATTACACTAATGGCACATTTTCAGCGTGGTATGTATGTATAATAATGTATAAGTGCATGACAAAGGGAAGTTATAAAGGGAAAGGTTTTTAATTTAATACTTTTTTTATTTGATAAAAATAGTACTAGCCTGATCTACATGATACATAATACACAATTGCATAATATAATATAATATGAGTGCATGACATTGTGAATGTACATGTGATCCTTATTGTTTTATTAAGGCGATCCATCGGCTAAAATTCCGACGAAATCACGCGCTCCTTATGCAGGTGGCGACAAGGTTGAAAGTCCCGCTTAACATTGGCCGCATGTTTCGATTTACGCAAAAAAAAACACCAAAATGCGTGTTTTATTCTATACTGTAAAGCTCAGATATAATTATTAAAATGTTTTATGGCCATATTCTAAAAAACTTAATTTACCACAATGAACAATACGACAATATCGGAAAGGGGGTTCGTAAGTAGGAGAGTTTGCGCTTTAAACATTATTTTAATGTCTGATACTTAATTTTTTCTAGGCTTTTAAAAAGACACACCAAAAAATTGGCCGGTTAAACGAAAGGCCAAGGTGTGTTCTACTTGCAGTATTTAATTAAATCATCTACGATATTTCTAGGCCATCAAATTCTCAAACCGAAAACACAGGATTTTGCATAACTTCCCATTGCATCACTTTAATGTAACTGCATATAAATCGCGTACATTTAATTAATAGAGCTCTACCTGAGAGTTTACGTTGGATTACAAAAAATATCAGGTATACCTTTCTACGTGGGCACAATTCAATTCTAAATAAATTATGTAACCATATATTTTCACTTTCTCTTCGTCTTCAATGCCACTTATCTCAAGTGCAGAAATATATTCCTCCTTGTTTATTTATTTATTTAAATATCTGATCGGATGTTAATTCCCAATGCTTTATTCATAACTGCAGCCTTATCCCCATCCCCCGTGAATAATATCCCAACAGCCTGGTTTACTCGCTGGTGAAACAGCCACATGAAAAAAATGCACTCCCATTTTTAACGACGGGTTCAAGTAATCATAAAAGGGAAACACCCTTTATCGTTAAAGCAGCTTGAACCGATTTTAGATAGAATATTATGCAAAACTGCAGAAGATGCAGAAAAAATCATATTAAAACCCTTTCGTGCCGGTGCTGTCAACTGGTTGGACATTATGCCAATAGCGGACATTGCACGTACTCGTATGCTTCGAACTCAAGATCTCACCACACTTCGTTCCAAGACCCCCGCCGAAACGTAGGTGTTAAGAGGAACGGCTGCGCTGCCTCTTTCATACAAAACTTAATTTTGGATTGAGGCCAAAATACTCACCAAATGATATTTTTTTTAATTAAGGGCTTAGTAATTCTATTCCGTACGAGAAGTATTTTATTTATTTTTGTTTGACATTATGAAATATAGGTCATTAAAGGAATTAATGTTTCGCGATTTTAGAGGCACCTTTAACAATTATTTGCGGGCTAACGGTGATATAAAAAAAAAAGTTTTACACCGTTTGCTTTGAAAATATAATGAAATATAAAATAAAAATGAAAAAAAATATATTAAAAGAAGCATTATGGTGAACTGTCAAAATTTTAGAGGTAAATTAGAAAAATATTTGTGGGTTTATTGTTTTTTTTTAAACTACCATATGTGCTATGTAAATATGATTACGTTAATAAAAATGTAAAAACAAAACATCAAAAAAAAATTTTTTTTCGTGACGATATTTAAAATTATGTACGGCAAATTGGTGTAATTTGGTCGTTTTTAATTTAATTTAAAGTCCACCATAATGCTTATTTTAATATTTTTTTAAAGTTATATTTTATATTACGTTCTATTTTCAGAGAATACGAGGTAAAACTTTTTTTTATATCACCATTAGCCCCCAAATAATTGTAAAAGGTGCCTCTAAAATCGCGAAAAATCAATTCCATTAATGACCTATATTTCATAATTTAAAACAAAAAAAATTTACTTATAATCCGTACGTGATATTTACTAGACTTTTCGATGAAAAAAAAGGATCATTAGGTTTAGGTGAGTATTTTGGCCTCAAATCCAAAATTACGTTCCGTATTCCCCTTAAAATGGACCAAGATTCTTTCCCAAACACTTTTTTTACATATCAAACACTTTCATTAGATTAATAGGTTAGAGTTTTTTTTTTTTTATTTTACTTTAAAAAAAGCTGTATATCTAAGTTATTTTTGACAATAAAAAACATTGAAAAAAAAAACTAACATGTTTAGTCTTTAGTTCAAATTTGACAAACTAAATAAAGCGTTGTTACATGTATATTTTTTCTATAATTAAAATTTTCATTAATTCATGTCAGAACTAGAGGATAAATCCTCTTTTTACGCCAAAAATTGTAGCCCTATAGATCAGTATAATGCCTTTTACTGCCAACTTGCAGTAATTCAACTCGGTAACCCGATTGCATCAGTTTCAGAAAATTATCAGATTATCACCGTGACACCAACACACAAAAAATCGTTCAATTTCACCAGCGCTATTACGACTACAGGCAGATCAACTCTGATACTGAATTATTCATTGCATTGTGGTCAGCTGTTTACTAAAATGGACTACAAGAGGTTCTGAAGATAAATCGCATTGTTATAAATATAATATAGTTATATCCTAGGCATAAAGAGGAAACACATTCAAATCTCCATCAATAATATAATCAAATATGACGCCGATATTAGATATTACGTCCATTTCTGACTTCCACTTGTAGATAGCAAACAATCTTAATTTACTTTAAAAAATGTCAAAATTTGGCATTTTTTTTCGATACGATAACGGTAATAATTTGTCATATGATAAAAATGCCATAATATGGTGATATTATTTATTTATAACATGCTGATATGTACCCGGCGTTGCTCGGGATTATTCAATTTTTTTTTTAAAGTTATGAATTTGCGAATTCTCGCTTGCTCTTTGGGTGCCATAATTGAGTTAACAGTAAAAGTATGCCTTGTGACGACTATTACTATCTCTAAACAAAGAAACAAAGAAACATTCATTTGAAAATTTTATTTCATTCCAAACATTTTTTTTTTTTAAAAACATCTAAATAATAAAGTTCTTAAGTAGGTACTTGTGTTTCAATTTTTAAGTTATCTATCCAAACAAACCTTCTTCTTTTGAATATGTAATCTGTGGCTAACCAGAGCGGTATATCTATGGGCTAATCACAATACAATACGGGGGTTCAATGTTTTTTATATCAATTTTAAAACGTTACAGCAACAGTTTCGCATATTGGATTTCATTCAAACTACTCTCTAAACCTTTCCGCCACTAATAAGAACAAACTGCGCTATTTTCAGCGAAACTGGTCGAGTAATTTTGGATAAAATCGAGGACAACCAGACAAACATTCGTTTTTACATATAGAAGAGAAGAAGAGATATTGCATCCACCCTTTAGGACCATTTACATATTTTATATTATAGTAATAACAAAATATTTAAATGTCTCGTAAACAAATTCAACGAGACCATTCATCGTGTATCTATAATTCAAAATTATTTGCAATAAAGTAGAACAACAGCTGAATTAGCGTTTCTGCACAACATGCCTCAGAGGCTTAAAAGACATACAGCTATATTCCATACGTGTGGAAAATGCTAAACAAATAAACTGTGCTCTTCATATTTACTTTACCCATCAACCTTTCACTTCTGGCATGTTTGCTACAGATTATCATCTTCAGTATTTGTTAAAATCATTAATATACTTTTATGAATTTCTTGGGCATTAACTATGTCACAATTTCTAGACATTTTGTTTTGGGAGTTTTATCTACCATGTACATTTGTTACTTAATTTTATTACTTTACTACCGGTTTCGACACATTCGTGTCATTCAATGGCGTTCTCAAAACTAACATAAATTAAACAAGTACACAAATAATTACACTTTAATACATTATTATTATTAATTAATTAGACATTATTAGATTAGGTAGTTATTTGGAGGGGGGGCGGGGGGAGGATTCAAAATAACAATGATAAATGGTTAAGAAGAGTTCTTTACAGGGTGCTATTATTTTTTTCACTAAATATAATTTTTTAATTATTTTTTGTTTGTTTACTTCTAAAGTTTCTAGAAGTAAAAACGTAATAAAATTAAGTAACAAATGTACATAGTAGATAAAACTCTGAAAACAAAACGTCATTAATATACATTAATACATTAATTACTTACTTGTACTCTTTGTTATTTCTAATGCTTGTCCATGTATATTTTTTGCATTTTCTCACTTTTTTTAATGTATTTTTATTTCTGTAATATACGAGTATTAGAGTACAATTGTTTTATAGAGACAAAGAAAAAAAAATGAAATTTAAAATATTGTCAAAACTCAAAAATCGATAATATGCAAAACACACAGCACATTCACTCATACTTATGCTCTAGTCACGTGTCTTGTTAGTAATTATTGAGGATGTATGCTACTATAGATCCCTTGTACATTGCGTTTTGTACTTTCACTTTACGTCAAATAAATGATTTATTTATTATATATTAAACGTCCTCTTTGGGCTTTTACATATTTCGTTTTCAAATTAAAATTGCAATAGTGACTCAGGTGCAAAACACATTACAGTAGATGCATAGCCTAAGTCATGAAATACAACTAAATATTAATGGCTTACAAACAAATTCAGCAATCACATCATGTCAGTACAACCATATAATTTTCAACAGAGGCGAACATACAAAACACTCAGCACATTCACTAACACTTATACTCTAGACTCGTATCTTATTAATAATTGTTGAGGATGTATGCAATACTATTCTTTCTGTATTCGCATTCAGTGCAGTTGAACTTATCTACTATGTCTGAAAAATAATTCCTTCTGCGTGAAGTCTAGGTAAAAAATAATGCTATTTACAGTTGTTAAAAAAATACTATGTTTACAGTGCGAATACATGGGCAATATTTATAGTATACGCTAAAAATTCCGTTTCATTGCCAATAAATAGTTATAAAAAATAATACATTTTTAAAGGATTATGTTTCAGGAGTCTAGAAATAACGACGGATCACATTATTTTTAATTCATGAATGCCCTGATGGATCTAGTCGTATAAAGCCATGGGACGATTTGTCCCAGGATGGCGG
Organism: Halesus radiatus; assembly: GCA_022606495.2. NCBI lineage: Eukaryota > Metazoa > Arthropoda > Insecta > Trichoptera > Limnephilidae > Halesus > Halesus radiatus. Next base: position 9,069 of record JAHDVE020008595.1, on the reverse strand, counting down.
GATCTAGTTGCAGTGCAATAGGAGTAGAGAAAGAGCTCTAAAGATAAATGACACATCCGACCAAATTGGACCGCTTGCTTCTATTTCCATGCAGTAGACTAGAAACATACTAAACTAGTAGAACTAGATGGTAGATGGTCTAACAAGGGAAAAGTAGACAGTAGAACAAGAGATAAAGATCTATTCATTCGCTTTATTGAAAAAATCAGAGTAGAGGCATGCAGTTGTCTACTATGGAACAAGTTATTAGATAAGGTTTATACGATTGATCTATATAGTAGGTTCCTAAACTTTGCAATATGACCAACTTTGAGGGAAAAAAAATACCATTAGCGAGCGACCCACCTAATTAACTTATTTATTTTAGGTAATACCGGTTAGTCGTGGAGTGGTTCTAAGCGTTGGGTCCCACCAAAATTAAAAATTGTCATATTTACAGTAAGAAGATTCCTATCCGGCTCGAAGGACCACTTTTAGGCCGTATAGTGGTCTGGCAAACCGATTATGACACTGAAGGGATAATCCCTAGAAGTGTGAGATATACCAAATTGAAAGAAAATTGATATGGACAAATTACTTACAATCTATCTAAGCCCTAGATAGGCCAATAAAATTAATTATTTGCTCAAGAAATAAATTCGATGTTTAATCAATTTCACCCAAAGAAAGAAAACAATCACCTTACAGCACACTTCTAAGGACTTATATCTTCAGTGTTGTAAATTCATGAAGAATATTCGTCTATTCTTTATTTTTTTTCTTTTTAATCTAAAGACCACAATCAAAATCAAAACGATAACAAAAAAGTTCGTTCAATAACATCCAAGCGTTTTCCCATAAATTCACGTGCATTGTGATCACGGTAGTGGAACGAGGCCGACCCGGTTATCCAGATCCAGTCACGATGTATAAAAGTGCTTTACAGCTAGCGCAGTGGGGCGAGATATCCCCTTCAAGAGTTTATGGGTTCCGTATCGGACCGTTAAAACAAAAACGCTTCGGAAAAAGGCTAAAGCGGGCTTCGTTGTGATTTTATCTGGGCTGCATTTTAAATTCGGGTTGTTTTTTTTTTATTCATAAAGTTTAAAACGCAAATAAATTTTGCTAGAAAAAAAGAATTACAAATTTATATTTGCAGTAGGAACCTATATAATACTAACATTTATCTGAACATTAGAACATTATATTGTCTCAATTTTGGTAATGGCTTGTACAAGTACAAACATAATATGCTGTTATGAATTTCGGAAAAGCAATCGTCCTGGTAATAACAGCATAAAATATTATATTTTCCAACACATTTAAAAAAAAATACAAGTTCGGTTTCTTTCTCCTTCCTTATTCATTCAACGCCAAAACATGTCCAACTAGGTTTGACGTAGTCCCACTGGTTTCTGGAACAGGAAATTTCGTGTGCCATGAAAACATAGCAAAATAAAAGGTTATACAAAATGATGGACTCAATTTCGAACCGCTATATTTCATTATATGTGAATGATCTACATAGCAATCTAAAGTTTGGAATCCCGCCGCTACATCGGTCATAGTTGCGCAAACCCCCGCTAGAGTGCTCGCGCCGCCAAGTTCGCCATTTCGCGTCAGTCGTGAGTAGAATGGCTACTATGCAGCACAAGTTTTTAGGGTTTGTGAGTTCTGTAAAACTGAGTCGGCAACTGTAGTGCAGCGTACCTTCCACCTCAATTATAACATTGAACCTGCAACTAGAAGGAGCACTTGTAATTGGTAACACCAATTTGAGCAAACTAGATGTCTTTGTACAGGAAAAATCCCGAGCCGACCGCGTGTATCAGAGGAAAATGTACGATATAGAGTCCAATATTTTGAATAACCCTGAACTTAACATAAATAAACATTTTTACAAAACAGTACGATTATTTCGAGAAACCAAGAAAAAAAATCTAAATTACGTCTCTGACGAAGAACTTGTGTACCGTGGCATACCCATTTGAGAAATAGGAAAGTGAAGGAGGTGGGAAAAAGGTCGCAAAGTACCCGTGGTTAGTAAACATAACTAAAGCCATCTCAAGCAATGACTTTAGTTTCAATGTTGAATCAAGGTCCCTAACCGGGACAACCCTGAGATACAAAAATATCCACTAAAAGCTTGTCAAAAAAAAATCAGTAAAACATTTCACATTTACCATGATTCGACTAAATGCCAGCGGACAGTTTTCAAATGGCATGCTAATTGAGTTTTACCTTTGCTGAGAGAAACGCCGATATGACGTCACAATGACGGGTACGCATGACGTCACAATGTTCCCAAAATACATCTCGGAGTGATCGGAAATAGACAGACCGCCACCTGAACACGTGGTTAAACCATCCGAAATTACGTGCCCGAAGGGGGACGTATTAGGAAGAACATCTATTAAAGTTTCCTTACATTTTAGGCCGTTAACACTTTGCTAAACTTTTCGGTAAAGCTTCTTTGAATTCTAAGTAAATCTCCATAGATTTTATAAAAATAATAATGAATGAATAAAAATATAAAAAATAAATAAATAACGTTTAAAAATTTTGCATACAAATACAACAGGTTTACAATTAGACAAATTTGAAATTTTAGAAATTATAAAAAGTGTTAATAGTTAATTAAATTTAATAATTTTTTTTTTTTTTCAATAGCTCTTGAATTTATTTTCATATTAATATTAATAATTTTAAAAAAATAATTGCTAATATAAATTTGTTATTCAATTTTTTATAATATTTTTTATTAATATTTTTGATTAATTACTTGCCTACTTTAATCAATTTTTGTTTATGTTTATAATTTGTCTATTCTTACATTATTGTATTCCATGTTTATCATTTGTCTATTACTTGACATCATTATTTTTAGTATTCTATATATTCCTGATGAAGAAAGCATCGCTTTCGAAACATCTGTGTATATTAATAAAGTGGTGAATACAAAGTAATTTTTTAATTCATTTATTAATAATGACGCCACAGATTGAATACCAATATTTTGAAGAAATTATAATAATAATGATTTATTATCTGTTTTTTTAAAACAAAATAACAAATAATGATATCCTCACTGAGATTTCCCGTGCTGAGGATTTCGTTTACAAAATATGAAATTAAATTAATGTGATTTACAATTATTTGAAATATAAATAAATAAAAGCCCTACAGTATCAATAGGCAGCCCGCTCACTGGGTAGAGAAGATTATCTCCACGTTTATGCACCTCTAACCACAGTTAACACAGGAAGAGGGAGAAATGTTCCCTGGCACTGTACACAAAATTTTTACAATACCATATAATATATTTTAATTTGTTTTTAAGGTTCGTTTTCTTGCGGTAGGCATAGCTTTTCAGTATTTATGGTCTGCCCGCCACCGGTTCATATGATTTACTATTACGGGTACTTTTCAAAAGTTGAGTTATGCAAGTGAAGTTTTATTCCTGATTTTTCACAGGTAAAACAACGAGTAATTTTTTTTATCGATTATCTAACATATAACCTGTACAAAAGGTTTCGTATTTTATTTTGCAAATTACTGATGTCTAATAATTTCTGATGTGATCTAACCTGGCCCAACCGCATTTTCCCCGTACTATTATCAGCTAAAGCATATAATATTCCCGAGTTCGTGGGAAATTAAAAAAAACTCATCCTCGGGGCAATTTAAAAAATCAATAAACGAATAAAAGCGCAACGAAGATCGATACTTATAAATAAGATTGACAAAAAATAAATTATGCAATATTCATGACGCCCGTAACAATATTTTTTTTATCGAAGGAAGCAATCAATCACTTATGGCTTGAAATTATACTTTTTGTAGTAGTGATATTGTTATTCGCTTTTTTCTCTCTTATTGTTTTCAATTTTAAATGTCGTTATTTTATTTGTCAATGATATAACTCAATAGCACTGTTTAATATGTACTTGAAATACTGTTTAAATAATATTATAACACCACGTTTGATGCAAAGAAAATAAGTTCAAACTTTTGTGAAAATATGAATACGTATACAAAGAATAGATAAAGAAAATTCGTTTTTTTTAATATTGTATCACAATAATATATTGTGAATCTAATGTCTCTAGGAATTAATGTAGTATCTATTAACGGTGTTTTCCGTAACTTATTCATATGTGCTTTCAAATAAATGTCATACGTCAAATCACATGACAGAGTTTCAGGCTTTCGGGATGTTTCAGCCGGGAAACGAATACGCTGATATAATAAATCAAATATATATTCTATCTCTATCATTTTCAAAAGTGTGTATTATATATTCCATCCGTAGATCATAGAAACAGGGGAGATAGGCCATGAAGCATGGCGACTTGCGGGGACTTGGGAACTGCGTATGACGCTCGTTCAACATTTCTTGCTCACATCGAAAAGATCTGCAAATCGGCCACAAAAATGGTGGGTTGTGTCATGCAAAATTCAAAGTAATTGACAAACCTTGCAGTTATAAGGCTGCTTTCCTTTAGCTTAGTGGGTAGCAATCCCGAAAGTGGGACACCGTCTATGTACTGGTCGAGAAAATTCACAATATACTCAGCTATAAAAATCCCTATCCGTCCCATCATTTTTACCGGAATCATAATTAGATTTCTAAGGATTATTATTGTCAACTTCAATATATTCCCATATATTTTGGCTGCTACCTTTTTATCATGACTACAAGATTTTTTTTTTGGAATCTTTAGATAGTGTCTCGCATATACTTACCCGATTTTTATTTATATGGGACATCTGTTGACTTTTTCTACAAAAGATTACACAGTGGATAAGAGCGCAAGGTCCCGAATATACTATGAGATCCTGGGTTCGAGTCCCAGCTGCTACAGTTATCTTTTTCTTTTGTGTATTTTCGGTTTCATGTTTCATTTTGAGAGATTTTAATATTATCTTCATTGATAAAACAAGTTATACTGAAGTTCGGGTATTCGTATCCCCGGGGTAGTGTATTTTCAATCTGAGATAAAAGCTTCCCCATATGGCGCTTTCATTGAAGTGTTTTATCGGATACCTCGCAGGACACATTGACGTTCATTGAACGGGGGAGAGATTTGACGCCAGCTTTAACATTTATCAATATATTATGAATGATTTATACGTACTGAAGCTTTCATAGCACAAACTTCAATGGATCCCAATAACATGTATGATGGTCAAATTTGTTCAGTGCGACGTGATTAAAGACCAATTTAAAGGATTAATTCAATATAACTAGCAATAATATCATGGAAGTGAGGCATGGAACTGGCAGATGAGGGATGAAAGTAGAGTGAATGCTGTAAAAATCAGATCCCTGAGCCGTATGTGTGATAAAACTATGAATGACCGTGTGAAAAAATGTTATTTTCAAAGAATCCAAGGATGACGTGAGCGTAATGAGTAAGATTAAAAAAGGAACGATTAGATGGCTTGTGTACGTAAAAATTATGACGCAAATGTGAAGGGAAGAAGACGCCGGGGACGCCCGAGGAAGACATGGCACGATCAAGCAAACCAAATACTTGAGTCTGATCATTTCAATGGTCAGAACAACAGAAGAGTATGTATGAGGCGATGCTCGTGAATGTAAATGAAGCAAGAAGCGGCGTGATAGTTAGTTAATAACACTTAAGAGGTTTTCGTTTATTTAAATACAAAAGAGTCCCAACTGCTTCCAATTGCTCAAAACTGCTTGTAGCCAGTCGGTCTATGGCATCCCCAATTGGGGTATGTTGTAAGTATGAAGGTATTGAGGAAAGGAAGAAGATGGGGAAGAGGGGGATAGTAAAGTACTTGGCTATTCAGAATTGGTAAATAAATACGGATAAAGCCATTTCAAGCGACATTTCGTCTTTGGATGGTCGCCTTTCACCAGACCAATACTGTGAATATCTACCACTCTGGAACATGCCACAAATGAACTATGTACGGAATGTAAACATTATATTTTTTTTGAATTTATATGTGAAATAAGACAATAATAAAATAAAATTTACTACGCACACCGGGATTCGAACTTCTCGATTCGTAGTCAAGAATCTTGAATTCAAAGTATCATCTACGTATATCTTATTATCATACTTGACTTGCATTAAAATTGAAAGAAAATGGCTTTGACCACATAGGCCTTAAATTAATAGAAAACTATTTAACAGACAGACCCCAAATGACAAAATCAAACAAAACAATAAGTATACCATTACAACAAAAATTGGAATCCCCCAAGGCACGGTCCTCCGACCATCGTTATTTCGAATAATTGTAAATTACATTTTCCAAAAAAAAATTTACTGTGTATATCTTAAGCAAATTATACTCTTTAATATTTTTATTAAGGGGTCCAACGTGGGAACTAGTTACCAAATTTTCATTTAAATTTTTTTTAATTTTAGTTTGATAAACAACCTACTCGCACTTAACGCAGAAACAACAACAAACGTCTTATTTTCCTTATATAAAATATCTAAATAAACGTTAATATCATAATCCATGATTACAAATGTGACAAAGAAAACTGTAAATAAACTGATAAGTGTACTATAATCAACTCTTCTTCCGACATTAAATACTTTGGAGTGATCATTGATCAAAACTTAAAGTGGAACGGCCACATCACAGAGCTAGTACAGAGAATGAGGATATGTATTGTATATATACATCGACGGTCCCGACGAGCAATGTTTCATTTCTACGTGTTTAGAGTTTCGCGTCTACATTTTTATTGTTTTCGAGATGAAGAAATATAGTGTTGTTTTTGATATTTTGCATAAACCTCTATTTATTCCATTGGAAAAATATAATATTGCAACTATTATAGCTCTTATGCAAAGTTGCCAATTTACACATCCGACATGGTTCGTTGGAACCGTCGATATATTCGTTAGGTTAAGAAATATTTAATATGTGAAAATAATCAAAAATGTATATATATACTATGCCCTCGTTCACCCTTTACTTATCTACATCACTATTGGTGGGCGAGGATCGTATAAAACAATCTAAATTTAGTAAAAGATTTAACGAGAATCATCATAAAAGTACTACAAAAAAAATAACTTTTCAAACTATTTCAAATAACAAAAATTGAAGATATACTTAATTATGTTTCAGTTAAAAAAACGAATAAAGAGAAATATCTTAAAAATAATATGCGGAATAGGTACAAACTTATGAGAAATGGAAACCATTTTATAACACCTCACCTCAAATGCAAAACCATTATATTTTTCAAACCATAAAAAACTACAATGATCTATCTCCCTACTGAAATGCTCTGTATTAATGACCAATCATAACAAATAAATAAAATTAAACTCTTCTTTAAAAAATATTTTATACAAAATCTCTATATATATAAACATGTCTATTGTCCTCGATTTTCTCGAAAATTACTGAACAGGTTTCGCTAAAAATAGCACAGTTTGTTCTTATAAATGCCGGAAAGGTTTAAGAAGTAGTTTAAATTAAATCCAATATGTAAAACTGTTGCAATAACCTTTTTAAATTAGTATGAAAAACATTGAACCCGCCATGTTGTATTGAGGTTTGCCCATAGATATACCACTACGGTTAGCCACAGATTACATATTCAAAAGAGGGTTTGTTTGGGTAGAATATTTTCAAAATGTAAAACACAAGTAGGTACCTACATAAGAAAAAAAAATCCTGAGCAAAGCCGGGTACACATTAGCTAATATTTTATTAATAGAAGCAAATTATGTCCCTACCGAAGTAATTGTGTCTCCCTTCTCAGGCACAAAATCCCCTCCTTTCTGATAAGGTAAATATGACCAAGAATGCCCTTAAATGAAGTATTTTCTAAAACACATAATAATGATAATATTATGATTATTTATATAGCGCCGATTTTGTGAAAAATCATCTCAGGGGTGCTGTACTTAAACTAATAATTATTATATTACAATAAATAACCAAAAAAATAATAATAAAGTCTAAAATCCCTACCAGGTAGACGAGCTCTACTCGTATAATATTTATTTCGGTCTCGGGGCGGAACAGCTATCACAGTTTTAAAATTTAGATTTAATCCATTCTTCAGGCCGCCTCCTGGCGGAAAGTTGGGAAACTATTTAACGGGGCTACGGAATCACTCCCCAAGAAAATCTCAATTAATTTCCATCCGCCTTTGTTATCTTAAGGAAATGTGGTGGGAAACATAATTTTCATAGATTGACAAAGTTTTTATAAGTTGTCATAGGACCGTTATCAACCTGAACAAAATAATTCATTCTTAGATTTATTTTTGTGTAGATAATATTTCAAATTAAGTGATTTAACAAAAACATTTTTTTGAAATGTCGTTCTCGGCTAATATTTCAAAAACTTCTACTACCATCATTATGATGATTTCTTTCTCCTTTTTGAATTAAATTCTATTTAATATTTCTATTTTTGCAACTTTTAATACATGGTGGTATTCCATTATAACAATTAAATACAATACACTTTTTAACCGTATTCCACTTTTTTGTTTGACCGTGAACGGTTTCAGCCTGTGACGACTATCTTCAGACTAGAACAATTAATTCTTAAACTATGGTTTATATACAATTTTGGGTGTCAGGGATAACAAACCATGATTTTACTTAGATTATATTTTTCAGTATTGTTATAGCATGATTTTTTGAAGACATGTACAAAATATATATACTAAAGGGTTTTAATACGTATATTTTGAAAAAGTTTTTAAAAATAAAAATTTAACTGCTCTTTTAATGTTTATAAAAACGTGATTTTCGGGGCAAAGCCGGGTGGTACACGTTGGTATTAAAATTTAATGCAAGGGATCTCTGCATTGCGAAACGTACACCAAATATGTTAGTAAAAAGTAATTAAATTATTCTCTAAGGTAAGTAATACCACAGCCTTTTATTCTCCCTGGCAGGGGTTTAGGGTATTCCCCTGGGAGCCCGGCTCCCACATTGGCGAGTCCTGATCAAGTGGTTCTTGTTAGGTAAACACTTTGAAAAACATATTTTAAAACTAAAGGCTAGGCTAGAATTACCGCATTAAAAACCCTAACCTTAAGGTTTTTTGTCAAAAAATATCGATTAT
>JAHDVE020008594.1:0-23964 GCA_022606495.2 Halesus radiatus | reverse complement strand
TCACCTGGTGTAAATAGTTTCACATATATTTTGATTTGGGAGGTGGGTATGGGTACCCCCGCCCCGAGGTCCTCCTCGAACACCTCTGCTGTAGGTCACCCCAAGTGATTCGTTACGTTTGGTGACTTCGGAAGGGTGCCCAAGTTCATGGGGTGAGGTTTGGCTTCCCCAGCCAGACTATTTCGACCCATCATTGCCTTGTACCGCAGTGGGTTGGATGGATTCATACATCACTCCTGGATGCACTGACCCCCAGAATCGCACCAACCCCTCATACCTTTTTCTTGCGCTGAACTTCCTTTCTTTCCCTAAAAACACTTTCCACACAGCATCCCCAAAGATGATATAAGCCTTGCCTATGTGTGGACTTAACGTATAAAAAAATCTGGAGCCAATAGGACTACGGCGTATGTTGTGTTAATAAAAAAAATGAATCAAATAAAATTGCTTAAATGGCTTTTGCCGTATTTTGTGACCAGATCTGAATAGCCAGGTACTTCCTCACCTTCCTCTACCCATCGTCTTTCCATTCCCTCTACCACCAGCCTCACAAAATAATATTTTGGGGTACAATAGTCTCACTTGCTTGAGCGGTGCTTATATGAATAAAAGTTAGTTGGGTACGCTATTATTTGCTTTCATTATTTAATGTTCAAACCATGAAACAGTTTTACTAAAATTTATAATAAAAATAAAATCAGGAAAAATATATTTATAAAAAATGTACTTAAAAGAATTATTATTAAATAATGTTGGCGATAAACCATTTTACTAAATTTAATAATATAATTAAAACCGTGGAAAAATATTTAAAAAGAAAACATTAATAAAATCGGCACAAGTTGGATTTGAACTGTAACCACCTAATTGTCTGTTGGCGGAAATTGCTGATTTTAGCTATTTATAGTAATTAATTGTTATTTTTGTTAAAAATCATGTATTATAAATTTATTGTTTGAGCAATGTAAGATATATGATTTTTGTATAAAAATTGCTTGAAATGGCTTATGCCGTATTTTGTGACCAGATCTGAATATCCAGGTACTTCCCCACCTTCCTCCAACCCATCTCCTTTTCATCCCCTCTGCCATCAGCCTCACAACATACCCCAATTTGGCATGACAGTCTCGCTTGCTCCAGAAGTTTAGGAACAGTTGTGCGGACCCTTGTGTGCTGCTCACATGAATATAAGTTAGTTAAGTATCGTTTAACTAACTTTAGCTAATTTCTTTTATTTTTATCTTGTACACAATTTTGATTGTAGGGCTACAGAAAAGTTATAAAAAATATTAAAAAAGGGAAACTCCAATGCAGGAATAATCGTAATGATTATAATTACAAGTTGATAATAGCCTAAAAACAACATAATTTAAATAAATATACTTTTTCTAAAGTATATACTAATAAGATTCTTTTAAGTTTATCTAACTAGCAGTCACACCGTGTCCCCAAAGGGGTGGGCAGAAAGGACGAACCGCCGAATAACTCGATCTTGGCACACACTTCTTGCTTTATTCACGTGCCATGACTTGGGCATCCTCAACTACTTCTATCATTTAATTTCACGTCATATATTATACTTTCAATATCTTTTTCTTTCATCCACTCTACATACCCAAACCATCTAAGTGTACGCTTTAATCTGCCTATCAATATTTCCAGATATTAAAATTTTTTAACACAGTCGTATATATTAAGTTAGTTTAAGAAACATAATTTACCTATACCTACGTAATTATAATTTTTAGTATTATCTCTGGGGTATAAGATAATAATAGTAATAATAATAATTGGATGATTTTTATAGCGCCGCTTTTGTGACAAAATCACCTCAAGGGCGCTCTAAGGGAATGCAAGAGAAAGTACTATAATAATTATTAGGTCATTCATTAGAACGAGATTAGAACAATATACACGAGACAGACGTCTCTTTATAACAATCCAGCGTCTTCAAATAATTATTTCGAGAACTCTCCTATTCAAAGATTGCACAGACTTGGTAATGAGTTCAGTTCAATTGATGTTTACCGTTACAACACTGTGTCCAAGCTAAAAATCAGTTTATTTGAAAGCTTTTATTAAATTTATTAAGTTTTTTTTTTTTTCATGTGAATCGTTTTTTATTGCAATTTTTATTATGTTATGTTTCTGCAAAATACCCAATCAGGTATAATAAAGGCTTGCTGTTTTATAAACATGTTTATTATAAACTGTCCATATTTTACAACGTCACAGTAATTATAATTCTACTGCCTTTATTACCCACCTATTGCGCTGAAACTAGCTACTTACATAGTATCTATCTTCTCACTTCTTTTATACTTATGTTATTATATTATGCACTTATCAACTTCTTATACTCTTTTGTACAGCCTGCTGTTATAATGTAACCACAGGATAAACTATTATTCATTGTGATAATTACGCTTTAACTACATACTGTTATATCGTATCTACTTACTTCTTTTACACCTATTTATTATTTTATTTGTACATTATTGTATTCCCTTGTAAAACTATGTGATAAATGTATCAACATGTAAAAGCATTCTAGGCGTGAATAAATAAGTAAACATTATTTCTTTCACGTAGATATGTTTGATGTCGTTGATGACAGCTTATTTGATAGTTTTATGAACATGATCAAAAAATATAAAATTTCTAATCTAGCTCAATTGAGGGTAATATTTGCAAACATTCAACATTCCACTTTACTTGAAAAATTAACATTGATTGCCATTTCATGGAGAAAAACTCGTTTTGGGAGCTTTAAATCTATATCGTTTACATGATTGTTCATGTAAATGATTAATGTCAAAATATGGTGAAACTTTAAAAACGGCTTATTCCAATTCGATTTAGCTTCCAATATAGAAGTAAATATCACCTGTATGCTCATTTAAATTATTCATCTTATTGCCGCGAATTGAAGAACGCACAATCGATTATAATCTGCACAATATTAAATACCATTTTCATCCATTTCTCGATGAAGAAAAAGCAATAGTCTCGACAGGTCTAAAAATCAAAACTCGCTAGAAAACTCACTGAAAATCTCTAGGAACGCATAAAAATGTGAAAAACGATCATGTTATTTTGTTGATTTATGCAAATATTAAAAAAAAAACTCATAAAGTTCGACAAAACTATTGAATTCTCTGAGTTTAACACATATCTGGGCATTTTTGAAAAGCGTTGTATTGTCTTATTAGGGGAATCCTACAATCCACAACTTGTAACGAGCGAGATAGAGAATCCAGATAATGTCACTCTTCTTTCAAATAACTTTTCAATGTGTTAGAAAGAGAACACGAACAAGAGAACGTCCACATTCATTTCAACTTCGCTAACGAAAAATCAAATACCAATAATACAGTACCATCTGTTGACGAATCGCAGAAACCTCATATCAAGGTTGAGGATAACGTCTGTGGCAGAGCGGGAAGTCCTGTTGCTCAATCCAAGAAGCCAGAGAGCATTAAAGAAATAAGCCAAAATAAGAATATGCATAGGTAATAGAGAAATTATTTTTTGTAAACTAACCTGGTGAAGTGTTTCTTTGACAGCGCTATGGCATATTCAGCGACAACAGTTTTACCCACTGAAGTATGTGCTGCCACAAACATGTGGCCCCCTTCTTCCAGTTTTGGAAGAAGGCCTAGAATGGCCTGGAATTATGACATTATTAATCAAATTATAAATAAATATGTTTCACATTTTGATATACAGGGTCTGTCGCAAAACTCTCGAGAATTTTTTTTTCCAGACAATTTATTGCTAATAAACATACAAACACTTAATATTCTTCAAACTACGCCCCTTGGGCGTCAATACACTTTTTGTAGCGTTTCTTCCAGTCTTAGAAGGCACCCTGGAAGGCAGAAGACGGAACCCCCTTAAGGCACTGCGTCGAAGCAGTTTTCACCCCATCCAACGTCTCCAAATAGTGTCCATTTAGGCTTCGTTTGATGCGGGGGATCAAAAAGAAGTCGGGACTGTATGGCGGTTGCGGCAGTGTCGCCACAACTTGCTTAGCGAGGAACTACTGGACGACAAGAGCTGAGTGTGAGGGGGCACTGTCGTGATGCAAAATCCAGGTGTTGGCGATCTCCTTTTGAACACGGCGAATCGGCGGCGTTTCTTTGTCATCATGCACTTCTCCGCTATTAAGCGGACACTGAGACGACGATCAGATTGTAACACTTCCCTAATTTTTGTGACATTGTCATTAGTTTTGAAACGCGCACATCGTCTTCAATTGATTTCCGACCATTTTGGAATTGTTTGTGCCACTCGTAAACTCTTGCCTGTGACATGGGTTCATCTCCGAAGGCTTCCCGAATCATGGCCAGGGTCTCGATACCGGTTTTTTCCAGCCGAACACAGAATTTGATGGCTGCCCGCTGCTCCAGCAAATGTTGCATCTTGGTTTCCGACGCAACGACAAAACACACTTTGTGTGGATCACTGTGCTAGCTCTACCGTTGCTCGGAGAGGATTGAGCAGTGGCGCGTTTGGTAGCTGCGACTTCCCCCTACCATCCCCACCACTCGGCGCATCCCGCTAACCCTTCTAGGGCAGTCGGGAACTTTTTTCTCAATACTTTTGCGACAGACCCTGTAGTATTGGTAAGCATTGAAATCAATCACGTGTGTTTAAATGCTGATTTAAAAAGAAGCGGACAGCTGTTATGATAGACCCTGACCCAAAAGAGAGAAATCTGGAAGGATGGAAAGGAGACAAATTTTTTAAATTTTTTTTTTTATATGAATACCACACAAGAGTCTCAACTGTTCCCAACCGTCTGGAGCCAGTGAGACTATGGCATCCCCTTGGGAAATGTTATGAGGCTGAAGGTATTGGGGAGGGGAAGGAGAAGGGGAAGTGGAAGGTGGGAAATACCTGACTATTCAGATTTGGTCACCAAACACGGCTTAAAGCCATTTCAAGCAATGTTTCAATTCTGAATGGTGGTCTTTCACCAGGGCGATACTGAGAGTATTTTCGACTCTGGATAACTTTGACATTTAGGAAAGTTTCAGTAAAAAATATTTTGGGCAAACGATACTACTACGAGATAGATTGGATTTACAAATGGGATAGGCGTGTGGAAAAAATGCCAGTTGACAGGGTGTTACAAATCAAGACCGAGTGTGTGTCCCAGTGGAAACAGCCCAGAGGCAGACCGATGAAGAGATGTGATTAATTTTTTGGAAGAAGATTGCAGTAAAAATTGCTAATGACAGGAGCCAGTGGAGAATATTTGTGGAGTAAGTCAAATCCCGCCCTGGGATGTAGCAGCATGATGATGGATTTGATAATATGAAAACTTCACCTGTTTCTGGAAAGTATTCAATTCGAATGGGAAAGTGTGAGCCATGTTAGGAATTTTCTGCTCAAAGTCATCCACGGGTTTGGTGACATCGAGCATCTCTGCCCATTCCGTCATCCCCATGGAGGTTTTGATCTCCACCTTGGAAATTTCCAGGACAGGCAAATCCGGAACAGTCTTGATGGGCTGAATGATGCACTCTTCCAAAAGCATTTCGTCTGCACTCGCTGTTTTCCGTGAGTCATTTGTGTTGTCTTTTTTCTGTTTTGAATTTCGTTCCTCAGTTTCAGACCAAAAACTTAAAGTAAAGCATCTACTGTGAATATGATGAGCTGCACAATACTGAGCGGCTTTTGGCAATTTAAAATTTATGATCTACAATTTACAGCTGCTTTCGTCATCTAAATATTTATTATAAGTTAAAATACTGAGGGGATTTTGACTAATATAATATTGGTGAGCTGTAATATTTAACATCTTTTGGGAAATGAAAATGACATCTTTCTGGCATTGTCGCATTTTCAACAAGTACACCCTCGCTGTGCTCTCACATAGAACACAAACTAGTATACCTACTCACAAAAGCTATAATGAAAAACAGAGAGATGGATTGTTGGTGCAAGCCTTAGAGACCATGAGACCAACAAATGGCGATTAATGAAAAGGATAATGATAACAATGGAACCTAAAGAGGAACAGCGGGAGACCTCAAACCGGATGATCTGATGATTTTAAAGCGAAGGTTAGATAGACTAAGATTAAAGAGGAAGGTCCCCATCCAAAGCAGCGGGTTCCTGAAAACCCAATGCAGAGAAGTGAAATTATATATTTTTTTTTTTTTTACAGTAACTCCACATAGGAGACCAAGGAGGAAATAATTTCCCTCAAGGCCTATATCATCTTTGGGGATGCTGTGTGGAGGATCTTTTAGAGGATAGGAAGGAGTGAACTTGGGTCTTGAAGAGACCCATGTTATAGGATGGAGGAAACACAGAGGCCGGCAGATCATTCCACAGCCGAGCTGTTGAACACAAGAACGAGTCGTAGAAGCGACCCGTTCTCATGTGATAAATGTCAACCGTGTGCAAATGTTGGGCGCGCATTTGGCGTGTTTCCCGACTATACACCGGTGCCTAAGGGATCAATGACGCTAGTTCCATGGAGCATCTTCCATTAAAATACCGGTAGAACAAGGACAGCATTCCCACCCGACGTCTGTGCTCCAAAGATTGCAACCCATTTGTTAAGATAGGCGAATCTATCAAACGGACCGCCCGTTTCTGCACAGAGTCAAGGTTTTTTTCAGATATTTTGGGACTCCCGACCAGAGGTGGCTGCCAAATTTTACAATGGGGCGCACTTGCGATTTGTACAGGGTCAGCAGTTGTGTACTATTAAAGTATCTGCGGGCTCTGTACAATACGCCCAGCTTCTGAGAGGCTAATTTTACTCGGGTTTCGATGGAGCCCCCATACCTGAGCTGATCACTTAAGGTTACACCAAGCATATCAATGGAGGGCTTGTTGGGAAGATTGCTTCCATTAAAGGAGACTAGATTGTCATTTCGATCCCTTTTAGACGTAATTAGACATGATTGGGTCTTTGAAACATTAAATTCGACGAGGTTATTCTTACCCCAAGAGGAGACCCTCTCAAGGTAACCGTCCATTCTGTTTCAAAGCTGTTATATATAACAATAATATTATAAATGTGAATTTTTACCTATGAGATGGTTGTCTTTCTTAATGATTTCCTTAAAATCAGCATCAGGACTGGAATCATCAAGATTAAGGTGTATGTCCTCATCATCTTCCTTGTCTTTAGAAATGATTCTTTCTTCACCAATCAGGGTGACACCATCATCATCGAAAAACAGTGGAAAATAGCTCTCATCAGCACATGTAGGAATGGATACTAATTCTGTAAAATAAAATATGCGATTCATTTCTGTTAATACATAAAAATAAATACATATGCACACATGTGTAATATATAAGAGTGTTGATTATCCAATAATATTTACTAATTGGGACCGACGGTATTTCGTATAATCAAACGTATGTATAATGTGTATAAATAAAATATACATATTTCTATTCATGATCTGTTGACCATGTTCCATAGCCCAGTGATTAAAAAAATATACACATTAAAAAGAAAGACAACGGGTTATGAATAACCTGACAATATTCGAAAATCTCCTACTACCATCACAGTACGTGGAAAATGTTGCTTGTGTCTTAATGGAGGACTTAGTCAACTGAGGAATTAAACTCACGACGCTTGGATGGAAACCGGACGTGATGTCAACTCAGTCATCGACCGGTCATTTCATATGAAACTGACAAGTTCTTCAGAATAGAAATGTGTTAGGGGGCAGCTGGCGAAATTGGCATGTTATAATACAGCAGATTGGGTTATCTTAGAGTTTCTATCCATCGTCAAGCATATCGGGACATAATAATCTTGTACGTTTTATCTTTTCTTCATACAGTGAAACACTCTCAAAAAGTGTTTCAAGGTATGGGAAAAAAACTTCATATATGGGAAAAACTTCTAATATGAGTTCCATATTAGATTTTGATAATTCTTAGGTGTGAAACCAATTTATCAATGTTGATGTCCCTGGGAAGACTTACCAGGTAGAATATGTGGAATGTGGAATAAATATGTATGTGAACCAAATTTTTGGATATTTGTTATTGCTTTTATGTTTTGGTGAATTGTTAAGTGCTTTTGTAAAAAAAATGTTTATTTTTGTAGAAATTTGCTCTTTCATTTGTATGCATGCGATATGCAAAGTGGATTTGCAATAACATGTTTTATCTTATCTTTACATTCTTAGTATTATGTACATACGTTGCCCCATAAAATGGCCAGGGGCGTCCTCAACATCGGTGAAGAGATCACTGGGTGCGTCTTGGAAGACAAAGTCTCGCTCCAGCTCGTAGCCGGCGGGCAGGAAGGGCAGCTGGTTGGGCATGCCTTGCGTGGCCAGGTGCGGGGGCAGCGGAGGGCGCTGCATGCTCAGGTCCTCGCGCCGGTGGCTCTGGTAGGACACCACCTCTTTCAATCCACAATCTGGCCATCAGTGTCGCGGATTGGCTGGAAATGTTACACAAGATATTTAAATAAGTTCATTGTGAACATAGATAATAGAAACAAGGGAGATGGGCCGTGAAGCATTATTAGGATGAAACAGGCGCAAATAAGTGCCGTAAACATCCTCCATCATACTACTGCAAATCATATCTATGCACAGTGGCATGGCGCCCCACCTTTGTCTCTACCTACACACCAAACACATACCTAACTTTCCTGCCTGCATAACCCTACGGAAAAACGGCATGATGCTTCATTTAATTAGTTATAAAAATAACCTACCTGAAGTCCGGCGCGCACGGGAACACTCTGACAGTGGAACAGGCTCGAAATGTCAACATCCCAGGGCCACACATTGTGCGATTTGGCCAGAGGGAAGACGTTCAGTTGGTTGTCCCAGACGAAGTTAGGGAAAGCAACTCCAGAGGCTGTGTGAGAGGTTCCTGGGCCTGCAATGGACGGAGTCTGCTGAAGTAATCCAGGAAAGGGACGCCTGGAGGCGCGATGTATGAGACGATGACTGCATAAATGTGAAAGAAGTAATGAAAGTGTGCCAAGACAAGTTGCATATTGGTCCATCCTGCCTGCATAAACCTACGGAAAAACGGCATGATGGTTCATTTATTTAGTTATAAACATAACCTACCTGAAGTCCGGCGCGCACGGGAACACTCTGACAGTGAAACAGGCTCGAAATGTCAACATCCCGGGGCCACACATTGTGCAATCCTTCCCAGTTATGAATAGAGAGCCTCTCCGGATTCAGTAATAAGTCCCTCAGTTCCTCTTCTATGTCGTCGATAACCGGTGGAATCTGATGACAGACGTGCCACAAAAATGTACCAAAATGCCGGGGATTAGCGTAATATTATGTTTTTCAATTAATTATAAACACTTTCATTGCTCTTCGTTGATCTTTGGCTGTCATTTTAATGGCAGTATTTCAAGAATTAAACGCTCGATACCTAAACTAATAATTGTATGAATTTTGAGAATGACAACGACGAATACCGTTTCAACTGTCCACAGATAAAGCAATGTTTTGACGTTTCATTTTTGACAGCTGGGCGAGATTGTATCTTTCGCTGTGCGGAATGTGTCGTGTTTGAATTTTGTGATATCGTAAAATTCTGCGTTATTTGATAAAAAAAATGTATGGATCGTTTTTTTTTTATTTCTACGAATTTCTTTTGTTTGTGCAAAATAGCTGTCACTTTGTTTCGCCCTAGGACCGTGGCAGTTTCGAATTTTTCCGTGTCCGATCGGTCGTACAGGTGCTTTCAATAGCTGTCATTTCGTTGTTGGTTCATATCATTATTGTGGATGGATATCGATTATTATGGTGTTTGTGCTTGTTCGCGTGGCTGCAGGCTATATCGCAGGATACTTTACGAGGTTTGTCGTCCATTATTTAATCCTAAAACGAACGATATAAATGTGAAATGTGCGACGCTGTTCGAACGACGGCATCTTCCGCTCGTTTCGCAAAATTGAAACTACCGTCTCTTAGTCGGAGTCTTTCTACAACTGTGACATCTGTTAATCTATATTTCTTTTATTTATTACATTTAAAGCAAATCCCTTTGTGTTTTCAGCGAGACTTCTTGTTTACTTGTTGCCACATACCACAGTTGAATTCCAGGGCCAGGAGGTCAGGGATTTGTTCCTAGTAAAACTTCAGAGGTACGTTTTTAATTACTTTCAAATGTAACTATTACTTGGAATTAAACATTTTCCCGCTCTAAAAATTCGTTTTACGTGAATTATTCGACAACTGTAAATTGTAGTTATTACAGCTTTTTCAGAACATCCCCCCCAGCATTTAACATTCACCCTACTGTCTACAGCCACAGTCTACAGCCATACAGATGGAGTATTCTAGGATGGGAGATATGCTTGTATACTGTACATACGCTACACCCGAACAGTCACCACCGCGACCCCAACTCTCTTGTTTTTCCATAATTTTAATATACCTCTAGTTTAGCGATAGACGGTTTGTGTATTGTGTAGTTAGCCAGCATGTCGTAATATAATGTAAGAAGTTCTGTACCAGACGTAATGGCACACAGGCGAACTGTAGTGGGCAGCGGGACCCGCAGATCTACCGTGTTCTGCACATGACCAACGAAAAAGCACTTTCCTCTCTCTCTCTCTCTCTCTGATGTTTTATTTCAGTCACATTTTAAGAGATTGGTGAAAACGTATTTCCCGCAGACTGCGCAGTATACATTCGACAAAGGGAGGGAGTCGGGATCATTTGCAGACAGCGAAATAATTAACATTTATTCTCCATATGACCTGAGACCCCCTTACAAAATAGACATAGTTTATGTAAGTGAACTTCAACAAATATATTTATCAAATGGCCGCGTCAAAACATTGTGGGAGAGGCTAATACATCTAAATCAAGTTCCATCCCGCAGGGGTGGAATTATTACATTGGACGAATGCGAATGAAGCAAGGAGTGTGTGTCAAGACAGTTATGTGACAATCTGCCTTCTCTACCCACATCTGGTGAGAAACGGCCCGATATTTAGTTCATTTTATTTATTATAATACACAGGTTTACAGAAATAATTTTATTATGATACAATGCGTTTGGATTATGTTTATTATTGTCACTATTTGATTACAACCACATATATTACTGTTATATTTTTAATTTTTGCATATGATATAATCAGCTAAAAAACCATTTACATTCCAGAAAGCACCCTGCTCCCATGGCCCAACCTTGAAATAGCAGCCTCTGGACCGATCTAAACACCCTTGGACACGTCACACGGGCCTCGCAATACACCCAGCATCCGATGCGCGACTCCATTCTCCGAATTCATGGGTAAATGTAAAACAATATTTATACTACAGTAACCACAGTAACCACAGTAATTCCAAATCCAGAGGACCTCAAAAACCAAATTTAGAATTAAAAAATACTCACCCGTCTGATTCATATTTACGAAATAAATTCACTGGCAGAGAGACGTGTTTACGTTAAATTAAAATTATTTAATAAAAAAGTGTATCATTTTTAATAATATCAAATTTTTTATAAAGACATCGGGGGGTAGAGAGCTGTAGCCCGATGTCATTGGCTCACTGTTTCTACCTACTGACAACCCCAGCTCTGTCCTCTGCCACAACATCGCAACTACCAAATTAACCCGCAAATTAACCAAATTAACGCAACCCAGTAAAATTCCCAACTGCCCTTTTTAAGGCATTGTCATATTATGTAAAATTCCCAACTGCCTTTTTCAAGGCATTGCCACACACATTATGTAAAATTCCCAACTGCCTTTTTCAAGGCATGTCAGATTATGTAAAATTCCCAACTGCCTTTTTCAAGGCATTGTCACATTATGTAAAATTCTCAACTGCCCTTTTCAAGGCAGTGTCGTTTATGTATAATTCCAAACAGCACTTTTTTGCATTCTTCAATAATGTTCCCCAACAAACCAGCCAACCGACCGACCAACCACAGACAAGCAGTAGACAAGGCCAACAGCGGCCGACACACTAGTTGTTGCTGTCTCCCACTAAAGAGAGGTGGAGACCAGATGGAGTGTGTTTATAATGCCTCTCTTACTCCCGGTCCTGCCGCAGACCCGCCCACTTCAAGGGCACCACACCAAGGGTGGATAGCAAGTACTGCCACTTTCCATCAGCCTCACAATACATCACGCATTAAATGCAGGAATCTTTTCACTGTATATGTATTTATCTTGCCTTTTAAAAAAAAAAAAAATTGCCAGCATAGCCTCCATTCCAATGTCCAATGATACTGGTTCTCAGAAATAATGTAGTAATAATAATATGATACGATATCCAGACTATGACTATTTTCACTATTTGAAAGCTATTATTACTATTTTTAACCTATGCACATGATATAACCGGCGTAAAAACCATTTATATTCCAGAAAGCACTCTGGTCCATGGCGTAACCAAACAATATTCTGATGCCCTACAAGTCCACAAGCAGACCGCACGCAGACCGCAAGCAGACTGCACGCAGACCACAGGCAGTCCACATACAGACCACAAGCAGTCAACAAGCAGTCTACATGCAATCCACATGCAGTCCACATGCAGTCCACATGCAGTCTACAAGCAGTCCACAAGCAAACTAATGGTTAGTAAATTTTGGTTTGTTTAAAATTTTCCTTGTCGATACAAGCAGTTCATAAGCAGTCTACAAGCAGAACACAAGCAGACCACAAACAGTCCACATGAAGTCCACATGCGGTCCACATGCAGTCCACGAGCAGTCCACGAGCAGTCCACGAGCAGTCCACATGCAGTCCACAAGCAGTCCACAAGCAAACTAATGGTCAGTAAATTTTGGTTTGTTTTAATTTTTCCTGGTCGATAATTAGCACAAAAATGTGATTCCGAAGTCCGTCTTGCATTGGCTCTGGGCAATTTAGATAAGAAAATAAAATTTGACAGCAGTTGTTTCTTCTAGTATGTGAACACGTCCAACACAATAATTTTAATGACATTTTGTAAAACATTTGGAACGAATTCCAACATCACATGAAGTTGAATCCTGGAGTAGATTGATAAGTCCCATATACTTTTTGTACACTTAAATTCTTAAATTCAGTTCAGTAAATACCTCCAGTAATTTATTATTCTCAATTATTTTTGTCAGTATGAAATATTTGTATAAACCTGATACAATATATCCCACTAATCTTTTTTAAAATCGTTGTTATTATTTCAATAATTAAGTGCGTGTAAAAATCCATTTCAGGACTATTCCGGCGATTGCCGGAAATAGTGATCGCATGACCAGACAGCCGATTCAACTCCCAACTTGGTGGCAACACAGAGAGGAGAGGATCAAAGGCGATGTCCTGCACTGCAATCACCGCACACAGAGCTGTGAAGACCACCATTCATCCACAGAACCAAGTAAACATCATCTAATTATCCATATGTGTAAAAACAACACTGTAAAACCATCCTTTTTTATATGGAAATTAAATTGTTACAAGAAATTTAAAATCAATTATTGTTGCATTGTAAATTCTTAAGAAATTTACATTTTGCAATAGCAATTATCGTTACATGTAACACATGACCAATTTACAATTTTTAATTTAAATATATTTAACAATTTTAAATTTTATCCTTGAGAGGAACGGCTGCGCGGCTGTTTCATACAAAACTTACTTATGGGTTAGAGGCCAAATACCCACCCAAACTTAATGAGATATTTTTTTTATCAAAAGGGATTGTAAATATCTAGTAAGGATGAACAGTATTTTTTTTATATTTGTTTTAATTTAGAAAATATAAGTCACAAAAGATGACAAATTATTCATATTTTTAGCTGCAACTTTGGAAAATATTTGTGACTAAATGGATACTGTTTTTGAAAAAAATGTACATCATACTACCTCAGGAAAATGATGAAGTATACAATAAAATTTTAATGACAGCTGAAAATAGTTTAATTTGTATCAAAATTTACTATTTAATTAGCGACAAATTTAAGTTTAATTTTACCTATTTTTTTGTTTGCGTCGCTCTCGCACTCTTTTGTTAGCGGGGGGGAAAGTGGAATCGGAATCAGGTACGGGGGACGGGGATCATATCGCTATAGCTGCTCGCCAACAAATACATATACTCGTACGTAAATCATCATACTACATCAACACACAGTAGGTAGGTATTTGTGCTGTGTGATAAATTCAGCTCGCGCAGATGATTCTTCTAGCAGACTAATTTATTACGGACTAGCTGATGTGTATCCGGCCTTGCTCGGGATTTTTTGAAGGCAGGCTATATATAAAGGCGGTCGTAGTTACATATTACGACCTTTTTGGATTTTCATTGAGTATTCATGGAGTTGTCAATTTACAATATTCTAATAATATATTTTTGTACGCATATAAAATGTACTGAGCAATTCTGATAAATAAAAATTAAATTCAATTCTGTCATGCGTACATACACGAAAACAATCAAACTGTCGGTAAAAATTCATTCATTTAAAGAGTTTATTTGAAAATCGAAGTTTGTTTAAGAAAAAACATCAAATTTGGTACCTAACATAGGTACCTATTTAAAGTACCTATATTTATTGATTTTGTTCAAAGTATTCGATTTAGTTAAGTACATCAATTAAATTCATTGTTAACAATTTATTTGAAAATTGAATTTTAATTAAAGGCATATACAGTGAAAACTTTGTAACTGCTTACCTACATAGAGTTCTAGTAAAATAATTAATAATAATAATAATCAGATAATTTGTATAGCGCTCGCATGTCTATACGCAGCCTTGTTCGCAAATGTATCGAGATGATTTGTATATCGCCGTTTCTGTGAAAAGTCAAAGTCGATAAAATAACCCCAAGGGCGCATATGTCGGTAACCCACATACTAGGTCTGTTCAAAAGCAAAGGTGAATTTTGAATTTTCGCAGGCTGTGTACATTCGATTATCGAATTTTTTTGTTGTTGTTATGTTGGTACACGTATGTTTATCATATGTTAGCATTATCAGCCATTTTGGATTAGTGGTTTATTTTTGACAATTGGAAAGGTTAGTCACGTTTTTCTGTGTTCATTGGGATCATTGGGCCTCGTTTTCGACGTCATAACCATATACCCACATTTCATCACCAGTTATGACCCTTTTGAGCAAATCTGGATCATCGTTTACGTCATTCAACAACTCCTGAGCGATACTAATGCGACGTTTCTTTTGCTCAAAATTATGCAATTTCGGAACTCATCCGTACTAGATATTTAATAAACCTTTAATTAAAAAACAAATCATTCCATTTGGATGGGTATTTTGGCCTCCAATCCAAAATTCAGTTTTGTATGAAACAGGCACCGCATCCGTTCCCCTTCAATCTTGGCACTCTAGCTCACTCAAAAGTCACGAGCCGCCACTGCCTGATAGTAACCCCGTAGCGAAGGCTAAGCGGGTACAAGTACCAATTAAATGAAGAAAAAAATCTTTTTCCAAATGCAGTGTTCGTTTTTGTTTATTGGATTTGGATTGGTTAGTAATTGAAATGTTTTATAATGGTGAAAGTTGTTGAATAAGTCAAATACGTTTTAGAATAAACTAGTATTCAACTTATAATCAAATATAATATAAGCTTAGATAATTTAAACAATATGAATAATAAATACTCTTTGGAATCGTGGCTATAGTCTATAGACTTTATGCAAATATATAGACGCGTGAAACGTTTTTCTGTTTCATACGTCTATCATCAAGCGTTCACTCGCAATGCGGACACGCCGACAACTAACACCTCGCTAGTCACTATGACAGTATGGGTGAAAGAATAAACTAGTATTCAACTTATAATCTAATATAATATAAGCTTAGATAATTTAAACAATATGAATAATAAATACTCTTTGGAATCGTGGCTATAGTCTATAGACTTTATGCAAATATATAGACACGTGAAACGTTTTTCTGTTTCATACGTCTATCATCAAGCGTTCACTCGCAATGCGGACACGCCGACAACTAACACCTCGCTAGTCACTATGACAGTATGGGTGAAAGAATAAACTAGTATTCAACTTATAATCTAATATGTGAGCTGACTATGTGGAATCTGGCGAGATTACTAAGACAAGAAGTGTGACCTAGTCTCATTCGAGTTATGGAGGAAATATATTTTTTTGGCATGCAAGTGTATTTATGAAACCAGAGCTTGACAGGAATAAATGGTTGTATTTATGAGTACTGATGACCCTTTGTTAGAGAAGCTATTTTCCATTCAGAAGACCATTGGAGTTTGTATTTACTTTTTAGAATAGGGAAATAGTCTCTAACTGGAACAGGAATATCATTTAACGGACCGTGAACAGTGTCTTCGTTATCAATGGAATCCGCTATTTCGAAATGGAATACAGGAGGTCTCTGACGGACCAGATTAGGGAATCACTATTAGAATTGAGTGGGGATTAACTTATTTTTTGTAGTAAACTATGCATGTTACCATGTTATTCATAGAAACGTGACTTTTTTTAATATATTTTTATGAATATGCAATGTGTACCTCATATTTTGTACATATGTTGTCATACTTTTCCACAGTAACATGTGTTATCAACTTACCATGTTTTTAAACATACATCAAGTAGTTTTCCATGAATTTATAGAAACGTCGTGTGTTTTTACCGTACTGTTTTAAAAGTATGTAGTTTACTCCATATCCAAAATGAAGTTTTGTATTTTTTTTTTTGTTATATGAATACCGCACAAGTGTCCCAACTGCTCCCAACCTTCTGGAGCCAGTGAGACTATGGCATTCCCAATTGGGGAATGTTGTGAGGCAGAAGGTATTGGGGAGGGGAAGAGGAAGGTAGGGAAATACCTGACTATTCAGATCTGGTCACCAAAAACGGCTAAAAGCCATTTCAAGCAACGTTTCAATTCTGAATGGTGGTCTTTCACCAGGGCGATACTGAGAGTATCTTCCACTCTGGAACGTGTTCAAATACACTATTATTTTAAATGAATTAATTGTGAAACAACACAATTTAATTAAATAAAATTTACTTGCGCACGCCTGGATTTGAACTCGCGACCTTCGGATTCGTAGTCGAGAGCCTTACCCCTCGACCATGGAGGCCGTCAAAATGTATGAAACAGGCCGAGCAGCCGTTCCTCTTAAGATTGAATGAAATAATTAGTAAATTAAAAATTTGTTAATAAAAAATAAAGAATTAAGTTAAATAATTCAGTTCCTTCCCCCTTATTTTTTTGTATTTTTGGGATAAATTATACAAAATTGAAAAATTTAGAAACAACTGAATTAATCATTAACTTTTTTCTATGATTTAAATGCGAAATTTTAGTGGTAGCGACGAAAATGAGACAGCGAACCGAAATCTGCTGTGAAAAAAACGTTTCAAAATCCAGTTTGAGCATTGTACATAAGGACATCGTACATTGTAACTACGTACTAGAGGTGGGCGTTTCAGTTTCTTTTTCAAAATAACCGAAGCCATTTCGGTTTCTCAAAATAAACGGTTTCTAGAAACTGTTTAAAAATGTCATAATTTTTTTTTCATATACATAAATATAAAATAAATAAAAATCGTATGGACATATAAATATAAAATAAATAAAAGTCATCATCTGTTTCGATTACGTTGAACAATAAAAAAGTAATATATGTAGGTTGTTTAGATACCATAAAATCATAGGCTTCATGGCTTCTTATTAAATATGTATATATATAACTTACCAAAATGTGAGGACGGGGTTGGGGTCAACTTTAGCCATAATTTAAAATAAAGTCAGTACAAAATACAAATAAGGCCACAAAAGTATGCACACACTATAATATTATACACTTCAATTATAATATTGAGTTTCAATAAGTTTCTTCAGGGCAGTAATATAATGCCCTGAAGAAGCTACGGTAGTGGCGAAACCCGGTCGGCAAAAGTATATACCAAATAAAAGTGATGTAAACAAAGTTATTGTTTTATTTTTTAAACTTAATAATATTATTATTAATTAAAATTTCATTTTAGTATTTATTATAATTTTTTTTTAATATATTTTTTACATGATTTTGTGTTAAAATGCATTTTTTTTCGTGAATTTTGAACATTTACTTTCGTTTATTCAGTTGGTTGACATTCAGTCGAAGACATAATAAAATGATCATTTTAGAAGATTTAATTCATAACTTAACTTGTAAACTACACACAGCCTACCTTTGGTCATAGAGCAATGCACGCCACTCTCTCACTGCCCCCGGGAAATGAGGCACTTACATGAACTTTGTTGTTGTTGATAAAATCTGTTACTCACCAATGCCTTATCTCCCGGACTTATCACAGTCCTTGCCATTCTGCTGCCACTATTTGTTTCTGTATTAGTTCTTATATAAAACTGAATGCCATTTCCCCGTTTACCAAATCCTGCCTCAGATAATTCCTGATAAGTGTGTTTATCGACCTTCCGGACAATGCTAAAACGAATTACATTTATCGGCGCAATTAGCTCACGCCGCCGATTTACCGAATAATGAATAATAATGACTGGCTGCTGTTACCGAACATTAGCTGAGAATGCTTTTCACTGGGAACACTGAGAAATAATAATAATAATATTTATTTATTTGATCCACACATTATTTAAGAAAGCTTTGACTGCCCAACTAGGAACAAATCCCGTTTTAGAACAGTCAAATTGACAAATTGTTTAGTTTGTATTAAGTGCCATTATGCAAAAATAGAAGGGTAAAAAGCTAGTATTGACATAGTAGGGTAATGTAATATATCTAGAAAAGAGTATAATAATTATATATAAAGAGATTATGTAAAGGGTGTTTTTTTAGAGGTATACAAATTCAAAATGAACAAAAAAAAACACACATTAAAATAATGTTAATGTCTATGATTCTGGATTTATTTAATAGATAATTTAATGCTATTATTGTTTAAATATTATTTCGGGCATACTCGTATGAGTGCCACGGCTAGCTCGAATGAAGCGCAATTGTGAAGTCCGGGTGGTTTTTTTTAGCGGTATACAAATTCAAAATGAAAAAAAAACACCTTAAAATAGTATTAATGTCTATGATATTGGCTTTATTTAATAGATAATTTTATTCGATCATTATTTAAATATGATTTCGGGTATATGAGTGCCACGGCTAGCACGAATGAAGGGCAATCGTGAAGTCCAATTTTTGACAACTTTATCGAGCAACTGGGGCCGTATATCGGCAATAACACGGCGAACGTTGACTTCCAAATGGTCCAACGTCTCTGGTTTATCAGCATAGACTAGTAACTTCACATACCCCCAAATAAAGTAATCTAATGGTGTGAGATCACACGATCGTGGAGGCCAATTGACGGGTCTTTGTAAAAAACACCCTATATTAAGTGCCATTATACAAAAACAGAATGGAAAAAAGCTAGTATTGACATAGTGGGGTAGAAAAAAGTATAATAATTATATATAAAGAGATTATGTATATGTGTTTGATAAGTCCTGGTTGATGCCATGAGAACAAAAAAATGCGTTTATAATTGAGTACTAGAAAAAAAAGATTATATTATTGAGTAATATTGATAAGATAAAAACTAAGAATAACTAATAAGAACAGACTGTGCTATTTTCAGCTAAACCGGTCGAGTAATTTTAGTGAAAATCGAGGATGGACAGGTAAACATTCATTTGTATAAGTAGAGATATATTACACGGAAAATCTATTAAAATATATGAAAAAACAATTCGTACAACTCGGGCTTAGAGTGGCCGCTAATGTAGCATGTTGCTATCAAATCGATACCTTAGTTCAATAGGGAAATAACTCAAAATTTCTGGGTTTTGAGTTAATGATTAAAAATGATAAAGAAACCCTCCCTTCTCATATTTCAATACAAAAATAAGTCTAATTCGTCCTAATTATGCAGTGAGTTCTTTATGGAATTATAATGAAGTCAGCACATTCTTAGTTTAATGGAGAAACATGTCAAATGTTTCCGTTTGGAACTTAATAAATGTAGCCATTTACAACTATGATATGATGGGTTGATAAATTACTTACATGTTGCATGTATTGTTATGTTATAGGCGGACAAAATAACTTTACTTCGGAGCGACGTCTTTATGAAAATTTTTCAAATACATTTTTCTCAAAATTTTGAGTTAGTTCCCTATTGAACGAAGGTATCGAAATGTCAGGATCTGGAGATATTGTCATTTTAGAGTATTTGCTATCACTGACTTTATACTACAAAGCATATATGCGATTAGAAAAACCGATACACCATTGGTTAATTTATATTTTTAATCTATTTTTACCGCATGCAATCTGCGGGGAAGTCACGAATTGCGACCATCGATTTCCGTTTCGCGGAACCGTCCATGACTAAATGATGAAGACTGTGAGTGAGTACTTAGCATATAGTACCACTGGGCAGTTACTGTGTGCACTGTACAGTACAGCGGCGAGTTGCAGTGCAGTGGGGTCATTATGTCAACTGCATGTTGAATGCGTGCGTGCACTGATTTGCTGCGCTGCAATCAATCTGAAATATCTGCATATTATGCATGAGTACGGAGATACGGTAGATATAGTAGTAAGAAATATGTTTTTCGTGAATATGCTTTAGCAAACAGAATATCATCAACTTAAGTAGCTTACTTAATATTATGAAAAACCTACATAGACTACTTGCTATAACACGGCCCAAGTTAGTGTAGCAAGAGGGGAACATTTTTATCTATAAATTCCCTTAATATATGATATTATTTGTGAAACTAACTAATAAATTGAACATAATGTCCTGATGTTTTACAATTTAAATGAACCATATATCTCGAAAGTTCAAAAAAAAACAAAGAAACTTGAATTTCACCACACGAGAGCGAACCAAAATAAAATTATGAATATTCCTAAATTTAAAACTGCTTTTGGACAAAGGAATTATAAATATCTCTCCACTAAGCTATATGATTAACGTTCACCGGCCATAAAAAAAAAAAGAAAATGCAAAAGATTTCAAAAATCAAATCGACACCTGGCTCAAAGATATCAAAGCAGAGGAGTTATCCAGCATCTTAAAAAGAACTTCGTAGGAGCTTAAAACAGTTTTTAAATGAAACTAGTCCGCATCAGTGCAAGAACGCCTAGTGAGAAGGACTGAGAAAAACATTACAAATTGTCTTTTTTTTTTTTTTTATATGTCTACCGCACAAGAGTCCCTAACTGCTCCCAACCGTCTGGAGCCAGTGAGACTATGGCATTCCCAATTGGGGAACGTTGTGAGGCTGAAGGGATTGGGGAGGGGAAGGAGAAGGTGGGGGGGAAAAGGGGAAATACCTGGCTATTCAGATCTGGTCACCAAACACGGCTATAAGCCATTTCAAGCAACGTTTCAATTCTGAATGGTGGTCTTTCACCAGGGCGATACTGAGAGTATCTTCCACTCTGGAAAATTATTAGTCTTATTAGCTTTGTAAAATTTTATTAACTAAATTTAAAAAAATATGTATGAAACTAAAACTAAATCTATGTATTGCTATAAGTTACTATATCAGTAGAAAGTAGCTCATAAAGGTGGTAAAGATGTGCCTACCCTAAGAAAAACGAAACATTGAAATAAATTAAAAGACAATAGAAAAATTAAAAGTTGCCGCAAATTATTGTAGCAGTTCATTTATCAAGTTGGCACAGCAATCAGCGAAAGATGTTAGTAAAATTATCGCTTTAAAATATGCAATGCACAGTTCATTCCCGAACATGAAAAATTACACAGCCTACCTTTGGTCATAAAGCAATGCACGCCACTGCTATATAGACAACCCGACTTGACACAAGTTTCAATTATTTCGTCCCATTAGAGGTAAAACTCACTATAGTTATACCTAGTATGGCACTTAATGAGTTTTACCTCTAAGGGGACGATTTCCATGATTTCATGCAATGACGAGATAAACCGAGAGAATTGTGTTGTGGGCGTGTCCGTGAGCCAAACAAAGCTCAGATTTCTGCTGAAATTAATAAACAATTTCAAGGAAGTATTCTGTGTCCAATCCCGGTTCTTAATTTACATAAATGTCACATATAATGTGAAGGCGAAATCATAAGCTTTGCAGATTATACTGTTTTTCTATTAAATGTATTTCTATTAAATTTGGGCAGAAACATTCAAGAAAGCAAAAGTCACTCGGTGGCTAGGCACTCACTTATATTAAATGTTAATAAAACCAAATTCATCACTTTTAAAATAAACAATAGAACAAAATTCAGAAGCAAACAATTCATAGCTTACCTCATTTAAATGGATAATGTAATTGTCTATCATTGGATAATGTTAACCACATAAAGTATCTAGGGTAAAAATTGATCACATTATTTATTTGAATAACAAAATAAAATAAAATAACTTACTTTTTTTAAACAATTAGGAATGTCTTCAGTACAAAAGATTTGATTAAGATCTGTATGGCACTCTGCCAATCACTATTAGAATATTGTATTATCGGATGGGGCAGTGCTAATGATAATATTCTTAATTGATAAACTAAAGTTTTTAAGACAAGATTTTTGTGCATAGCGCAAAGTTGGTTGTTTACAGGTGAAAATATAATAAAAACAGTAATTATTGAATGAAACACTAATTGATTAACTTGGCGGGTTTGCGATAAGCCGACGTAGCTCAACGGTAGAGCATCTAACTGGACATCAGAAGGGTGCAGGTTCAAGTCCTGTCTGCGACATTTATCTTTGCTCGGAAAGGTGTTTTTCAATTTGGATGAGTGTTTCAGGCTAATAATTATTGTTTATTAAAATGATTATTTATACCCCCAGTTTGTTCTAAATTGTGGATGTAAGTGAGTCTGCTGCTAATGAATATTTTATGTCATAGTTTTAATTTGCATTTATATACTATAATAGCAGATATGCTACGTAGTATATCTGTTATTTTACAATTATATCAGGTTAGGTTAGTTAGTGTAAAGCGCACTTGAGGTGAACCTTCACAAAACTGCGCTATAGAAATTAGCTCTTATTATTATTATTATTATTAACAAATTTTTGACAATACGTACATCTAACCAAAATATATATTTTAATATTTTATTCAAGTTTTTTTTATTATTGTTACGCTGCTTGGCCCTCGGCTGGAGAGTGTCCCGGAGTGTCCAAAGCCCGCGGGGTTTGCCTCGCTGAATGGGCAAACAAAAAACCATCCCCTAAAAACGCCTTTTTATTATGCAGCACCATCAAAAGCAGGTCACATTAATTCGCTCGACACAAACTGTCTGATACTCGGAATCAGAGAGTTTCGTGAAATGGAAGCATGCTGTAATAATTCCACTGCAGTTTTATTGGTAATTAAGTGAACAGTTGCATTTTGTGATGACTTATCATAAATACTTTAATGACTGGTCAGTGGCTGAGTTGGCATCGCGTTTGGGTCTCACCCAGGCGTCGTGAGTTCAATTCCTCGGCTGGCTCCGATAAGTCCTCCATTACGATGCAAACAACATCTTCCGCATACTGAGGTGGTAGTAGAAGATTTTCAAATATTGTCGGGTTGTTCGAAACCCGGGAAAGTTTGTCTTTCTTTTTATAAAAAAAAAATGACACATTGTTTTCATTGTTATTTATTCCCGTAGCACCTAGTTTATACATGAAAATTTACATAGCACGAAAAACGTATTTTTTAGATTTATATATGTTGAGAGACTTAAAAACATTGTGGCATAAATCATTAACTAACTAAAAGATCAAATTTACGTACTTAAATTTGTACAATTATGTAAACCGACAATGTAAAAAATTTGGAATAAAATTATTATTTTTTTATTCAAGTAGCATGTACGTGTAGTGGTTGTCAAATAGCAAATATCTTGGTACGTATTGAAATGTTAAAAAATTGACTAATAATATCTATTTTAGAAATCAAAATTCAAAACGAAGAGCATACGTTATACGTCAAACCATTTTTGAATTGTAATCAAAATCAAGAAAACATCCCTCTGAGTACTTCAATGA
>JAHDVE020008593.1:0-155541 GCA_022606495.2 Halesus radiatus | reverse complement strand
GAAGATTGCGGTTGAAAATAGAACCGACTCGATTGGATTTGAATTTTTGCTTACTAATTTAAGGTTAGTTCTAGTTCTCGCCGATAGATGGAACCCGTAATCGTTCAATATCTTCGATACAAATTTATCAGTAGTTTCTAGAGATTTTTCTTAGATCACAATTTTTTTCCCGATATTTTACGTCCTTTTCAGACTTGTTTTACGTCCTTTTCAGACTTGGCCGGCTAATGGGACCCTTCCGGTGTTCTAAACTCTACGGGCGGTTAGGTCGACTTTCGCGAGACAGGGCCGGTCCGAAAAAATGACACATTTTTTTTTGACCGAAAACGAACCTTGATGTGTTTCGAATGGATAGGGCGCTAAGGTCGCTTTCGGCTTGGCCGGCGAAGTCTGAAAATGGGGAAAAGTTAGAACAATACTAAAATGAACCTTAAGGCGTTTCGAATGGATAGGGCGCCAAGGTCGCTTTCGGCTTGGCCGGCAAAGTCCGAAAATGGGGAAAAGTTAGAACAATACTATATATACTAGGTTTTGCCCATTGCAGAGCTGCAATTGGTTATGAATAGTTGTGTATGTGTGTTTAAATGTGCATGAAGCAAGGAGTGTGTGTGCTGAAAATAATTTTTACAACGAATATTTGGAAAAATAATTCTACTCACCCTCCTACCCCTACTCCAACTCCTACTTCAACTCCTACTCCAACTCCTACTTCAACTCCTACTCCAACTCCTACTCCAACTCCTACTCCAACTCCTACTCCAACTCCTACTCCAACTCCTACTCCAACTCCTACTCCAACTCCTACTCCAACTCCTACTCCAACTCCTACTCCAACTCCTACTCCAACTCCTAATCCAACTCCTACTCCAACTCCTACTCCAACTCCTACTCCAACTCCTACTCCAACTCCTACTCCAACTCCTACTCCAACTCCTACTCCAACTCCTACTCCAACTCCTACTCCAACTCCTACTCCAACTCCTACTCCAATTCCTACTCCAACTCCTACTCCAACTCCTACTCCAACTCCTACTCCAACTCCTACTCCAACTCCTACCCAACTCCAACTCCATCTAACCCTACTCCAACCTGCTCCAACTCCTACCCAACTCCCTACTCCAACTCCTACTCCAACTCCTACACCTGCTACTCCAACTCCTACTCCAACTCCTACTCCCAACTCCTACTCCAACTCCTACTCCAACTCCTACCCAACCTCTACCCAACTCCTACCCTACATCTACCCAACTCCTACCCTACATCTACCCAACTCCTACCCTACGACTACCACTATTAAGTATTTAAAGAAAATGAAAAGAAAAAAACTTTCAATGTTAGCTTTATCTCGACAAATGGGGCCTAGAAATTTGTTGCCAAATTTTTAATTTCCCAAATCTCGTTGCGTAGGTGGAGACGCTCAGTTTGATACCCATATCGGCTATACCTACCCCTACCCCTACCCCTACCCCTGCTCTTACCCCTATTCCTTCCCCGACCCCTACCCCACCCCTAGTGATTTTATTTTAATAAATGTGTTTTGCGCAATATTTTCCCTTAAAAAAAAATGAGCCACATCTTGGAAAATGGGGCTTTGGAGCTAACTGCTAAGTTCAAGGGGAAAGTAAAAAAACAGCGCTATATAAATTTTAAAAAAAATCATTCAAAAAAATTGTCGTTTTCTATCAATAAATGAATTTTTATCGATTTTTTTCGTTCACTGAATTATTTGTTCGTTGTATATTTCAAATTAGTATTACAATATTACTCATATAAGTATTAATAATGGCACCGTGTAAAATCGCCTCGGCATTAAAAAAAACCGTAATTCTATTTCAACAAATTCGTTTATTTAAAATATTATTAAACCTTCAAAGCATTTTTTTCATACTATTCCGTTAGTTTCTTTAAATACTTGGGTACCTACCTACCCGGAAATTAAATTCGAATGCTTTATTAGATAAAATTCTCGCGTAGGTACTTTTGTATTTGCATACAATCTATGGAAAATTCTCTAAGAAAAATTATGCAATATGAGAGCGGGCGGGAAGGAACGAAATGGCGCTTTTTTTTATATTTCCCAACTGTCAAAAGTTTGAACGATTATTGTGGAAGTTTTCCCATGGGTTGCAATAGATGTCGCGATTTTCAAAACTTCCTACGTGGTTTTTAAAAGCGATTATCTATTTAGTTAACCTCTCCGATTCGTCTAAGTAAAGGATATTGTAATTTCGTGGGAGACGGCAAACGGTGAAGATAATTTTCCGCCGAGAGATCCGATTTTACCTTTTGTACGTAGTTTTTAAATATATACTCGGCGAGTCCATTATTTTTCTTTCACTGGCAACACGTAGGGTAAAAGATCGCTGGAAACTCGAATGAAACTCGAGCAGCGCCACACGGCGGGCAGGAAGATTGCGGTTGAAAATAGAACCAACGCAAAACTCGATCGGATTTGAATTTTTCCTTACTTAATTGACGCTAGTTTTAGTTCTCGCCGACAGTTGGAAACCATAATCGATCACTATTTTCGATACAAAATTTTCAGTAGTTTCTGGAGGTTTTTCTTAGATTGCGAGTTCGATCCGCGGCCAACTTCGTTTTTCTGAACTTGAACTACGCCAAAATGAGCCTTACGATCGCTCAGACTTGAAGGAAGAGCGGTCGTTTTTCGCTTATTGTCTGAATTTTTCCATACATTTTTTTCGACATCGAAATTTGACCAATTCTGAGCCTTACTTTCTTACAAATTACATAGGCGGACGGTCGATTTTGGCTTGACTTCTAAATCCCCTTGACTGCACGCGAATACGATCCTTGAGGTGTTTCGAATGGATGGGGCGCTAAGGTGGATTTTTTCTTATCAGGGGTGGTCTGAAAAAATTCGCTTTAGAACAATACTATATATATATTTTTATACATTATTCTCGTAATAATGAACTTTCAATAGTATAACATTTAATTGAATGAAAACTAAATAGCATTATAAAAATGCACTACGATTTTTTTTTAAATATGTACCTTTGAGGCTCCTGTCAACTAATTTTGACAAAACAACTTTTTGTTGTTGTGATTTTTTTTCTATTTGGTATCATACAGGTAAAAATAATATTTTCTATTTATCGTTATAGAATTTCATAGAAAATTTACGATTAGCGATTGAACATTCTGACAAGAAAACGCACAGATATTTATAATATGCAGGAAATCCATTTTCCTTTTTAACTTTCTTTCATTCGACAATCTAATTATGAAATACATAGAAAACGTATTGAATAAAGCCTGATATTGACGTAACGTTATTCTAAACACAGACGTACGCGCATATATTTATTATATTGTATACGCTCTATTTGGACTTTCACATATTTTGTTTAAAAATTCAAATTACAATAGTGACCAAGGTACAAAACACAGCACAGTAGGTACATAGATAGAATAGATAGCTTTCACGAAATACAACAACTAAATATTAATGTCTTACAAACAAATTTAGAAATAGCATTGTGTGAGTACAAAGATATAATGTTCAACAAAATACACAGGACATTGGGAAATGATTGTGTTTAATTTCTTCGAGTTAAAGATACAGCAGATGCTCAGGTTGGAGTGTTTCACAGACATTAATATGTAACATTGTCATCAAATGGCCATTCAGGGCCATTCAGGGCCATTATGTTTTTTTTTTACATTTGGAAGGTCTTCATTAAATGTCGATTCTAGGTCCGTTTCAGCCTTTGAACAAATGATGATCAGCAGAAAAACGCAACGGTTGTATTGCTTTGCTAGTCAGCTTATTTACCACAATTTGATAGAAAACTGAAACGGACCTAGAATCCGCGCAAATGGAGACTTGTCAAAAAAAAACAAAATAGGGCTGATTGGTCAAATTGATGACGGTGACGATAATATTTCAAATGAATTTCTGTAAAGCACCCAAACCTCAAAGTATGGATTTTAGATCAAGCACGATCACAAATTAATGATTTAATTGTTATTGTGTTCAATTCGTAAAAATTCATTAATTTTTTTAGATTTAATGTTTATCGAATTTTATTATTAAGTATTTCAGCTTTTCAATAACTGTGGCAGTTTTTTCAGCATTTAGAGCCATTTTCAAATTCTGGCTAAGCCACATTGAGATGTCTTACTAATATGATTTTTTTACTTCTATCCACTCATTTTAATGTGTTTGATTGATTTATTCATATTTTCGGTAAAAGCCGATTTACTCAGAAAAAAAAGTGATAATTAAAAGTATTTTTCAGGCACTTATAGTTGAAATCTGTTTTCCCGCTTTTAATGATGAATCTTTTTTTAAAAATTATTTTATAATGACGTAAAAGTTATCAAGGCAATTAATTTAAATATAGTTATAAAAATGAAATAAATTCACTAAGTATAACACCATTTCGTTTTGAGTATTTTTCCTATCCGTTTCAGAATCACCATTCTTTTTCAGGGATAAATATATACGAACTGAACATTATTACAAAATCATGGTCAATACATTAGGTGTTGGAGTTGGGGTGGAAGATTGACTACAGAGGGGGGGGGGGAGTAAGTAAAGAGTGGGGGGGGGGAAAAAAGGAGATAGATGGTGTAAAGGGAACGTAATTAAAAGAGTGTACTATGCAATTGTTCAGTCTATTTTACAACATGGAATTGTTAGCTGGGGGGGGGACATATGATAATATTTTAAATCCACTTAAAATAATAATTAAATTGATAATTAAGGTAAAAAAAACAGCCATATTTTCCACTGAAAACCTGTTTACAATATTCAATGTACTTCAGTAGATAAAATGTATAAAAAAATAAGCAATTATTCAAATTTTGAAGGAAAAAACGTTAAATAATATACGCAAGTTATCAGCATAACATTAAAATCCCGCAATTCAACACTAAGCATACGCAAAAAACCCACCTCTATCTAGAAATCACTTTTTTAACAATCTTCCTTCAAATCTTAAAGTTATAGAAAATATCCATGAATTCCAATATTCCAATATAAATTAAATAATTACCTCAAACTACTGTAACAGTCTTTTATTTATTATTATTATTAGATTTTTTTGTGTTTTTATTTTTCCACAAACTTTGCGGTTCTTTCCTATGCTTTTCTTGAATACATTACAATTTATAACTTACTAATTTTACACGCCTAATTCGTATTTTCCCGCTGTACTGTGCAACAATGGTTTATGTTATGATCTTATTATGTAAGCGAAAATCTCTCACCAAACACAAGATCCTTGTTTATTTATGGTGAGGAACAGCTATATTATGTTTTTTGTTACAATATATACTAATCGTAAAAAAAAATTATATTAATTAAAAAATATATATTTAACGCTAAGTTCAATGTTCCTTACCTTTGAATCCCAATTCTTCGACTAAGAACGATGACGTAGCTAGTTTACCATGAAAAGCAATTCGTGATTTGATATCGATTATATTAATTATGTCACCATGGTGGTTTTTAAAAGAGATTTTATTCCTTTTTTACCAAAAATATCATTTTCTCGGCGTGTTTCCTGCGTTAACCGCCCTCGAAACGTCCATGTTTTGTGTACCGAATACAGGGTTATGGTGATATACGGATGAATAAACAGAGTTTACTTGCAAAAACCAACTTTGCGAACATGTCCCTAAAATAGGGTGTAATAAGTTTTTGCCTAATGTATGTAATGATGTGAGAGCAAAAGATAACCCAACAGCGAACGGTGGGAATAAATAGGCAAAAAAAACTTATACTATTTGTATTAAATTGGGTAGAAGTTATACCTACTCGCTTTTTTGCTTTTATGTACTTTCTAGTCCTTTGAGAAATACATTTTTTCGGTTGAGATTTTTCCAGCCATTAACCGAATCTGACTGTACTTTATATATCGACATTCGTACAGTCTCTGAAGAGATCACATGTTGTGATCTCTTCAGAGACTTTTGAAATATTTTAAACCAATTTTTAGTTATTTTTTAAACATATGTGTAAGTTATGACTTGCTTCTCAGACATTTAAAAAAATATAAAAAAAATTGTAATAATAATAAATGGATTATTTCTATAGCGCCGTTTTCGTGAGAAAATCACCTCAAGGGATAACCTTTAATGTTGAAATACTATGTACATTAAAAAATAAATACGTTTTTGATTCACTTATAACTCTTGAAAATGATTAATGTTTTTTTTAATTATTTATTTATATAATCCATTTAGTTTCTTTTCTTTTTTTTAAAGTGAATGTTTCCCTAATTGAGCAATTCTCGTATTTAGAGAGGGATTACTATTAGCGTTTGTTATACATTTAATTAATATCAACAGTTAGTACTCTATCACAGCATGGGGAGGAGGTATTTCATTTGCACTAGACCCAATCATAAAGGCGCAGAAAACGATTATAAAAATCAACCGTAAGCCACCTCTAATTACAGACTTAAATTAAATCTTTAATATAATGAGAGTATTTGACGTTCGACAGATTTACACTTAATCTCATCTTTATGCAAACACACGTAAATACTTTGAAAAAAGACTAAACTCTCACATTACTAGAAATACTAACAAAGATTTACTCCAAATTCCCGTAACTCATACTACTTTTGGCTACGGAATTTTAGGCACTTTGCGATAAGAATTTTCAACATTCTTCCAGTTAGCATAAAAAAAACCGATTCACAAATAAAATTCAAACACAATGTAAAAAAATTGGATTAAAATTAATGACGGGGCATTTACCGAGCACTCACCCGAATTCGAAATTATTGATTTAATCACCATGACCAGGCCAATGTTCGAATGTATCACGACGTTCTACAGGAGCAGAGTTTGAAATTTGAACCTGTTCCAACTGAAGCCGAATGAAACTTTTGTTTCCAGAACGTTTCGTTTCTGTTTTTTATTGTTGTTGTAAATTTGATCGTTTGTGACCTGCGGTGTCCTATGAGGTCAAGTTGAAGTATACCGTTGTCTTTCAAAAATTACTCTATATTGACTTAAATCCAAATCCGTATCTCATTCCAGCTCTGAGATAATTTGTAATAATGAAATATTTGTTTGTTTTATTTTTATTGCTTATTTTTTAAAAGAAAGATAAACATTATATGGTTATAAATAACCTGACAATACTATAAAATCTCCCTTTCTCTCTCTTTTTGGTATGGTGGAGGAGAGTTGGTGGAGGTCATAGTGGGCTATGCTAATATTTTTCAACCAGTCGACGGCATCAGGAGTCATTTGGTTTAACACAGATATGCCCTATGCAAACTGATGAAGGGGACATTCTTCTACGATGAGTTTTGTTGTTTGAATATGTCTACATTCACAAAGTTCGAAATCCTTCAGGTCCCATTTATGCGTCAGATATGTACAACGGCTGTGACTGCACCGGGTGCGGTTTAATGAAGTCCACGTCTTCCGAGAGAGAGTAGGCAGTTTAATAGTACGATCTACAACAAGGTTCTTGTTTTTAACATCCGAGGTCTGCCACTGGGTTCGTTACGACTCTTCAGGGGAGTATCGTGATAGAAGCCGTCTTTCACCTTCAGTTCAAAAAGGTTTCCTGAACGTCAGGCGGCTGGCCGAGGGGTTTGCAAGGTCATCATGAAGGGAAATGTTTACTTTTGTATTCCCTGGGGGTTGCTTTCTCTCGTCTTATAGTGGGCGGTGCGATATTCCAAAGGACATAAAAATCTCCTACTACCGCCACACTAAGCGAAAAATGTTATATATATTGATTCGATACAACTCAACTAGCATATCGTAAAGATCGATACCTCCCATCTAAGAATTATATTCTTTCACTACGACAGGACGCAGCACTTCCACGTATGACCGACTGGCTGAGAACCACCGACGTACAGTCCTAAAAGGCTGCATACCCACATAGGAAGATAAAAAATGTACTGGCTGGGTGTTTAACCACCTGATGGCGCTGATACTGGTAGCAAGATCAGACATATACGATCCGCGCCCGTTCTCCTTCAAGACAGCATATGCCTTGAAGGTACAGCCGCGTAGACGATTGGAACGAGCTGTATCCACGGATTGTGTGCCTATAGTGTTCAGCTTGTGTATTAGCGAGTGTGAAGTAAACCAGTTATAAGTAGATACTTATAACTTTTTTTTGTCATAAATGAAGTGTATCCTCAAAAGACCAGTGTCATTTTAAAATTACACGAAATTTTGGGACAATAAAAACATATATAATAAATACTTTTTGATTAGAATTTGCTTCTAATATATAAGAATGTACATTATTCTATAAATAAAAATAATAAAACAAATGAAATAACAATAAATACCTTGTGTATTTTACGGTAGTAGAAGAGCCAAATCACAGAATTCCAAAAGGCGCGAACATCGGTTTTTGTTTATGATATGAAGTGTGAACGCAGCGCATCCAACCACTTAATCATTTAAAAAAAACCACAAATGTATAGGGTTAGTACTTACTTTGCAAATAATTCTCAAGTTGTATTTTTAAAATTACTCTGGGTGAGAAAGGGTTG
Organism: Halesus radiatus; assembly: GCA_022606495.2. Lineage (NCBI taxonomy): Eukaryota > Metazoa > Arthropoda > Insecta > Trichoptera > Limnephilidae > Halesus > Halesus radiatus. The sequence continues at coordinate 147,034 of JAHDVE020008593.1, read as the reverse complement.
GGTATTATAAAGACCACTTCAAAAAAACGCCAGCAAAAGAAATTTTCAAATCTTTTCCAGTACCTAACATTCAAAATATCTATGCTAAGAATGTTTTAATCAAACGTTTCAAAAGTTTAATTTTCACCACACAAGAGCGAAGCAAAATGATATTATTAATATTCCTAAATTTATATAAATTATAAATATCTCTCCACAGAGCTATATAATTCACCTTCACTGGCCATAAAAAAAAAACAGAAAACGTAAATGATTTCAAAAATCAAATGAAAACCTGGCTCAAAGAAATCAAATAAGAGGAGTTATCCCGCATCTTGAAAAGAACTTCGTAGGAGTTTAAAAACAATCAATTTAAAAAAAAAAACTTAGTCCGCCTCAGCACAGGAAGCGCTGGTGCGGAGGACTAAGAAAAACACTACAAATTGACTTATTAGCTTTGTAAAAACAAAATATAAACTAAATTTTGAAAAATGTATCGAAACTAAATATAAAACAAATAAAACAAAAACAAATAAAAAATTCTTTACTATAATTTAAATTAATCAAGTTCAGTCTTTTTTGAAATGCCGTGTTTCTTGAAAAATCAAATTAATTATAGCTTATTGATGACATTTCAGATCAAAGCAAGTAATCTGAGAGTCTAGACACCCCTTTTTTATGAGTTTAATTGAATTCTTTTGTCAGAATACATATAGACAGGTATCTGTATAGATTACCAAGCCTTGAGATACGCTCTAACGAAGCAAAAAACGTTTTAATCTGATTATTATAATTGTTCAAGAGTTATCTCATACAGAGGTTTGCACTATTTGTAGTAAGGTAATTGAATAGTACAGGATGGGCGGAAAGTTATTTTCCTATCTTAAAATTAATATTTATATGTGAACATTTCTATTTTTTTTTATTTCAGAGTTGGGATATTACAGAAAATATGGAACAATACGCCGTTGCAGAGCCAATGAAAACGGTTACACAATGGTTATATTTTAACGGCCTGTCAGTAATTGCCACTTGACGTTCATATCGGCATTTTTTTATAGAGTTTTCAATGCTCCGACTGCTCCCACTGTTCATACTATGGTCACTAAGTTTGCCAAAAATGCCACAAAAAGTGATAAATGTCAAAAAATGTCGAAATGCAATATGAAAAATACCCCAAAAATGCCAAAGAATGATGCTAAATTCAATGAAAAGAGCTAAAGCGTGAATTTTTTATGTTTTAATTTACATTTTACAAAAGAAAAAATACAATGCAAAAAGTCCCCATAAACTACTTTTTTGTAGTTTATCTAACCGGAGCTTGTTATTCAAACTCAAAATTTACAGTTTAGGTAACAATATGTATATATTTATATATTATATAACAAAGGAGCTTCACAAGAAACTCCTTTTTTCTAAATGATGTTCTGTTATTTGCCAGCTGATACATTAGAGAAGAACCCATTCTCGTATTGCGCACTTTTTGTGACCTTATGGTAATATCAAACTAACTAACTAACTAACCATCATGCCGTTTCCCCGCAGGGGTAGGCAGAGAGGACGGACCGCCAAACAACTCGATTTTGGCAAACACTTCTTGCTTTATTCAGATTCATACATCGTCTCATACATTTTCTTCTATTATTCCCACTTCTGACATGGCCCGATTCAAGTATTTGATTCAATTGATCGTGCCCTGTCTTCCTCGGGCGTCCCCGGCTTCTTATTCCATTCACATTCGCGCCGTACATTCTTCTTACACTCCTTTCTTCGTTCATTTGCTCCACATGCCCAAACCATTTAGCGTCCCTTTCTTAATCTTACTCATTACGCTTACATTCTTTACGAATTTCAATATTTTTCACACGATCTTGCATCGTTTTACCACACATTCGTCTCAGAGATATCATTTCTACGGCATTCAGTTTGCTTTCATCTTTCTTCTGCCAATTCCATGACTCACTGCCTTACATCAGGGTTGGTATCAGCACTCCATTGTGGACTGCTAGCTTCGCTTCTTTGGACAACTTTTTGTTAGCGCCAACCGCGTTCAGTCCTCCGTTAATGGAGTTTCCTGCATTCACCCTTCTTTCAATATCTCTATCAGTCTTTCCATCTCTCGTAAACATACTTCCCAAATATACAAACTCATCGACCTGCTCCAAGTATTCATCATTCATAACTATATTGCACACTGTTTTCGTACTCTTTCTTTCAAACACCATGACTTTAGACTTACTTACATTCATCATTAGATCGTTATTCATGCATACTTCATTCATCCTAGATATAAAGGACTGTAAATCTTCCATACTGTTAGCAATCAGCACCGCATCATCCGTATACAACAAGCAACATACTTTCAGATTACTCATTTTCGCGCCCAAGCCCACCTCTTTCAATTCTTACATACAATTATCCATGTATAGATTGAATAACCACGGTGACATTACGCAGCCTTGCTTAACACCTTTTGTGATGTCAAACCACTCCGTAAAATCACCGTTTACCCTGACACATGCAACGCTTTCCTCGTATAGAGACGCGATTGCCTATATGAGATTCGTATTCACTCCATACTTGGACAATACCTTCCATAATTTTCAACTCGGTCGTACGATTTTTGTAGATCTACAAAGGCACAGAAGAGTTTCTGGTTTTTTGCCAGAAACTTCTCTGTTAGCATTCGCAACGAGAAAATCTGATCCATACACCCCCTTCCGCCCATAAATGCACCTTGCACATCCCATATTTTATCTTTTGTTTTCGTTTGTACCCGTTCAATCAATATCCTACCATACAGCTTTCCAACTGAACTTAGCAGGCTAATAGCCCTGTGATTTCCAGATTCCATACGTGACCCTTAACCTTTGTATAGAGGCATGGTCACAGCCCTCCTCCAATTTAATGGCGTGTAACCCTCCTCTAAACACTAGTTAAAAAGCTTGCATGACCATGTGAGAATTATATCTCCTTTAAAGTATTTAGCAGTAATATTGTCGAAACCAACAGCCTTACCATTCTTAATACATTTAATCGCTCTTTTTATTTCATCCATGCTGATTTTGGGAACATTCACGCCATCGTCATTCATACCTGATTCGCCACTGGGACCACTATCAGTCGGGTTGGTTTCAAAAACCTCTTCAAAGTATTTCATCCAATGCAATATCAATGTTGTTCAAAAATTTATAGAAATCCTGTGTTATGTACAATTGCCGTACTGTCATAATTTTACTTTATTTCTATAACAAGCGTGATGAATATTAAAAAAAAAAAATTCTTGTACATTATTTTTAAAATTAATTCTTGAGTATGTATATAGATGATAAAAAGTGTGGGACCGAGTACACTGCCATGTGGTACACCAATAGTGATGCTGGTTCGATGAGATGATTTACGTGATCATAGTTATGAATATTATTATCGATATCTCTGTGATAGAATGTTACGAGTTTTGTTAGAGTTTACTCGTTCTATAGAGTTGAAGTGAATATTAACAGCCATCGTGTGGTGGTCAGCAATATTATAATCACACGTACATGCGGAGATTGAACTCACGCCTACGGCTGGTCCAACGGATTACTTTCCATTTAACCTTACAAAAAAAGTGGATAATACACGAGTACTTTATTTTCCATTGAACGATCACTTCCCCAGTAGCGCCATCTATGCATTTGACTCAATAGTTATCAGTTATTATCATGATAATATCATTTGTATTTAATATATTTAAATTAAAGTCGCCAAAAACAATCACACTTTTATTTAAATTAATATTGTTTTTAAACACAGAATATTTCTGACAAAAAATGCTTGTTTGTTGAGATTCGAAGGTCGGTATTATTTTATCTTAAAAGCGTTAGCCAAATCTCATAAGGTCGTTTTCTATCAATAAATGCATTTTTAATGATTTCTTACCTACCGTCTTCTAATTATAATCAGTATTGAAAAATTTCGTAAGAAAAATGTTCGTTTTTTATTAATAAATACGTTTTAAATGATAAAGATTTTTTACTTTCTCCTAATTATAATCAAGTAATTTTATTTTTATGGTACCGTGTTCTTCGGAAAATCGCCTACGCATTAAAAAAATATTATTTTATTTCAATAAATGAGTTTTTTTTTATATTCTTCCTTCAAAATAATTGTTTTATACTATCCCGATAGGTACCTCGAAAAATTGGGTATATACCAAATAAGTAAATTCAAATTCTTCAGTAGATTACGTTTTCGGGTAGGTACTTTTCAAATACATTATGTAGATTTTGGCGTTCCAAGGCGTTCCTAAACTCGATTTGACCGAAAATAAACCTTACTTTGTTTGAAATTCGATATACGGAGGGTGGTATTTGGCGAATCAAGGCGTTCCTTAACTAGATTTGATCAAAAATGAACCTTTCGATTAGATAATTGAAGGGGAGGTATGGTCGATTTTTCCATGCATGCTCTTGTGTAAATCGCTGGCCAGACCTTATTACTTCTTATTGTGTAAGGAATTAAGGTGGTGTAAGGTCGATTTTTCTATGTAGACCCCTGGCTGAATTTCAAAAGTTACCGCATTACTATGTATTATACTTAGTTACTATTACTGTCGCTATATGACGCTGCTCCCCAACTCAAAAACAAGAAATCTTTCTCTATTGAGTTGGGTAGTTTTTGTTACATAAATTTACACTTTTTTTGTAATTCGCTATTAAGATATATCAAATTTCATTATTAATTTTTTTTAAGGTGAAGAAAATCCAAAAAAGTTCTTAAGATTCCTCCACATGAGACTTCGGCTTTTACACATGGCTGTTTCCAATAGCATTTCTCTCGGGAATGATTGGTATCTACAGATTTCATTTAAATCAATAATTCTTTTGAAATAAAGAAAGCTTTTAAAATTTTACATACAAATACAACCGGTTTACAAATAGACACATTTGAATTTTTAGAAACCAGTAAAAGCGTTAATAGTCAATTAAATATAATTAATAATCTTTTTTTTTTAAATAGCTATCTCTTGAATTCATTTTCATATTATTGTTAATATTAAATAATTTATTTTTTAATTCTAATAAAAAATGTTTCATAATATATTTTTATTTACATTTTTGATTAATTACTTACCTACTTTAATCAATTATAGTTTATGTTTATAATTTGTCGATTCTTACATTCTTGTGTTCTATGTTTATCGTTTGTCTATATATTTTTTTTAGTTTTCTATTTATTACTGAGAAAGAAAGCATCTATTTATAAACATGTAGATATGAGCATATTCATAAAGTGACGAATACAAAGAAATTTTTAATTAATTTATTAGTTTATTTTTATCCTACCACATTCACGTGGTCTGAAAATATTTCATTTTTGATCACTGTCAAGAGAGTCAGCAACTCTGTTAAAAGCGTTCTAGCGAAAAGAGTTATTTCACTTTACCGTTAAAAAAACAGGCCGAAAACGTCATGGGTGTTAACTAGGTACTTCACTACTTTTAGAGGGCAGACGTTTATTTGTCCATACGGTTAACTTTATAGGCTCGCGTGCGGGCATTTGTTTTCAACCCCATACGCACCGGAACCGTCACGAGTGTCGACGAATTGTAATTTGTCACAGATTTTTTGACAACGTTATTTTCACACGAAAAGTGTCAACGCAAACCCGAAATGCAGTAAACTCCCTGCCACACGTTTTTTAAAATATAAACGTTTTTGAAAAATTAATTTGGTGAGAGATAATAAAGTAGGTACTGATAGTGTCTTATTAGCAAAAGATTCCCAAGCTACTATTTTAGGGTAATAATAATAATAGTAATAATTTTACGATTTGTGAAAAATCATCACAAGGGCGCTGTACAAATATTACTTCCCATTCTTTCAAGAGTTCCCAAGATTCCTAATCTAAAAATAATATTATGAGACGAGATTATATTGATAACATCTGTATCGAACGTGTATAGAGAGTGGATTAATTTAAACAGATAAAACGTATTTCCTATAACCAAATATAAATTATTGCACAACATGTGCAATAACCAAGCCGAGAGCTGGTATTTCATAACATCGAGCCAAGAGCCTATATTACACCACAAATGCAATAAAAAGTCATTATTGCACCACAAATGCAATAGTAAGTCAAGATTGCAGCACAAATGCAATACGGAGTCGAGATTTCACAACACGTGCACATAATGTTGGAGATAGAGGAATTCGAGTTCGATTCTAATTTGGAGTAAAATGTTTTCTCTAAATCTATTACATGTTTTTACAATATCACAATCTATGACAATTTTATGTTTAACCTTTTTTTATTATTTAATGCATTGCAAGGAAGAACATAAGGCGGAATGGGCATTTTTGTTTTGTTTGTTTTTTTATATATTTTTTATTTTCTTATTATTTTTTTATATCTATATATTATAGTACAAAAACAAATATACTAGTATCTACCATTTCACATGATGTGTTTTTTAGTATAATAAAGATGTCTGAGCACTATATTATTTGATTTTATGTGGATTAGAAATACATTTAACATTTTATTACAATAAACGAATTAAAAATTACTTTCAACACTTTAATTATATTATTATTATTCAACTATTAATATATACACATCAACATGTTTCGAAAACGATGTTTTCCTCATCGAGAATATAAAGAATACGATTAATAACATATATAATTAATAATATACAGAATACCATTGAATATACAGGATGCTACTGAATATACAGAATAGTATTCTGTATATTCCTGATTCTTGCCCTCCCCCCACCCCCCCACCCTTGCAGCTTACTGATTAAAATATAGATTAATTTGTGCGAATTAAATAAGTGATTTGTGCTTAGAACAATTGTGACCCCGAGAAGTGAACCGTCTGGCTGCAGATAAGATCGTTGATGTAGGTTAGTAGTGATTTTCCTTATACGAGGTGTGTTCAAAAGAAAAGGTGAATTTTGAATTTTTTCGAAAAGTATTTATTTATTCATTAATATCCATTTTCTCCCCTTCAAAGTAATCCCCCTCAGATATAATGCACTTATGCCAGCGCTTCTTCCAATCCTCGAACCACTTCTGGAATGCGCTTTTCGGTATGGCCGTCAGCTCCTTCTGAATAGGAAAAAGAATAGGAAAGCTGAATAAGAAAAAGTCGCAGGGAGCCAAATCTGGTGAATACGGTGGTTGAGGCATGATTAGGGTGTTGTTTTTGACCAAATAATCACGAACAAGCATTGATGTGTGAGCTGGTCCATTATCGTGATGCAGAATCCATGATTTGTTTTTCCACAATTCCGATCGTTTGAGCTGTATTGCTTCACGCAAACGTTGCATAACTTCCTTGTAGTATTCCTTATTAACCGTACGATCTGTTGGCAAGAACTCATGATGCACCACGCCATTGTAATCGAAGAAAACAGTGAGCAAAACCTTCACATTTGATCGAACTTGGCGTGCTTTTTTCGGTCTTGGCTGTTCTGGAATGATTGGGCCTTGGTTTCGACGTCATAACCATATACCCTCATTACATCACCAGTTATGACCCTTTTGAGAAAAACTGGATCGTCATTGAGGTCATTCAACAACTCCTGAGCGATACTAATGCGACGTTGCTTTTGCTCAAAATTTATCAATTTCAGAACAAACTTCGCTGCCATACGTTTCATGCCCAAAACATCCAAGAAATTTGCATGGCATGATCCTATTGATATACCAACATCCTCTGCAACTTCCCTAATAGTGATTTGACGATTTTCCAAAACCATTTTCTTCACTGTTTTGATGTTTTATTCGTTTGTTGACGTGGTTGCAACTCCAGGACGCTCATCATCATTAACATCTTCTCGGCCTTCTGTAAAGCGCTTGTACCACTTAAAAACGCTTTTTTGAGACAAAGTAGACTCGCCGAATGCCACAGTCAACATTTTAAGTGCGTTGGAGCACTTTATTCAATTTTTAACGCAAAATTTAATACATTTTTTTCAAAAGTAAAAAATCGAAGAACACACAAAAACGTGACTAACCTTTCCAGTTGTCAAAAACAAACCACTAATCCAAAATGGCTCATAATGCTAACATATGTTAAACATATTAAAATTATATTTCGATAATCGAATGTACACAGCCCTCGAAAATTCAAAATTCACCTTTTCTTTTGAACACACCTCGTATGTGAACAGTTCTTGCAGTTGTTTTAGAGACGGAATCTTCATTGTTGCTTTTTTTTAATGTTTTTTAATCATAATTATTATCAGGGTATAAAGTCCATAATCGATGTTGGCTGTTTACATGTCGAATCAAAAAGTTCTTTGTACGATGTTTTATAATGTGGAGTGTAAGGTAGGTTTGAAGAGGTGATACTGTGAATTGAGTGACCACCTCACTAGGAGAACGTATGCTGAGGTGTGGATCTGTTAAATGTTGTAAAGTATTGATGTCTATTTTTATAGTTTAAAAGCCTATCTTTGTTGCCAAGCCTCTGTCTGAAGTTTTTTTTATCCAGTAAAACGATAAATTATCTATATATTATTATAACAAACATTCAAAAAATTGTGTATCTGAGAAGGTCAAATATTTTTTTTTGAATTCCTAAATCCGTGAACAAAATCAATTTTATTGATATTATTTATTTGTTTTCAAAAATCAATTGACTTTTATAGCGTCGTCTTAGAGGGAAAAATAAATCGAGGGTGTTTGGGTTAACATGTAAGCGTATTTGTAACTTCACGCGATTACTTTCCTACAAGCATTTCATAAAATTATGTTTTAGTTTATGATAACCTTAAGGGTTGGGTTCGGTTAGGTTTGGTTGGTTTGGTTGGTTTGGTTGGTTAGGTTAGGTGAGGTTAGGTTAGGTTTGGTTGATTTGGTTGGTTAGGTTAGGTTAGGTTTGGTTTAGTTAGGTTTGCTTAGATTGGGTTAGGTATGATTCGTTTAGGTTATATTAGGTAAGTTCAGGTTAGGAATGGTTTAGTTTAGGTTGGACTAGGTTAGGATAAGTTAGGTTAGGTTTGGTCAGGTTGAATGAAATGTGCGGGTAACTTAAGTTTATAATAATATTATGCATTTTGAAATTTTTTAATCATGGGCCTAATTTTGATTAAAATCGGGGAACAATAAAAAAAAATCACCTACAATTTTATTTTAAAATTAAATAAATCAGTTACTTTGTTTACATTTTTTAAATTGCATAATATTAAATACATACAATGGGAACTTGTACCTACTAACCCACTGCAAGTAGCTTGTCAGCAGGAGCTTAGGTCAACAATATTATATGATACAATAATAAATAACAATCATCTTACAAATGTAGCGAAATAATAAAATAATAAAGGTGCATGCATGGTGTATTATTTAAAATATTTAAAAAAATACGAAAACAATATCGCAGTTTTTTTTATAGAGAGACTCCAATTACATAATATCGATTTAAATAATATTATTAAATATATGAAAATATCACCAAGAGTATTAAACAAATTGAGAAATGAATAAAATAAAAATAATAGTTAAAAAAATACGAAAACAATATCGCAGTTTTTTTTATAGAGAGACTCCAATTACATAATATCGATTTAAATAATATTATTAAATATATGAAAATATCACCAAGAGTATTAAACAAATTGAGAAATGAATAAAATAAAAATAATAGTACAGTTTTGTTACAGTGGGGATATACTTAATATGATAGAAGCACAATCATTATAATCAAGATATCGCTTCCTAATATACTAAAAAACTACGGTATAAAGCGAAAGCCGGCCTGCAATAATTATACAAAAAGGTGATGTAAACAGAGCAATTGTTTTATTTACAATTATAATGTCACAAAGTCATCGCTTCATACGAAAAAAATATATGTAATAGTAAATGTTATTCGCTTCCGTTGGGTGCAACGGGCAAAACGCTAGTAACATTATGCAACATTTACAGCATACATAATTCTAACTTCACCCTAAATAATCTAAATACCATGACTTTTTTATTGTAATTCAATTTATCAGTGGGACCAGAAATATATTTAAAAAAAATTCTGATTTATTACACAGTAACTTGATGAATAAAAGAACGTTGACGAATAAAATTTTCCAGAACTCGGGATTACCCAAAAATCACGGTCGTTGGGTCGTCCGTGGCCTCTGAACTATGTCAAGAACTACATTCCCGAATTCGTAATTTTCCCCACGCGGCCGGAGATCCACGAAGGCCGAGGTTTTTGATACTTTTATTTCAGCATTTTTGAAGCCTTGCTTTTTTAATTTGATTAGATTAGATAATAAGTATTCAAACACTGCGTTCACACATAATACTTGAGATAGGTAATTTTTAGTAACTTCATAATTTTTGCACGGAAAATAAAGTTTTTAATCAACAAACAATGACCACAGCGTTACAGAGGTATGCATGTAAGTAATACCTAATATCAAACCACAAATACTAGTACAAAGTTAGAGGCTAACTTCAACAGGGAAAAAGTCCACTTAGTTTAAAATATACCTCCTTATTATACATATGTACGCCGGACACGTAGATGGTGGAGATTTTGTTTCGACTAATGGCCCACGATTTACGTGAAAACCTGACCGTAGATGGATTCGAACGTAACGTGCTGCGGGCTGTGATATATTGAGTGATGAATGGTACAATTTGTGACACGACGCAATGTATCACGCCTAAGGGTCACTCCACGAAGAAATACTTGATAAATTGGGCGTATCACAAACGCCTGCCAATTACGAGAGATAAACAACTTCAATTTTGGCTGATTAAAGAGCTGTCGACGATTTTAAGGTCACACGTGAAGTATTGCGCATTTTTGACTCGTTTCATTTATTGCAAGAAACAAACAACATTTAAAAAACAAAAAACAATGTATATTATATTCATAACAGGTAAAACAAGGTAGAACGAAAATAGTTTTTTACGCAAATATTCGTTAGAGATATGTACTATACAGGTCCTGTAAAAACCTGCCTCACGTTTGGAAGAAAAATAAGTGGCCGGGATGGCCACTTCGACGCCTCAGGGAAGGGTAGGAGTTAGGTTAGGGGCGTCTTGAGACAGGCAGACTTTTGCTCGGAGAGGAATGGCAGGATCCAGAACAGGAGAGGGCTAGAGAGCGAAGAGAGAAGTCAAGCAGAAGATCCAGTCAAGAAAGAGGCAGGCGAAGGCGAATTAGAGGTGTCGATCTGATGGTGAGAAAACACTGATTTTTTTTTTTGATTTTACGGTTTCTTTCGTAATACTCTAACTAGCTGGGGCTTATAGCAATACCCCTCGTGTTTCTAACTAACTAGTACTGCGGCTCCTTGGCCTTATTACTATCACCATCTGATGGTTTTATTTAATTGACTGATTTTATTTTACATTACATGAATTTTTAGGGAAAAGATCTTAACTGGATAAAAAACCCCAAGCAAAGAAAGGTGAAAAAAACAAACATTTAGTTCTAAACAATTTACTCATTTTACCTCTTTAAATTTACTGATTTTAAATATTTCATTTGTAGGCTGCATCCTCATTGGATTCTGCTGACCTATTTCTGTGGGAAAAAATTGGGAAAACGCATTTTTTCATCATTGGCATCCATGATCCTAGGTTCCTAAGGGAAAATATGGGAAAGAAAACATGTTAATTTTCTTCGCTGGTGCGCTGCTGTTCTGGAGCTCGTCTATCCGTTGATGGTCTCCGTGAGGAGTTCCATGAGGACGATAATCTTTTCGGTTCTCGAAGTGCAGGTCGCTAGTCTTCCGCGTACTCTGATGAGTCCTCGGAGGAGTGACATTATGTCTTCGTCATCCGAGTTGTTTGCGGTTGTAGGTCTTTGCCTTTGCTCATTTTCTGGCTGAGGCTCTCTGCGCTGCTCCAGTTCAGGTTGGATTGGTGCTCCCCCGCTTGTTACATTTGCCCAGGATCAGCCGTCTAATCTGGCCGTCGGTATTTGAGCCCTAGGCTCCGGGACTCTACGCCTTTGGGCGTTGTTCTGCCTTTATTGGAGGGCTTCTACGAACGCCACTCTCTTTGGGCATTGGCTGTAGTAGGCTGGGTGCTCTCCACCACAGTTTCAGCATTTGGCCGGCTCTTCTCGAGTTGTTTTGGTACAATCTGCTGTGGGATGTGATCCGTCACATTTCACACAGCGTGCTGGGTGAGCGCAATTTCTGGACCCGTGTCCGAAATTTTGGCATCTGTGGTATTGGGTGCCGTATTGCAGGTGTTTACTCCTGTACTTGGCCATTGAGATTCTGCAATGGCACAGGTAGACCACTGTGGCCCTCATGTGGCCCATGTTTGTTTCTTGGCCGAAGTGGGCCAAGTAGAGTGGGTATTCAGACCCTGGGGTAGTCATCTGGATCACCGTTTGGGCTGGGAAGCCTTGCGTTTCCAAATCTTTCATAATGTCTTCTGTGGGTATTTTGGACAGTCCTCTGATAATTGTTTTCTTTAATTTATCTGCTTCTGTAGTGAAGGTGTGGAATGCCTTCTTTTCGCCCCTGAGTGAAGTTGTCAGCTGTCTGTGGGCTTCTACTGAGCTTACCACGACGCTGATTTTGCCGCCCTTGTTGTACCGGAAGTTGAACGTCGCGGTACCTATGTGCTTTTTCACCTCTTCGGTGATTTGCCCGTGTGTCATGTTACCTATAGTCATGATTACGGGGGGCACTCTTGTGTTCTGTCTTGCCGTGGGTGCTGTAGCGGTGTCACGGTTTGTCGATGTTTTGGGGGGCCCACTTGTTGAGCGTTTCTTTGGTGGCGGTGCTGTATAGGCCGACTTGTCGTCGCCTACCTCTTGGAGTGTCTGGTACTTATTTTTATGTACGAGGTTAAATTTTGGTTTGGGTGGCGAGTGGGGGCGTTTTGCAGCTCTTTTCCATTCCTCCTCCATCATTGTTTCTGTATCCGTGCTAGGTCCGGGCGTCGGGGATGGTACTCTTGGGAAAACAAAAAAACACCTCATTGGTTATGGGGTTTATGTCGTAGCCAATGGCTCCTTCTGTGAATTTTTTCGGAAGTTCTACCTCTGTCTTTGATTTTAATTTCCTGCAATGACTTGACTTGTTGAGGAGTCTTCTGCTGGATTTCGTTCTCATGGTGATCTCCATTATTATTTCGGGTGGGTTTAAGCGTGATCTGGAATCTGAAGCAGAAAATTATTTTTGTCGTTTTTTGCCTTGAGAAAGGCAGTTTTATGCCTTAAGAAAGGCAGTTGTGAAACTTATCGCCGTATTATAATATAGTTTATATAAATATATATGACAAATACATTAGCACTTTATGATTTCGCGAAGACTAGTTAACAGGTTTGCAAAATTCGTTTAAAACCTGCCACCGTCTCCGCGGAAATCATTTACAAAGGTTTACAGTTTTCAAAAATAGTTAAAAATAGAGCCCACCTGGGAGCGAATGAAACGGTCTGACCAATCAGGGCTCGACCTGAGACCCGCGACTGCCACAGGCCAGGGGTAGAATTGGCGAGGTATTGAAGAAATGTTATGTAAAATGCTCCTCTCTAACGGTCCGGTGAGGAATGAACATTTCACTCGCTACTGGAGACACTGCGCAGAAAAGTCCCACAATGGACTGCGTTGCAAACCGTTAACTAACTTTAGCAAACTTGACTTTTCTGTGCAGTGTCTGCAGTAACGAATGAAATGTTCATTCCTCACCGGACCGTCAGAGATCAGCCTTAATGGTCAGTGGCGTCACGTCACGAAAAACGTCAGTCAGTGGCGTAGAAACGAAGAATAAATGTTTCTATTTTGTTAATTTAGGGTATTATAAGTTATTTTATTAGTTTAAGGTACATATAGGTATTTATAATGTTTAATATTAAAATTATGAATTATGTTCCTAAATAAATAGATATTTTTAATTGAAAAGGTTTGTGATTACTGATATTTTATTTTGGTAATATTGGGATATTCCCTCCTTGTTGCTTAGGGCTTAATTGACGAATATTGATAGCACTATCGTAATTATTATTATTAGGGTTCTGCGTGTATTTGGGTTATTACATTTTTAAATTACATACTAAAATTACACTACTGCTCTCTGAAGTAAAATTATTATAAGTGAATTATAATGGATATATTAATGGTGATTGAGCATTATGTTCCAACTGTTTATTCATGACATATTTACGATCAATTTTCATCGTTAGGCGATTAATTTCTAGTGACTCTAATCTATCTGATTTTTGTCCTTTGTTGCAAAAATGAAGGATTTTGACACTCTATATTTATCAAAAGTATATTGGTTTTCTAGTAAATGCAAGGCGACGTTCGATAAATCCCGTTTTTGATTAATCTAACTAGTGAAATATTCTTTTATACGGGTTGATACTGCTCTTCCTGTTTTTCCTACGTAATATGCAAGGCAGTTCGAGCAGTTCACCTGGTATACTCCAGAGTATCTTTTTTAATTTTATTGTTTAAAAATATTTTACCCAAAGAATTTACGTTATAAAAGGCTATCTTACATTTTTTGTCACTGTCTATTAATGAAATAAAATACTTTGAAGAGGTCTTCGAAAGCAATCCGAGTGATAGAGATTCCAGTGGCGAGTCAGGTATGAATGACGATGGGGTAAATGTTCCCAAAATTACCATGGATAAAATTAAAAGATCAGTTAGATGTATGAAGAATGGTAAGGCTGTTGGTTTTGACAATATTGCTGCTGAATACTTTAAAGGAAATAGCCGTATAATTCTCACATGGTTATGCAAACTTTTTAACCAGGGTCTAGAGGAGGGTTACACCCCATTAGATTGGAAAAGGGCTGTGATCATGCCTCTATACAAAGGTTAAGGGTCTCGCATGGAATGTGGAAATCACAGGGCTATTAGACTGCTAAGTTCAGTTGGTAAGCTGTATGGTAGGATATTGATTGAAAGGGTACAAATGAAGACAAAGGATAAAATATGGGATGTGCAAGGCGCATTTATGAGTGGAAGGGGGTGCATGGATCAGATTTTCTCGTTGCGTATGCTCACAGAGAAGTTTCTGGCAAAAAAACAGAAACTTTTCTGTGCTTTTGTAGATCTACAAAAAGCATACGACAAAGTTAACAGAAAAAAGTTACGGAAGGTGTTGTCTAAGTATGGTGTGAATACAAATCTTATACAGGCAATCGCATCGCTGTACGAGGGAAGCGTTGCATGTGTTAGGGCAAACGGTGATTTTACGGGGTGGTTTGATATCACAAAAGGTGATAAGCAAGGCTGCGTAATGTCACCGTGGTTATTCAATCTATACATGGATAATTGTATGCAAGAATTGAAAGAGGTGGGCCTGGGCGCGAAAATGAGTAGTCTGCAAGTATGTTGTCTGTTATATGCAGATGATGCGGTGCTGATTGCTAACAGTATGGAAGATCTACAGTCCCTCGTATCTAGGATGAACGAAGTATGTATGAAGAATGAGCTAATGATGAATGTAAATAAGTCCAAAGTCATGGTGTTTGAAAGAGAGAGTACGAAAACAGTATGCAATATAGTTGTGAATGATAAATACTTGGAGCAGGTCAATGAGTTTGTGTATTTGGGAAGTATGTTTACGAGAGATGGAAAGACAGATAGGGATATTGAAAGAAGGCTGAATGCAGGAAACTCCATTAACGGAGGACTGAACGCGGTTGGCGCAAACAAAAAGTTGTCCAAGGAAGCGAAGCTAGCAGTCCACAATGGAGTGCTGATACCAACCTTGATGTATGGCAGTGAGGCATGGAACTAGCAGAGGAAGGATGAAAGTAGACTGAATGCTGTAGAAATGAGATCTCTGAGACGAATGTGTGGTAAAACCATGTATGATCGAGTGAAAAATGTTGAGATTCGTAAAGAATGCAAGGCTGATGTAAGCGTAGTGAGCAAGATTAAGAAAGGGACGCTTAGATGGTTTGGGCATGTAGAGCGAATGAACGAAGAAAGGAGTGTAAGGAGAATATATGACGCGAATGTGAATGGAAGAAGAAGCCGGGGACGCCCGAGGAAGACATGGCACGATCAATTGAATCAAATACTCGAGTCGGGCCATGTCAGAAGTCGGAATAACAGAAGAGAATGTATGAGGCGTTGTATGAATGTGAATGAAGCAAGAAGTGTATGCCAAGATCGAGTTGTTTGGCGTTCCGTCCTCTCTGCCTACCCCTGCGGGGAAACGGCGTGATGGTTAGTTAGTTAGTCTATTAATGTCGAATTTTTTTTTGATATTTTGCCAAGGTACGGTATTTTAGTCCAATGTTTTGTTTCAATCTCCTTGTTGGCGTAAGGCTATGTGTAATTGAAGCTAAGGTGAGTTTTTTATTCTTCTTTTTAAATAAAATATCAATTATTCTGCTATCGTAACCATTATTTTTTGCAATAGTTTTGATAACCTTTAATTCATTATTGTAATTTATATCGTTTAGTGTTACATGTATTAGAGAATGAAATATTACTTTCATAAGGGAATATTTAATATTAAACATTATAATTACCCATATGTACCTTAAACTAACAAAATAACTTATAATACCTTAAATTAACAAAATAGAAACATTCATTATATAGAGGCAATTTTGTGTACCCCTGTCTATGTTTGTATAAATACCGTAGCATAAGAACTACCAGTCTGAAAATATCTGTAGTAGGATGAAACCGGTCCTGGTGAAAATAAATAAGTGGAACAAAGTGCAAAAGTTTTTTAATTTCAATTCTAACCTAATATTGGGATATTGGACACATTTAATTGATTATTAAGAATTTGGCTTTTGGTTTTAAGGGCTTTTTTATTTCAAGTTCTACTAAATTATTTAATCTGTTCCAATGACCATTTTTGTGCAAAGTATTAGCACCGGTGCTTTGATTGAAGGTATGATCTTTATCAATAAGATGATTGGTAAATTTTGGAAGGTCATTATTATTTAAGCATCTAGGTAAGATGCTCTTTAATAATAATAATAATAATCGGATGATTTTTATAGCGCCGTTTTTGTGAAAAATCACCTCAAGGGCGCTGTTCAAATATTACTTCCTATTCTTATATTATTCTTATATTTATTCTTTTTTTTTTTTTTCACATTTATTTTCTCTTTTTGGACAGGCTATCATTATCATTACACATTATTTATGGACCATATAAAGAGATGCAGTTACATTATCAAAACTAAATACGGATTGGTCTAAGTTTTCCTACATGTTAAATTAACATATTTATTCCTTATGATATATTGCAAGACGCTAACACAAATGACAGACTGATTGTTTCCATTATGTTCAAGAATGTATTTAAGCTAAGACAATGAATTATTATCCATATATTTTTAGGATAAATAACACAAAATACTCTTAAAAGGGGGGGAGCGGCGGGGGAGGATGGTGGCCGGGGGGACTGATCCATATGCCCCTAAAAACCTTCTTTGTCTTGGTGACGCCCCTGGGCGGCGTGACGGGACGGTTGGTCTTGGTCTGCACGTACGCCATGTGGCGCTTATCGACCGGTTTTAGGATCTAGAAAGAGCACTTCAGCGTGTCGTCCACTGACATTATTGCACCTGCATTATTGAATTCCCCGCAATAGTTGGGACCCGAAAAGTGGGTGACCAATTGCCTCTTGGCAAAAAACTCATACCCCGATGCACCCGGCAGATCAGGTCAAAGTCGTGCTTGTTGAGGAACTTGGCCACTATCTCAATGAAGAAGGTGTAGGTGAAGCTAGTTCTTGCCCCAGCGGGCGGGATCCTTGTTGAGGTCGGACCACAGCAGGTCGCAGAGCAGCCCCTGTTATTACAATACAATATTTTTACAACCACCGTAGCCCGAATAGCTATTGTAAATCACTTTTGGCACTTCACTAGTACATGTTGCAAGGACCTTCGACAGATGTGACCGATGCTCGATGCGTTAATTCAGAAGAACGAAACAGATTTCAACTTAAAATATTTGAAATATTTGGGTTTTTATTATAAACTTGATTTAAGCTCGAGACGGCAGCACTAAAATTATTTAATTTTTATAAATGTTACCTAAAAATTATTGCGATTATTTTATGCTATTTTTACACCGGGAAAATTAAGAACTTCCCAATATTAATACGTGGATGTTTATATTTCCAAGATAAACTAAGAGCGATTATAAAAAGCAGCCGGCAGCCACGAGGGCGCCTAATGCTAACATTGCGTTTTGTTTTACCAATAATGATGAACAATCATTATATTTAATTTATAAATTCCGGAGTGATTAACACTTCCTTTACGGAGCCAAAATATAACGCGGTCTCCGGTGCAGGACTCGAAGATACCTCATACAAATTCAAAACAATATTACTTTTTAAGCCAGAAGTAATAATACAATCTATCAACAGTTATTCATTATGGTCGATTATACTGCGAAAGACATCATAAAGTTATAAAAAAATACTATTTACAGTTTTTCATAGAATCATAAAGCATTGTTGTGAGGAACTTGCGTCCTGCTACGTCGACAAAGGCATACTGACTCGGCCAGAGACAGCCCGCTGGCCAAAGTACCAAATATGAACAAAACATAAGGCATGTCCTAGTAAAATATTATTTTGTATTAAATCATTTATTGAAATAATCTTTTTACATTGATGATCAGAGTTTGGATTATGTCACTGGATATAATATGTATTTTGGTTTTGCATTATATTTTTTAACAATAATTAGAAATCCAAAGTGATTATGATCATTATTGTGAATGAAAAACCGATATAAAGACTTATAAAAGTAGAGTCTTTACGTGCAAATCAAGTAACAATTTTACTATATATCATTTATAATTTTGGACCGGTTAGTGGCTGAGTTGGCCTTGCGTTTGGGTCGCACCCAGATGTCGTGAGTTCAATTCCTCCGCTGGCTAACTCCTCAATCATTACACAAGCAACAAATTAAGGTTATTATGATGATAATATGGGATTTTTAAAAATTGTCCGGTTATAAGAAACCCGAAAATTATTTATTTCTTTAAAAAATATATATACGTATACATATATATATACAGAAAAAAATAAAAAAACTTTAATTAAAAAAAAATTTTAAAACTTAAAAAAAAACCTAACCTAACCTAACAATTTTTTCTCCAAGAAATACGTTCACTGAAAAGGTATCTAAGTATTCTGATATGTTTCATACCCCTGATCTGTTATATTTGATTGCTTTTATTTACCTGGAAAAATAGTTTCAAGACAGGACCTACCATTTTATTGTGACAATTCAAATTCAGCGTCGCAATATTATACTCTAATGCGACGGATTCATATTTGGGAACAGATACTTCAATGATATTTAGTACATCAATGGTACAGTACTCGTATAAGCCTGCATTAGTACGGATTTTTTCATAGACTGGAGCTAGGTTATTTCGATCTATTTAACTTTGGATAAAAGCGACAAATTATGCTGTTTCTTTTTATGTTATCTATTTTAATACATATGTGCCTTTAAAATATTATCTGTAAATTTCTCTGTAAACGCCTGTAATGGGCGTAAATAAACAAAATTAAAATGTCAAGAGTAACAAAAGGGTACGTATGAGACGATGTGTGAATGTGAATGAAGCAGAGTTGTATGGCAATTTATCCTCTCTGCCAACTCCTGACAGGAATCGGAAAGAGTTAGTTAGTAAGTATAGTTATGTTCTAAGACGTTCTTAATTTTAGTTGAAGTTGAATTTTCAGAACCATTTTGTATCAAATTGCAGAAAATAATCAGAACAACCATTGAAACAACATTTTGTCTGTTTTAAGCTTCATTCTAACTAATTATGAACTTCTAGGAAATCAATTACGTATATCGATAAAACTTAATGAAGGTAAACTCTGAGAAGTTCTATTGGCATGCTCCGGTCCCAGGAAAGCAGGAAACGTAGAAGTAAACAATTGCCTTTGGTTGATTGCTAAAACTTTCCACTGCTGGCAAAGTGATAGAAATGCCACCAGGGGGCATTGTAGTTCTACAACACGAAAGGTTTGAAGGCTTTCCACAACTAGTAAATTACAGCGGTTCTACATTTTGAGAGGATGGTCACAAAATCTGTTTCATGTGTTCACCAAAAGAACATCAAAAAATTACTGGTAAACACCAAACAAAAAGGAAGAGCAAAGGTTTTTTCAAGACACGAATAAATTAAAAACTTTAATAGTAATTAAAAAAAATATTGTTTTCTTGTTCATAGCAAAATTACAAATAATAATATCCTCACCGAGATTTCCCGCGCTGAAGATTTCGTTGAGAGGTGTTTTAAGTGCAATTGAGTGGTTTCGGTATTAGTCTGTATTTGGTGTTATTATATTTTCTATGTCAGATCTCCCTATGTAACGTATTCAGTGTTTTATTTGATATTAAATTTATTATTGCTGTTGGGATTTAAGAAGGAGAGTGGGCTATTGTTGCAGAGTTTGGAATTATAGCATGAGAAGTTTTTTAGTCCAAATGTTGTGTTTGTGGTTCTTTGTTGGATGTGTTTTTGACTATGATATCTAGGGTTTCTAATATGTGCGATTGTTGTTATTTTTATTTTTTGTATTTATAAATGCAAAGTAGTGTTGTTTTAGACTATAATAGTTTCATTGACATGATATTAAGTTTGTTAAAGATTTCGTTAGTGCTAGCCCTTACAGGGACTTTAAGAATAATTTTCATGTTGGCCTTTTGTGTTCTAATGAATTCTTTGTTTTTTGGTAATGCTAGGTTTTCTAATAGTTAAATAATATTATTTGATAACTAAAAAAAAATCGTTTAATTTTGTAATGTTTTTAATTATTCAAGTTTTGTATCCACCTACATTTGATATTATCTTTTGTTGTTGTTGTATGTTTGTATATGCCTACTACCTCAAGGAAGCAGCGGCAGTAGCAACACCCGATCGGTAATAAGTATAAACGATAAAAGTGATGTAAACAAAGTTATCGTTTTATTTTTTAAATTACAACTTTTTACATTATTTACTTATTTGTTATTAATGTTTATATTGACTTAGTGGATACTGTACTATTTATTTTATTCTGTTTCTTTATACTCCTGTCTATTTTAAGCTTTGGTGCAGCTTTTTCTTTTTTTCCTATATCAAGTGTAACTTAACTTTTGTTAATGTTTTCTTTTTTTTTAAAAATTGATTTTAAAATGATGTATCAATATGTTAAAGCCCTCTTGGCGTTTAATTTTTTTTTCAGTAATTCCACACAGGAAGCCCAGAGGGAAATAATTTCCCTCAAGGTTTAATATCGTCTTTTGGGATGCTGTGTGGAGGGTGTTTTGGAGGATAGGAAGGAGTGAACTTGGGTCTTGAAGAAACCCATGTTGTAGGAGAGAGGAAACACAGAAGCCGACAGATTATTCCACAGTAGAGCTGTTGAACACAAAAATGAGTCATCGAAGCGACCCGATCTCATGTGACATGTCAACCATGTGCAAATGTTGGGCGCGCGTTTGGCTTGTTTTCCGACTATGCACCGATGCCGAATGGATCAATGACGCTAGTTCGTTAGAGCATCTTCCATTAAAATATCGGTAGAACAAGGACAGCATTCCCATTAACGTCTGTGCTCCAAAGATTGCAGTCCGTTTGTTGAGATAGATGTATCTATCAAACGGACCGCCCGTTTCTGCATAGAGTCAAGAATTTGTTTCAGATATTTTGGGGCTCCCGACCAAAGGAGGCTGCCAAATTCTACAGTGGGGCGCACTTGCGATTTGTACAGGGTTAGCAGTTATATACTATTGAAGTATCTGCGGGCTCTGTACAGTACGCACAGCTTCTGAGAGGCTAACTTTACTCTTGCTTCGATGGAGCCCACATACCTGAGCTGGTCACTTAAGGTTACACCAAGCATATCAATGAAGGGCTTGTTGGGAAGGTTGCTTCCATTAAAGGAGACACGATTGTCATTTCGATCCCTTCTCGACGTAATCAGACATTGGGTCTTTGAAACATTAAATTTGACGAGGTTATTCTTACCCCAAGAGGATACCCTCTCGAGGTAACCGTCCATTCTATCCCTCCGAGCCGTTGGAGTTTGTGTGCCCTTTGGGGGCTTGTCAAACAAAAATCTATCATGGACTGTATTGTCATCCACGTAACAATGGATTGATGCACATGTCAAGAGGTCATTGATGTGCAACAATAATAATAATTAAAAATAAAGTAAATTTATATACTTAAAAAGTAATTTTTAATTCATGTGTTAATAATACAGATGTTCTTATATCTAATTCATAATAAAGGCACCGTTGATGCAGTGAGTATTGTTATGAAGCCAGTCCCTAACAACTAAGGTTGATAAACCGTAGACCCGGAGCTAACCATAAATAAACATGGGTTGTCTATGGCCGCTTCATTTGGGAGGGGGAGGGGGTAGGCCGACGGCGGGGGAGGGAGTTGGAAGGACAGTGGAGAGCCAGTCTTGTCTGGAGAGCCGACCTGTCCGCTGCCTACCTGTCGCCAGCTCCTGCATCCAACAACGGGTTCCGTTCCAATTTACTTATAATATTTATTTCCCTTTTTGCTTTTAGATACAACTGAAATCATTTAAACTCATTCAAATTCATTATATCCTTTAATAATCTGAAGGCGTCCACAGAAAGGTTAAAGCTTTTCCTAGAGCCTTTAAATTCAGCTATAAATATATAGACCTGCCCGCCAGGTATTTTGGTACATAGCAAAAGAGAGTTGTTTTTATTTTGAATTCCCTATTTCTGTTTATATGTATCTATTTATCTATCTATCTATTTATATGTATTTGTTTTTATTAATGATAACTAAGCGGTAATTTCAAAAATCGCCGATCAACGAACTGACAACACGATTAAAAGACGGATGTATCACTTTTTCGTATACATCCATCTACCCTGAGAAGAGCTAGTCGGGGATATTTTATATATTAGATCTATTGATGAACTTTACTAAGATTGCCAATACAAATGTGCTTACGTAACGGAACGAGAAGTTCTGTGTACTGTGACAGTATGTAGTGATAAAATCCGTCCAATCTAATTGTAGGCTTCGAAGAATACGTAGAATTTGACATCCAACTTATTCCGATAGCGGGTCGCTCTGTCCATGGGCGAATTCGGGTACAGGTGTGCACGATTCACTCGACTATATGACACGTGGCGATATACGTATTTCACGTAATATATATTTTTTTGAGTTTTCAATTTCTTCATTTATGAAGAATGCATTTAACACAAAATCTATCTGTGAAAATAAAACAATATGTATGTATGAAAAAAAAACAATATGTACAATTCAGTCCGCTAGAGGGTGCTATAATAATAATAATAATTAAAATAATTGGATGATTTGTATGGCGCCGTTTTTGTGAAAAATCACCTCAAGGGTGCTATACAAATGTTACTTCCTATTTTCAATCTAATTATGTACAAACAGATACAGAAAAAACATACTTACCTGACAGGTCGCTTCAGATGAATACAGTTTTATTATAAAATTTAAGCTTAGAGATGATATGATTTTTACAGTTGCTATTTTATCCTCCATTTCTATTGTTGTTACATTTATTGTAAGATTGGTAGCACAAGAAGAGTAGGTATTAATTTGAAGTATTTATATTTTTTTGGACTGGAGAATATTTATAAAAAGACCTTAAAAAGGGTAAGAAGTTTTTAGTAGATATTAACCTTTGTTCACATTTAGTTATTTACAGTGATAATAATAATAATAATGTTTTTATTTAATTTCTAATACAATTACAAACATGATATATTTAATACGTAAGAGAAATTACAGGTACTTATTTAATATTTGTAAAACAATGTACAAGGAAAAAGAAATATACTAAAAATAAAAAAAATAAATTCAGAGATATTTAAATAAATTCAGGCAGTGGTGAAGATCGCGTCAATGAGAAGAGATTCTTTCAAGAATCAATAGAATTTCCCTTTTGAATCTTTCCTCACTGACGCAAAATATGTCGATATCCTGTGAGATTTTGTTCAGGAGCAATATACTCCTCCCCACCGGGAGAACCATTGGCAGGTTGGTTCTACAGGTAGGAAGATAGAATAATCTATGACGACGCTGTCTTAGATAGTCATCAGGAACATAAAGACTTATGCGTTCCAAAATAGCTGAATTCTCTATGGAGCCTCGCAGTAGTCTAAAAAAGTGGGTAGCGGCATACCCCTCTCTTCTGAGCTGCAGGGAGTGAAATCCAAGCATGCCCAGAAGAAAGTTAGTTGGATAAAGCCACGGATAGAGTCCGTACTCCCTCATGTAAAGAAATCTCAAAAACTTTTTCTGAACCCTCTCTAACATGAGGGAGCACCCCGTCTCGTGAGGATTCCAAATAGCCGACCCACTCTCCAGCCTACTACGGACTAAAGAGAAGTATAATATTCTAAGAGTACGAGTATCCCGAAAAACCCTCACGGTCCGAATGACAAATCCTAACATTTTTAATGCAGATTGACATACCCCTTCGATATGAACACGAAACGTAAGTTTACTTTCATACACGATTCCAAGATCCTTTATAGTAGAAACACGTTTGAGATTATGACTGAGCATAGTATATCTGTGGTAGGTGAGACTAAATGCTCTGGTGAAAGACAGGACTACGCATTTTGAGATATTGAAATAAAGCTGATTTCGTAGGCTCCATTCAGAGATGTTATCAATGTCAGCTTGAAGATGTAGGCAATCTAAAATATTTCTAATTAGTAGAAATAATTTGAGATCGTCAGCGAAAAGGAGAAAGCGAGAAAAACGGATGACTTTTGCAATGTCATTAATGAAAATAGAGAAGAGAAGAGGCCCTAGGATTGACCCTTGGGGGACCCCAGAAAAAACAAGAAAATCAGCGGATTGAAAAATTCCGTGTGTGACAAATTGCTTCCGGTTTTTGAGATAACTTCTAAAAAACTTTAGCATACGTAGGGAGAAACCCATTTGGGCAAGTTTTGTTAGTAAGATATCGTGATTCACGGTATCAAAGGCTTTGGAGAAATCATTATATGAACAGTCTACTTGGTATCCACTATCTAGGGACCTAGCAACATAGTCAGTGAAAACCATCAGATTGGTTTCCGTAGATCTTCCTTTTCTGAAACCATGCTGTTCGGGGATAATATATGCGTCTATTTGAGGTACAATGAATTTATGGATTAGTTTTTCAAATAGTTTAGCAGGAGCTGAAAGTATGGCAACAGGTCTATAATTCTCGATTGACTTTTTGGAACCATTTTTAAAAATAGGACATATTTTTGAAATTTTCCATAATTCTGGAAAAGTGGAGGTACTAATAGCTAGATGAAATATAAAAGTTAAAGGTGCTTTGAGAAATTCAGCGCACCCTTTAATAAAGAATACGGGAACGAAGTCGGGGCCGATAGAGTGCGAGTTCTTCATGTGTCTTATGGCATTCATAACATCAGATTCCGTAAATATACATAAGTCAACGTTAGAGGCTCCTCTGGTATTAAATGCGGCAGCATTATTAATATCTAGAAGTGGAGGATCTCTACTGTAGACAGATTGAAAATGATCAGCAAACGCGTTTGCCACACCCGAGCCATGAAATTCCTGATCACCTTTCATCATGGTATCTTCAAGACCACCATCCTTCCGAAGGGTTTTTATGTAATGCCAGAACATCTTGGGATCGTGCATGATGTTACCTTCGATTTCAGACACGTAAGCTCGATAGGCCACTCGAACCTCGCGCCTAACTAATGCCCGGTAAAAACTAAAAAGATCGTATTCACTCTGAAGTCCTCCTGCCTTCCAACGCTTGTGAAGGGCATGCTTGATCTCTATATTCGAAATGACTTCTCTCGAAAACCACTTCGGATATTTGCGACCACCACTGCCTGCATTTTTTTTGGGAAAACATGAATCAAATACATCGTAAATACAAGTGTAGAAATATTGCGCCGCCTCATCCACTGTAGCAAATGTGAAGAGGTTTTGCCAGTCCACCCGACTCATTGAATCGTACAAGCCGGTGAGATCACCTTTGTTGAAATTCCACCCCTTGAGATTTTATTTACAAGGGTGGGGGCTCTATTACTTTTTAAGGGCGATCTGATCAAACTGGACTGGAATTCAATGGCCGGATGATAGCTATCCTCTAGCAACAGTTGAAAAACACAACGTCTCACCTCAAGAATGGCATTACACAGAACAAAGTCAAGGATTCTGGAATTGGAATTTTGAATATTATTACACTGTGAAAGACCGAAGACTGCGCATAGGTATTCAAAGTCGGATTCCACCTTAAGGGCGTCCCGAGCGGAATGCAAATTAAAATCTCCCAGTATAATAATATTCTTTTTACCAATTTCATCAAAATTAGCGTGTATTTTGTCAAAAAAATGCTTAAATACTTCCCACCTACTGCTAGGCGGGAAATAAACTACGCACATATATGTGACAGACAGTTTGCAAGATACTTTTACCCATAAATCCTCTTGCTCAGTTTCTAGGGCGTGGATGCGTTCGACCTTTAACCCTTCCACGCCCTTAAAGGCAAGGAGACAACCGCCACCCTGCCTGTGGCCATCTCCATTGTCTCGATCCCTTCTAAAAACTAAGAAGTCACCACCAAAAAGCTCAGAGGTTAAAACACCCGCATTCAACCAAGTCTCGGTCAGCGCTAAGACATCATAGTCACCGGCCGCAACATTATTGTAGAAATGCGAGCATTTAGTTTTCAACCCCCGAACATTCTGGTAGTAAAAGCACTTTTTTCTATGTAAGTCCAGTCAGCTGTTGCCGACCACGACAGCTGGAAGTCGCGGCGCCGCCAGCCTAACTTGCCATTCTTTGATGAATGTGCCGCGCGGCCAGTGTTTTGATTTCAAAACCTCGGCAACGGCTGACTGAGGCATGCCAATTTTAAAAGATGAGTACTCACCCTTAGATTTAATTTTTGCTATTGCAAACGAAACGGTATTTACGAGCGAATTAAGGTAAAGCGACATGTCATCACAAGAGGTGTCAGGATGTAAGGGGTAACAGTGAAAAAAAATGTTACTTGGTGCCTCAGTTGCGCACGTTTTTTTGCTACCCCTTACGGTGACACGCCGCTTATTTGTAATTTTGATCCATTCGGGTGGTTTAAACGGACAAGAGGGTTGTGAAATGATGGCATCGGCTGTAACTGTCTCCCTAGTAGTCGGAGCGTCAGATGTTACCGGTGTAGGTGGTAAAGATGGTAGAAACTTCTTAACCTTTGTAATTGGAGGGGAACTATCAATTGCAGTCGATGTAGACGGCTGCTGTGTAATCTTCAATAGCGAAGCAGATACAATCTGTGAAGCAGGAGATCTCGAAGATTGCACGCCAACATCCATCTTGCCTGCAACTTGGGTTTTAGTTGCAGATCTAGTTGTAATCTTGCGAATGACAGGCAGCATTTCACGAGTGTTGTTTATAGTTTTGTTTACAACAGCGGGGAGTGAGGGGAACGAGTCGGGCAGCGACAGCTGGGCGGACGCTGAGACCGGCGGACGGCACTGCTTGCTTGTACCTTCGGCTGGGCGTTCGGCAATACTCGTAAATTCCGAAGTGAGAAGCGGCGGAGCGCATACGGTCAACTCCAGTGGCGGACGGAACAGCTCACTCGCATCTTCGGCTGCGCGTTCGGAAGTGTTCGGGATTACCGAAGAGCGACCGGCCGTTATTGCGTTGTCACTGTTGACACTTCGCGCACTATCACAAATAGTTAACTTGGAAGTAATAACGTTTTCGAGTTGTTTCACTCGCTTTAAAACATCTTTCAACACTGCAGTCTGTTCGGTGACTATATTCATCAAGTCGCGAAGCGTAGGGTCTGCCATTTTGGATGGTTAAGTACAAGATAATCTTTGCAGAAATAGGACGAACAAAAACACGTCCGTACGTGATAATAATCTCGGGTCGGGTGATGCGGGCTGTGGACGCATTTACGCACCGATACGTGATTTCTCTTTAACTTATTCTATAAATGATTTTAGGTAAGCACTAACTGGCTAGCCTAGCTAAGCAATTTGCATGTACATGTCTTCCATTTATGGATACGATTGTCTGAAAAGATGAATTTTAAATTTAGTTCGGAAAGCCGTCGCGTCTTCGATTCATTCTTAAGGTATGCGGCAGTTCATTCCAAGCTTTATAATAATAATAATTGGATTACTTCTATAGCGCCATTTTCGTTTGATACTTCTAAAGCATGATCACCGAACTTATTATTAGGTGTGGTCTTTGGTATATTCAACCTCCCTATAGCTGATGACACTGCTGACCTAAGGGTGGACTGCCGTGAATTGGTATTTCCAGGATAGTATATTATGTTGCCAAATCAAAGTATGTTAAATGTCAGGAGCTAAGCATATTATATTTCTACCGTATTTGATTTGACAAGTTCCCTTATTACTTTCACATACAGAATATTTTATTTGTGAACATAGATTGGCACGAAGATTTACGTTTTTTAAAAAGGTTTTTTAAACCTACTTCACTAGATAGTAATGATTTTTTTTGTCACTAGTTCTAAAGTGACATTTCCGTCATAGTTAATCTATGCCGACCGAAGAAGTGGGTCATTCCACTTATTTTATGAATTCAGTTCCAATTCCGAGTTTAACCATACGGACTCGATTCCTCGGACCCGGTCTTCGTTCCTTTCGGTCCGCAAGGGTCCGCCGTTCCGGAAGCAAAAATCGTTCATTTTACACTAGTGAAGAGAAACACTTTTCGTTTCTGACTTCTATTCAAAATCTTAGTTGTTCCTTAAGTGTGAGTTCGGAACGAGCAAATCTAGATTTACAAACACAGCGTGAGTACACCGTCTTCGGAATTGGATTCATTGGACTCAGTCGGCCGGAACGAATCTCCTCTATGCCACTTCTACCGTGAATTACCAAATATTGTGAAATATTGTGCCGAAAATGTCAACATCTATATAATGTTTAAAGTTGTTTACTAACTAAAAATGTTCAAAGTAAATAATAATGTAATTGGTAACTTACTTAATATTGATTTTTTCTCTTGTGAAAACTACCCAAATTTTGACATTTTTATTGAATGCCGTTTGCTGAATTCAGTTGACAGTTGTCATCTGAGAGTACTGGAACTCCAGTTAAGCAAGAAGTATTTAAGCCTATGGAAAGGAATAAGGAATCTTCCTTAAAAAAACGAGAATTTTGCCCCTGGTCATTCTCTACATGGGCGAATTTGAGTACAGATTTGTACGACTCGCTTAACAATATGTGGCGACATCTCCGAGTGTGAGACTCCAGCAGAAAGATATTGACTTGTGCCCAAATTTTACTGCTCCATACGTGGCCATTAAATATTTTAGCAGATCAAAACAAGTCTGTACGTTAACACAAACTCAAGTAATCAGTAAAAACAGTGCCCGTATGCAGAACTAACAATATGAATATTTTCCCAATAAAATAAGTTCTTCGGTGAAAAATATAATGGCTTTAAAAATATATATTCACATAGATCAGCAACCGCCGATTCTGAATACGTAACTATTTTTATACGTAGAATTTATAAATTAAAGTGATTAAAAAAACATCTTATTATTAGGATTCGTACAGAGATTTCTTTTTTCCGATTTTGTTTTGTATTTTAAATATGTATTTTTTTAGCTCTGGTGAAATTTTAACTTTATTTGGGTGACTTTAAGCTCTATTATTGTTGTTCAATATTAAAAAAAAACTATTATTAATAATAGAAATTAGGGTATTCATGAGCAAATTAATTGTCAATATGGATATTTTGATTATCAATGCTCAATATTAATATTATTCCTAGAGTAAAAGTTTCTAAAAAGGTAAATCAATTTATTACTTATGGTTTATCATGAATAGAATATAAAATTATGTACGGTAAAGATCATCCCTGTTTCGACAGTTAATTTTGGCGGGCTTTAAAAAATGAAACTTTGAAAATTATTTTTACTATGAAAGCTTACTTTAGAAAAAAATATATACTGGCATTTAAATTTGAACGTTATTAATGGGAAAAAATAAAAAAATAAAAAAATATATATACTGGAGTTCATTACTCCCCGTATATGTGCAGAGTATAACATACAATTTAATTAAAATGGAATCCTTAACAACCTTCAGAAATATCGAACGGGAGTAATGCGCACGGTCACAAATAAATGCATGAGTAATGTAGTATATAATGAGAACATTTCCCATCCTCATTTTGTCTTCTCCTTTGTCTAAAAAAGCTTTTTGTCCCTTACAAATAAATAAATACAAAATCAAATAAAATCAAAGTACAGCAGTTATCCATCTTTTGCTTCCCACTCTGTGAGCTCCACAACGTGTCGAGTATATGCAATTACCACGTCTTTGGTTAGATCCATTTAATTTTTTTGTGAAGTCGTTTGGACGCATGTAAATAAATTTTAAATATTGAATGCTATAGGTCTATCTTAGGTCCAAAATATCACTTTCTAAGAACAATTATTTGGAGGGAATGGTTTTGACTTTCTGGTACATAATCTTGATAATTGATTTTTGTACAATTTCCAGAGGTTTTATGTGATTATTGTAAGTTCCGCCCTAACCAATTATACTGTAGGAAAGAGATGAGTGAACTAGTTAGTGCGGTGTAAACAAGTTTCACGGTTTTCACATTTCATAAGTTACTAATTCGTTTAAATATATAAGTTATAATCTTAGTTTATTTACTGTTTTTCCTGTGCGGTTGGTCCATTTAAGTTGACAATCTGTATATACACTTGATGAATTTTCCCGATTTCGTCTCCTGATAGTTTGAGGAGATGAAATCGGGAAATGAAAATGTAAAAAAAAAAACGACAGAAAATAAAAAAGATGCGACTGAAATCTTAATATTATTTTCTACAATTATAAAATATTAAAATGAGGTTTTTAAATCTCAATAAAAATAATTAATAATTGAAAATTTGATAAACATCATCAAAAATAAATCAACGCAATTATTTTCCATTGTGAAACAAAAATTAAAAACTTTTTTGAATACGCACGAATTTGGGCTTTGTTGTGTTCGTCACACACAGTCATCGGGGCGGACAGTGTGGCGGGTAACGCCCAAATGTCACTGTCAGCAAGGTGAAGTAAATCTAACTTAATTCATCTACTAGGATTGTATCTAGTCTGGTAAGAAGAATCTGATAAAAATAGAATTATCTCGCCTTCTTCTAACTTCTAACATTTTCATTAAAAAAATATTGTTTCAAATTTTGATGAAAACCAAAGATACTAATTTGTTTTCTTTTGTATTTGTTTGTTTTTTTGTTTTTTTTTTTTTAATTTTTTAGGAAAATCTGCTTTGGCTCATTTTTAATACTCTAATGGTGATTTTTTAAAAATTTTATATTAACTTATTGAAGCTCATGAACTTCATTGTAATATTTAATCACTGAAGAAGATGGCAGCCAAAATATATAGGGCAATATTAATGGAATAACTTCTTTGGGACACTCGACGTGTAAGCCAACATATTACATTTACAGCTGATTAAAAACGCCATGGTAAAATTGCTAGTAAGTAAAAGAGTTTTTAAGCGAAGGCGAGACATTGATATCATATGTAGATCAATGAATGTATTTATTATCTGCTCGTGCTCCTTTGTGCCAAAAAATTCTATTGCGACTTATATCTAACAATCCATACAAGGCAGTGGTAGATAACTAACTAACTATCACGCCGTTTCCCCACAGGGTAGGCAGAAAGGACGGACCGCCAAACAACTCGATCTTGGCATACATTTCTTGCTTCGTTCGCATTCATACATCGTCTCATACATTCTCTTCTATTATTCCGACTTCTGACATGGCTCGACTCAAATATTTGATTCACTTGATCGTGTCATGTCTTCCTCGAGCATCCCCGGCTTCTCCTTCTGTTCACATTTTCGTCATATATACTTTTTACGCTCCTTTCTTCATTCATTCACTAAACATGCCCAAACCTTCTAAGCGTCCCTTTCTTAATCTTACTCATTAAAATAATCGGGTCTCAATAGCTCAATTGGAGAGTGTTATCTCTCTGAGACAGAGGATCGGGGTTCAAGAACTAGTTGTCACCTTTACCTTTGTTATTTTCTGTTTCATATATCGTTTGATTTCTTAATATTATCTTCTTCTAAAATTAAATATTTTTTTATATTATTTCAAAACAAAGAAGAAAACAAAAGCCTAATGTGTTTTGCTTACAGTTCAGGCAATATTTAAAACCCTCTAATATTATCATGGATATTACGTAAGGAATTGAAAACAGCAGCGTTTTTGTAAAAATTACTGACACAAATGTGTCAATTTCATGACACGAATTTCCACACATATTTCTGTTTCGTAGTTTAGATTACCTCAATCTTATAACATGTCTCTATAACATATATTACTACACATTTAAAACATCTCTTTTTCTTTACGGCTTAAACATTCGCATTGAATTTTTTTTTACTTCACGGGGAAAATGGGGGGATTAGGTCCGGAAGGAAAATTTAATCTACATTTTTTCACGACATATTTTTCATTTTGTAGCTCTCCATTTTTAAGGGTGCCCGGGAGGCGTGAAGTCACTCTGAGGCATAAATCATCCCTTTACCCG
Source organism: Halesus radiatus (assembly GCA_022606495.2). Taxonomy (NCBI): domain Eukaryota; kingdom Metazoa; phylum Arthropoda; class Insecta; order Trichoptera; family Limnephilidae; genus Halesus; species Halesus radiatus. The sequence goes on along the minus strand of JAHDVE020008593.1, from coordinate 114,502 downwards.
AAATGCTACCCGGAAAACCTGTTTAAGTGCGCACTTATTATGGTATTGCCAGGGTTCTCACGGGAAGTCCACACAAATATTTGGTTACGTACTTTAGGGGAACGAATCTATTGAACTTTGGGAGTTTATGTATCTCTGATCGCAGGGAATAAATACGTATGTTCCTATTTTTAATTAAAAGTGCTTAAATTAAGTTTATTAATGTGGTTAGGCCACATTTAGACGACTAAAGGCCATTCTTCCCAATTCTTCGAATGACCAATCCGAGGCATTTGCACTGTTTTTTTAATTATTTTTATAGTAACTCTAAACAGGAGACCCCGAGGGAAATATTTTCCCTCAAGGCCTATATCATCTGTGGGGATGCTGTGTGAAAGGACTTTTAGAGGATAGGAAGGAGCGAATGGAGGAAACACAGAGGTCGGCAGATCATTCCACAGCCGAGCTGTTGAACACAAGAACGAGTCGCAGATGCGACCCGTTCTCATGTGACAAATATTAACCGTGTGCAAATGTTGGGCGCGCGTTTGGCGTGTTTTCCGACTATGCACCGGTGCCAAATGGATCAATGACCCTAGATCCTCAGAGCATCTTCCATTGAAATACAATAGTGTTACGTAACGACAGAAAGATCCTAAAAAAGACTCTAGCCACTCATCAAACAACAACGGTAAAACGACGCCAGCGCCACGCTTGCCCAAAAACGGCAGCTTGCACGCCCACGCGCCGGCCACTTCCGTCTCACCCGGCTTCAGGATGACATCTCTGGCATGCCGCCTACTGCGTCTCAAAAGGAACGCAAGAGCAGCCATGTTGGCCAGCTGCTAATTGCTTCTACTAGGATCCTTTTGCCGCTACAACCATGACTGTAAGCTGTCTTTGTATTTCCCCTTTTGTGTTGTAACTTATTCGAGTCTTCGTTATCATGCCCGTTTAGAAAATATCAGAGAGAGAGTAATCACCCGTAACTTCCATTTGAGGTTAGGCTAGCCTTTGATTATTGTAGCATAACTTACCATTCTGTACCTTCCCTTGAATAAACTCTGAGTCTGAAAGCATTCAGTAGATTCATTTGGCGTAGTATTAGAGTCCCCGACCCCAATTAATTGAAAATTTGCTGTTACATAAATCTCTAGAAAATTACTTAAAATATTTTCTTTTCTTTCATTCTCTAAAAGTAAGATAAAAAGTTTCAAAATTGACAATTTTTGGTACAATTGACATAGAGCATATCCCACGAGATGCTACTAAAAAAAAGGTATTTGTATAAAGTAAACGCGATTTAACGGATTTCCAACAACTTAAAAAATCTCCCCAAGTCGTGAAAATAAATCATGTTAATAGTGATAGGGAAATGCCAGACTTTGGAATCCCCCAAGGTACAGTGCTTGGACCGATCCTATTTACCATGAATGTTAACGACAATAATAGTAATTTGTTTGCAACGAGTAATACTTGATTGATTATTTTTTTTTTGAATCGTCATTAGAGAATCATCCATATTTTTATAATTTTTTGGCGAATATAATGTCAGTTTCAGTTTGCAGGTTTTTATACTTATGGTTGAAAGAAAGGATTTCGGAGCACTGAACTCGGACAAGCATTCAATGAGTTGATTGGTATTAGTGAAATACCATTCTATGAGTCATAATAATCTCACGTTTAGATACACAACTCATTAAAAATATTAGTGCTAGCAAAGATTTTTCTTTTTGTACAGCGGCAACAATATGGATGTTAGATAAAGACACTGATTACATAAATATTTATAAGTTATTTTTATGTAGAGATTCTAATAATAAAATAAAATTTTGGTTACGTCGACCACACGAATGGCACTGTACTTGCTTATTTGAATGAATAAAATTACTTATCTTAACGAACTAACCCACTTAATGAATGCATTAAAAAAATGCGCTGGTCGATATGCGTTCTCTCCACTAACAAGTAACAAACGGAAAAAATAAAAATTCAATTTTTCTTTCTTTTTTATCGTTATCTTAATTGTTTGTTTATTTCAGTCGATTATTATCCCGTTCTGTTACCTGAATTTATTTAAATTTTGTAGTTTTATTGTATTTCTGAGGAGTGTCCTTTATTCATTTACAGAATTTGTATATTAACTAGTACATATCATTCATATATCCAAGAAGAGCCAAGAAGAAATGGGGAGAGGCAAGAAGTGTAGAGAACCAGCAATAAAGGGTGAAAAAATAGACTAGAATAAGCAAGGACATTTAATAAAAAAAGAAGATAATTGTAAAAGACAACAAGAACCAAGAAAGGCTACGACGACGCAAGTCAATTTCAAAATGAAACAAAACGATGCTACAAGAGACCATCAGATCCTGAAAGAGCCAAGAAATAACGAGACAAAGAGATAAAAATCAAGAAGAAGCTAGAAAAGAGAAAAATAAGCACGAAGGTACAAAAAGAAGGAAGAAGAGACTAGAAGAAGTAAGAAGATGTAGGAAGAGACTCAAATAGTCAAGAAATATAAGAGTCAAGATGAAGCAAAAATAGACAAGAAAAGACAAGGAAAGGTGCCAAAAAATGGCTAAAAAGTGACAGAACCGAGAAGGAGTAATAAAAGGCGGGAAGCGAAAGAAAGCAGGAGGCAAGAAATGAAAATAAATGGTCAATCAATTCCTTTAATCCTACTCGTCCTAAATTCAAATATTGGCTTATTATATTTTCATGTATAATACCGGTTGATTAAACTCCATCCCTCTTCTAATATACAGAGCACGTGTTTCAAGTTCTAATAAAACAGTGCCCCCTGGTGTATCGGTCGCAGCGGGGCAGGAGTACTCCCGACTGGGGTAGTACATTATTATAGTATCGAACCGTTATTATGAAAAATTACATACTTAATTAATTTTTTAAAATATATCAACATATGGTCTAATAATTTTTAATTTAACAGCACAAATGGCGTAGAACCTTGCATGTCAATATTTTTTTCAACAAATTATTAAAAAAAACTTTCCATCAGATATTATAATGTGTACGTTTTAAATTAATGCTAAAGATAAATGAATACATGATTGGGCTACTCTGGGATTTATTCTCTTCAATGCAATGACTGCGTGCATTTTATGTAGGCAAAACGTCGCCTAATTTTATTTTGCGTGTAAAAGAGCACTCACGAGGACTTAATAATAATGGGTTATCAGAATTTGCCAACCACCTCTTAGAAATAGACACTTTTAAAAATAATACTGATTTACTGCATAAAATTGGAATATGTACTATATAAACATTTCTACATGTTTAAAATAATTAATATGGTAATCAATTTTTTTTTAAATAGCCATCCCTTGAATTTATTTTCATATTAATATTGATGATAAAAATATATATTTTTTAAAATTTCTAATGTAAATTTGTTATTCAATGTTTTACAATAATTTTTTTAAACATTTTTTATTAATTACTTACCTACATTATTAATTTTTGTTTATGTTTATAATTTGTCTATTCTTCCTTTATGTGTTCTATGTTTATCATTTTTTGTCCACAATTGACATTATTATTTTTTAGGATTCTGTATGTCCTAATGAGAAAAGCTTCGCTTTCGAAACATGTTGATATTTACATATTAAAAAAGTGGTGATTACAAAGTAATTTTTAATTCATTTATTAATAATGAGGCCACCAATTGAATACCAATCTTCTGAAGAAATTATAAAGTAATAATGTCTAAACCACTATTTTCATAAATAACTACCCACATGTTTCGTAATCAATTGTTTATTTATTAAGAATTATTATTATTTCATTTAAAAAGCCATTCAATTGTAAAAAAAGTTCTGCTGGGTAATTATTATTGCGCGTGATAGCTGTTTCGCATTCCGAAGGAATTATCAAACTGCTTCATAATCAGTTTGATGTCAGATGCAAACCGAAATAATCAGTTGATATCAATTTCAAATCAGCCCGTTTGATGAAGCCTTCGAAAGGCAGCATTGTTGTCAGACGCACAAATAATTACCCAGAAGATTTTTTTTTATAATCAACCGATTTTTGGAATTAAATAAAAGTAAATGAATTAAAAATTATTTTAAATTCACAACTTTATTAATATACACACATGTCAACATGTTTCGAAAGCGATGCTTTCTTCATCGGGAATATATATATATTACTATATCGAATACTTTAAAATAATAATGTCAATAATAAACAAATTATAAACATAAACAAAAATTGATTAAAATGGTTAATAATTAATTAAAAATATTAATAAAAAAAATTTACGAAACATTGAAAAATTAAATTACATTAGTAATTAAAAATTAAAATAATTATATCCTGAATTTATATTAATATTAATATAAATTCAGGATATAATTATTTATAAAAAAAAAGATTATTAAATAAATTTAATTCATTATTAGCGCCTTTACTGATTTATAAATTTTCAAATTTGTCGTTTCAAAAAACGTTTGTTTTTAAATGTAAAATTTTTAAACCTTTATTTATATGGAAAGAATGATTGATGATGTATTCATATATATATTCATTATATATCTATATGTATATATATGACATATTCCTGATGAGGAAAGCATCGTTTTCGAAACATGTTGATATGTTTATATTAATAAAGTGGTGAATAAAAAGTAATTTTTCATTCATATATTAATAATGACGCCACAAAGAGAATACCAATCTTTTGAAGAAATTATTAAATAAAAGTATTTGAAAAAAGCGTGCATGGTAAGCACGTATTATTAGTTACGACCATTCATAGGAGTAGGTGGAGCATTTAGCGAAGTCTCTTTGATCTACCATATATACTAACAACTTCCTAGCGGACGGAATTTCCCCCCGCTTGAGAAATTCATGATAAAATTAGAGAGCATGTCTGTTTGCCTTGTTTTAGAAACGATTAACATATATTTGAGGATGCTAATCGTGTTATACAGGAAGGCTTTACGAGGTAACAAAGATTATATACCCCTCGGATTAGCAACCCCTTAGCCTATATTCCACATGAGACCGGAAATATGTAAGCTTTGTAAAAGTCTGAACAGGAACGAAAATAGCACTGGACTAAAGAGGATCATTTTAGATTATGAAGTTTGATATACTTGAATTATATTAAAATAATATATTGTGATCTTTAAGTTCCGTTATTGAGCTTTTAGTAACAAGGCGTGCTTTATATTTGCGTTAATTGTTCACCCATCATAACTTCATGCACGTAGAAATAGAATTTCGGGACATTTTTTTTCTTTTGATCCTCCATGGCTTATTTAGTTGGGGTTTTCTCTTCCTTGTTATTCAATGTCCTTACTAACCCTTGAAAAGCCATGTGTACGATAATTAATACCAATCGTATAATGTCATATAATATTCCCTTGCTCTGTTGTTATTTGTACTTACTTCATATTTGATTATTTACACGCTTAGCTTTTAAATTGTTAAAGTATAATATCTAAAATGTTAATTTAATTGAGTCTGCTACTCGTGAATATTTTAAATAGTGGTTTTAATTTGCATTCATGTAATATAAATTACATTTTCTAACTATATTAGTTTAGGTTATTTTGTTTAGATTTTCTTGCTCTTTTGATATTTGTACTTTACATTTGATTAATTATACCCCTAGTTTATCCTAAATTGTGCGTGTGACAGTCTGCTGCTCATGAATATTTTAAATAGTGGTTTTAATTTGCATGCATGTAATATTAATTACATTTTCTAACTATATTAGTTTAGGTTATTTTGTTTAGATTTTCTTGCTCTTTTGATATTTGTACTTTACATTTGATTAATTATACCCCTAGTTTATCCTAAATTGTGCGTGTGACAGTCTGCTGCTCATAAATATTTTAAATAGTGGTTTTAATTTGCATGCATGTAATATAAATTACATTTTCTAACTATATTAGTTTAGGTTATTTTGTTTAGATTTTCTTGCTCTTTTGATATTTGTACTTTACATTTGATTAATTATACCCCTAGTTTATCCTAAATTGTGCGTGTGATAGTCTGCTGCTCATGAATATTTTAAATAGAGGTTTTAATTTGCATGCATGTAATATAAATTACATTTTCTAACTATATTAGTTTAGGTTATTTTGTTTAGATTTTCTTGCTCTTTTGATATTTGTACTTTACATTTGATTAATTATACCCCCAGTTTATCCTAAATTGTGCGTGTGACAGAGTCTGCTACTCGTGAATATTTTAAATAGTGGTTTTAATTTGCATGCATGTAATATAAATTACATTTTCTAACTATACTAGTTTAGGTTATTTTGTGTAGATTTTCTTGCTCTTTTGATATTTATACTTTACATTTGATTAATTATACCCCCAGTTTATACTAAATTGTGCGTGTGACTGAGTCTGCTGGGCATGAATATTTTATCTTAAATTTGCATATAATATTTAACGGACGCACGTAAGCGATCAGTTCAAAACAAAACTCAAGTATATTAACATAAGGCCTCTGAAGATGGACAATGTGATTTGTCCAAAACGTCAGGGGTTAAAAAGTCCTTCTAAGGACTATATTACGCGGGCAAACCGAGAAAAATATTCTACATCTTACACCCGTGGAAATCTCAACCACTATATATATATATATATATATACTATAATAACAGCTATACTATGTGGAATATATGTTATTTTACAATTATATTAGGTTAGGTTAGTTAGTGTAAAGCGCACTTCAGATGAACTTTTACAAAACTATGCTATATAAATTAACTTTTATTATTATTGTTATTACAATGGTTGTAAAGTCCGTCAATTTCGAAATGATTACTTGTGTTCAATTTAAACTTCACAATTTCAAATATATCAAAATGTACTAACATAGTATTCGTCCAGAAAATGTTATATTTTAATCCCCATCGTAGTATTATAACTGTAACCGTGTGATGGTTGGTCACAATTTGATTGTTTTTTTTTTTACCACTTAGCATAAGTGCGCAATAAATGTTTGATATTATTCAATGTTTTATACTCCTGAACTGCTATATTTGATTGCTTTTCATGGACCTGGAAGGACAAGACAGTACCTACCATTTTATTGTGACAATTCAATTTCAGCGTCTTAATATTATATTTTGATAGAAAGCAGTCACTTTGTGGTTAGACATATTTAATGAAAATAAAACAATAACTTTGTTTATAACCACGAGAATTTTATTTAATTTTATTACGACCGACCGGTTTCGCTTAACATAATCATCTTCAGGGTACAAAAATTAAACTGATCAAAAAATACATAGTGTGTGTTTATATATACAAAATAGAATAAGACAGAACATAACATAGAACAAAGAAAAAATGAGATAGCATGAAATAGCATGAAATAGCATGAAATAGAAATAACCGAGCGAAAGAGACAGAAGTGCACATAATGGAATACCAAGGAATAACTGAACAGGTGATTATGGGATGGGAAATTTTACGAGATTATAGGGAATATACCTAATATTGGGCTATTGGACACATTTAGTTGATTATTTAGAATTTTATTTTTGGTTTTAACAGCTTTCTTTATTTCTAGTGATTCTAAATTATTTAATCTGTTTCCATGACCATTTTTATGAAGAATATTAGCACCAGTGCTTTGATTGAAGGTATGATCTTTATCAATAAGGTGATTGGCGAATTCTGAAAATTTTTTTTTTTGCGAATTGGCGAATTCTGAAAATTTTTTTTTTCTTTGTTCTATGTTATGTTCTGTCTTATTCTATTTTGTATATATAAACACACACTATGTATTTTTGATCAGTTTAATTTTTGTACCCTGAAGATGCTTATGTTAAGCGAAACCGGTCAGTCCTAATAAAATTAAATAAAATTCTCGTGGTTATAAACAAAGTTATTGTTTTATTGTCTTAATATTATTCCTCTATGCGACGGATTCAACATCTGAGGAATAAATACTTCGATGTTTTGGACATATTTGGTACATCGATGTTACAGTATAAGCATGCATTAGTACGGTATACAGTATCGAGTAGGACTAGGTTATTTGAAACTATTTAACTCTGGATAAAAGTGTCAAATTATGTTGTTTCTTTTTATGTTATCTATTATAATATATATGTACCTTTTAAATATTATTTGTAAATGTCCATGTAATGGGCATAGATAAATAAATTACGGATGTCTGATAAATGCAAATAATTCTTTAAAGTAAAATATCACGGGTAGGCAGATAAGTATTTTTATTATTATTTTTTGAATTTAATATAAATCAAATTTAATAATGTTATTATTAAGTTCTGCAAGTATTTTTAGTTTTTGTTATTTTAACAGGTGTATCGGCGTCTAATGCCATTTTCAAACTGTGGTTAATCCACATTGTGACGACTAATTTATATGATTTTATTTACTCCCACTCCTTTGCAATTTAGACGGGATTTTAAAACAATAATGATTTATTATCTATAAAACTGGAATTCAACGGGGTTCTACGAATTACACAAAAAAAACAATTAATAAGTATTATTATTACCCGTCTTTAATCAATAATTAAAAAAAAATTATTTAAGAAATTAAAAAAAAAAAATTATAATTGAAACAACATTGAGTGTTATATTATCTTACTCGTTGCTTCTAAAGCTCTCTTTATACTTAATTATTATTATTTTTATTTATTATATTATATACGCCCTATATGGGATTTTACACATTTAGTTACTTATAATAGGTGCAAAACATTGCACTAATAATAGGTGCAAAACAAAATGCACTTATAATAGGTGCAAAACTTTTACACATTTAGTTACTTATAACAGGTGCAAAAGACATTACAGTATTTATTTATTTTTTTAAACGCTCATAGGGCTTTTTTATTCAGATACATAATGTTAAAATCACATAAGAAAAATAAAAAATAGAAAACTTGCACTAAAGTTAAGTTACATTTGAAAAAGAAAAAACTGCACCAAAACTAAAAAAGAAAAGAAAGAAAAAAAACTGCACCAAAAACTAAAAATACAGAGTAACAGAAAAAATAACTAGTGGAATATCCACCAAGTCAATACTGACATTAATAACAAATAAGTAAATAATGTAAAAAGTTGTAGTTAACAATAATTTATATACTTGTTCTAGATATATTATATTACCATACTATGAAAATACTAGCTTTTTCCCTTCTATTTTTGTATAATGGCACTGAACTAAATATTTCAATTTGACTGTCCTAAAATGGGATTTATTCACAGTTGGGCAGTCAAAGCTTTCTCACTTTTTATTCTTAAATTTTTTCTGTTTCAAATAAATCATAAAATAAAATTTAACTATTTGAAAAAGAAAATTACAAAGCAATTAAAAATATATTACATTTTCTTAAAACGATTGGTATTCACTTTCTGGCGTCATTATTAATAAATGATTTTTTTAAAGTTTACTAAAGCGCACTTGAAGTGAAATCACACAAAACTGCGCTATATAAATGCTTTGTTATTATTATTATTAAAATATATTTACTATTCACCACATTGTAAATATACATTGATATGTTTCGAAAGAAATAAAATATTTCCTAGCGTGCTTTTAAATTGATTTAAAAATATATTAGGTTGTGTTACGAGACTCGAACTCAGCACTAGTGGAACCAATCGGCAGGGAATTATAAAGGCTCTTCAATAAAACGTGCAAAATAAAACTGGAATTTCTAGTCCGAAAAAGTGATTAATATTCAATTACTCCAGAGTACACCACTCAACAGTTTTTCAAACACTCAGATATTCTGCTTCAGATTTAAATTTTATGACTGGATGTATCTATCTTTCCTTCATAATTATAATCCAAGCCTCCTCAAGGTCCGCATTAATAAGTACCCATCTACAGCCCTATCGTTGACCAGCCTCACAACGTTGCCCAACCGGTTGGCAATTAAATGGTACTCCTATCTTTATTCCTTACAGACAGGGACACATTCAATTTTTTTTTTTTAGGTTATTATTAATTTATTACATATTCTACATGAACAACAGATTTGGGAAATATATATTCTCTCCCAATGTAAGTGTTACTTGTGTTTAGAAAAGGAGTACAAATTTATAGAAAAAAAACTGAAAAATACAAAAGATTAATAAAAAAAAGATTCATCTAAGGAAAGTTAAGTACACAGAAACATGACTAATAATTATTAATAACTGCATTAAAAATTACCTTATATTCCCACTACAGTTTGTTGTGGTTTCTTGTATTGTGTTGTGTCACGATTGAAATTGAGTTTGGTGTTAGTTAGTGACGAGTATTGAATTACATCCAAGCTATTGTTGTTTGTGGTTTCAAAGGTGGGAATGGTATATTTCGCAAAAGTAGACATTCCAGGTTGGCTCTTGGGATACATCATGATAAAACGATTATAAATCTTTGTTTTGTACTATTTTGCAGGGGATAAGAAAGCGGGATATTATTATTACCTGCCTAGATGGATAAAGTTTTTATCGTATTTATTTACAAGCAAATTTCATAAAAACTTATTTTACGCCCACTCACAAGTCGCCCCAAGCCACGCCACTGTGGAGACAAATGCTCCCAAGTTTATGTTAAATTTATAAAATAAACATTACATTAACAAATTGCGCCTGTTTATGAGCCGACGAGTACAAATAATGCCAGGAGCACTGTGAAAACCTTCTCAGGTCACAATTTGTAAGCTTTTAGCTAATAACAGTCGATGCTTTCGAACAAATCCTGGAACATAAAACTGGAAGTGTGAGTGTGTGTTTTTATAAGCGCTCGGAAAATTTTGTATATTCATACATAATGATAATGGGAAGTAGGTACGTGACTTTGTGAAATATGCGATGAAATTGTTGGAAAATTATGAAGCAAGGTAAAAAAATAATAGTTCATTAAAAATAATAATATTAATAATTCTTTATTCCAGAAGGTATGCAGGGGTAGTGCAACGCAATACGTTCCGTAAGTGAGAATAATGAAAACAAACAAATTACAATAGGTACGTAAAATAAGAGGAAGAAAAAGAAAAAGAAAAATGTACAAAAAGATTACTTAGTAAAATATGCAAAACAAGTTTATTCACAAAGAGAGAAAAAAAAAGAAGAAGTTTATGGTGGATATTTTCCCTAAAAGGTTGGTCTTTTCGGTAGCAGTGTTTGCTAGTAAACCGTCGAGTCTGGTAAGAGGTGGCAGACTGGATTTGCAAAAATTGCGACCTATCGAGCCCGCTAGCGACTAAAACGCTCTGCTGCCATGCGGGCAGGCCGCTAGCTTTTTGCTGATCTGTAGGTCATGCTCAAATTTTGACCTATTGATGATAAGCCCGCGTTTTCGTCGAACTGCTTCGGAGCATTGTCGACTGAAACACGGCTTTGAGCCTCGCAGTTTTCTTTAATGGTTGATTGAATGAAGCCATCCATCGCAGATGTGATGACTTCACCAATTCCTGGGCACATCATGGACGGATTCGAAGTCTGAAAACAGACAGCTGACCATAAGGAAAGCATTAAATGCGCCCACAGACCAGACATCTGCTGACCTATAGTGCCACATTTTCTCTTCAGCCTCTCGATTGGCGGTCTGAAGTTAATAAAGGATTGATGTAGTCATCAGGCACAGTTGAGGTTATCACCACTTTCCCACCCCGGTATAAGTAACTTATGGTTACTCCTTCAGGGTGCACCTCAAGGACTCTAATTTTTTGGTTCAACGAAGCTAAGGTTATAAATGATTCTAAACCCTCAAGTGTCCCTGCATAGCATTAGCTTAGAAGGAGGTTAGTAAAATTCCACAGCCCAGAATGGTTAAGTAAAATTCCACAGCCCAGAATGGTTAAAAAGTCATCAGGCAATGGTCAGACGATCCTTAAGGCGCTGCGACATAAATCCCATAACCACGTGGCTCAGTAGTTAAAAATAGGTCTAACAGATTGGAGCCGTGAGTCTGAACATCAGGAACTCTCGTAGGCTCCTGAACCAGTTGCTCGAACCCATGGCAAAGGGTAAAGAATTCCGCCTGTCGGCCAGCCGAGTTTGTTGAACAACTTCAACCACGGTTCATTATAAACATTGAAGTCTCCCAGAACAACAAACTCGGCCAAAGGATAGCGGGGTAAGAGGTCATCAATAGTATCGCTTAAATGTTTAAATAGCTCGGATAAGTCTGATTCGCTGAGGTTATTATTACCGGCTCTGGACAGTTTCTCTATATAGAAATTTTCCCTTGTAGTTTAAATGAGATTATTACATATATTTCCGTATTTTTTATAAAATATTTGGGCTTGACTGTCCGGATTATTAAATAAATTTTTGTGGATATAACTTTTTTTTCTCTGCTTCCACATTGACCCGTATCTCCCTCATAACTCTATTGACGGTATCAAGAAATTCTTCTCTTGACTGGGCTTCAACACCGGCAAGCTCCATCCAGTTGTAGCTAATGTTGGCCTGTTCCAGCTCAGCCAGTCGAATTTCCATATGACAAAGTTTTATTTCATTAATCGTATTAGCTTCTTCTAAAATCTGTACTGTTTTTTACTTTGTTGTACTATATTTTCTACTTTGTTAGAAATATGGTCATATTGATGGCTTATGAATTCTACACTTTTTTTCATGTCATTCATTTCCGATTGTAATTTTTTTTAATATTCAGCTTTCAATCTTTTCAAAAATAAGGTATTTGATTTCATTCATATTTTTGTAGAAGTATTACATAAATTTTTCATAGTGCTTTTCTCTGTTGGATGGTGGCGGTGCCTCGGTTGGTTTGGACCTTGTTTGTACTTTACTAGCAGTGGCCATTATCACTGGTTGTTGGTTGTAGCAAATTAAAAAAAAGCAATTAAAAAAAAAAGGAATTCGCACTTGGAAGATACTGACATTCACTCTATTCGTTCTTTCACTAAATATAAGAAGAACAAATGAGAATATAAGTATATATTATAGTTGATAACAATTTTATATTGCACTGTATTTGGTTTTATTTTATTTTTATATAGAACTTGGGTTTTTTTCACTTTACTGTAGTATTGATAGCACTGCTACTTAACATTGAAAGTAGTTTTTGTGTAAATAAATAAATGTAAGTAGTTTATTACTAGAGTATCGAAAAAAATCTGCACTGTCAATTATAGTATTATTGTATGGTACTATATTGCATATTGTTTTCGTACTCTCTCTCTTTCAAACACCATGACTTTAGACTTGCTTATATTCACCATTAGCTCATTCTCCACACATACTTCGTTTATCCTGGAGATAAATTTACTTATTTTCTAAACGAATTTAATAAAGTAATGATTGTTCCTGATCTGAACAGTTTTAAATGCAATCATTTCAATACACATCCTAATTCCTCCTCGCTCCAGCCCGTGGAGCGTTTCCCAGTTTGTGTACATTATGTAATGTCGGAAGCGTATTCATTGATATCCCGATAAAATAAATGTTTGAATTTAATCTAATCCCGCCTAACCGCCTTCTGGGGGAAACGAGATTGGATTTGTAAAAAAGAAAATTACGGATGGTTTGATAGATAAGTCGAGGCGGCAGGCAAAGGAGAGGTGTGGGATGCTGCCTGAAATTGCTTAATCTTTTTCAATTTTATGAGAAAAACTAGCGCCGGCTTTTACATAACCGTGACAACGATGGAGTATGAACTTTGAATCACCCTAGATAAAGTTTTTTGCCTAGGATATATTATTTTTCAATTTATTAGAAATAACTTTATTGAAGTTTTCTAATATTTCATTATTAAATATGAAACAGAACTAAAAAGGTAACGGTTGAAACTGGAAATTGAATCCAGATTCTCTATTAATTGTTTTTGTTTTTATTTCGTAGTAGTGTTGGGTTAGGCTAGTTGAACCATGGGACTTGTTGGGCCACGCAAATATCTTCGGAGCCAAAAAAAGCAAAAGAGCAAAGACTTACGAAGAGTGCCGAACATGTTCTAGCAAGCTAGAAGCGGAGGGACCGCGACGACATGCATTCAGTCGCTGCAAGACGTTCATACCGTGTGCACGGGAAATTTTTGTGATTTTCACGCCAAAAGTAAAAACAGACGTTCGACTACTCCTTCGAAAATATATACCAAGGAACAAAGGTACTAATTCAAGGTGAGTCAATTTTAAATTGGTGATTAGTGGTATATGAGTAATCCGATGAAATGTTCCATAAAACATCAGTTGCCTTGCAACTTGCCCCATTCAAATTCCTTACATAGCGTATTTGTTTTGCACTTTAACATATTAAAATTACCGTTTTTAATAAACTTTCTATATGCGTGCCTACAAAAAGAAAGACGGATCGTGGTTCTGCCTCCAGGATTAATTGATAAAAGTGGCAGAATCTGTTATAAATCAAAAACATAGTATCCGATCTGCAGCCAATCAGTATGATGTAAAACAAAACAAATTGATGAAATTTATCACTAAATTTAAAGACCAAAGAGAGAGTGCGACAATGCGATATACACCTTCTCGACAAGTATTACCTGCAGAACAACAAAAGAAATTAACAAATATTTGCTTCAACTATCAGAAATATTTTATGAGTTAGCACAAAGGAACGCCCGACGTCTAGCATATTGACGTCTAGCCGTCAAACACAAATCAAAAATGCCTGGTATTTAGATAAATAATAAAATGGCTGGAAAAGATTGTAGTAATTTCGCCCCCTCCTATGTTACTGGTCGCTCGGAAGTCATATTTGAAAATAATTTACAAGTTGAATCACCAGAGATTTCCATACCATTAGCTTCAGCTGTACATGGTACACCGACAGAAGGAAAAGAAAATATTTCTCACAATACCAACAGCGAGGAAGAAGATTAACTATTTTAACTAACACTCCTGACAAGGATTATCTTCCCCAATAGCAATCTAAAAAGTAGAAGACAGAAATAGGTAATGCAAAAAAGAAAGAAATTAACTAAAAAGTCTTCACTTTGTCAGACTCATCATCCGACACTTCTGAAGAATATGCTTGCCTCATGTGTGTAGAGGTTTATTCAGAGATCTTACCAGGTGAATAGTACGTTCGTTGTCACGTCTGTCTAAAGTGGGCACACGAAAAGTATACATCTAGCACTATTCTATGAAAACTTACTTGTAACCCTTTTTATTATACCTTTTTGCATTTAAAAAAAATCAAACTATTAGGTACTTAATTCAGTATTTATTCATTATTTCAATAAATTTATTTGAATAACTCACATTGTTTAATAAACCATGAGTGCGAATGATAATAAATATTTGACACCATATTGTCCAACAAGCCCCTTCGCGTGGTTCAACTAGACCTGTATATGGGGCAAGTTGAACCATTTCCCTCTCTAAGTGAAAATTTAAATATCTTGAATAAGATAAATGTATCATGTAATTTCATGGCTATCATTATAAAGTCAGATAATGAAACTAACTCAATAAGTTGAAAAAACAAAATGTTCAGTAAGAGTTTCGAGTATAGGCTTCAATTAGCAAAATCATGTTCAACTAGCCCCGCCCAACCCTATTATTTTTTCCTCCAATTATTATTTTTTTATATTCCTGTTTTTGCAACTGTTAATGCATGGTGGAATTCCGTTGTAATCAGTGAATAAAAGACATTTTTTAACATTATTTAAATATAATTTTTGACCGTGACCGGTTTCAGCCCGTGACGGCTATCTCCAGACTGGTACAATTAATGCTTAAACTATGGGTTATATTCAATTTTGGTTATCAGGGGTAACAAACCATAATTTAATTAGATTTTTTTTTTCAGTATTGTGATGGCATAATTTTATAAAACTTGACTAATATGGTCTTTTTGAATTTATTCATAATATTACTTTATGAATCAATCTGGTTTCAAAAACTATTACGATGTATTACAATTTATTGTAAATGTGATTTTATATTATTTACATAATAAAAGAGGTTTGTGAATACTGATCGATAATGAGTTTATTCTAGGATTTTCCCATCTTCATTGTAATATCAAGGTTAAAAACATTATTTTCAATAATAGGGTTACTACCAGTATTATGATATATTTCCGATGGTTTCATATTAATTAACTTTAGTTGCACTTCTGGGAAATAATCATGTACTTTTATTGTTATGATCTATTTAAAAAAACTTAATTTGATAAATTTTTTTTTCAATTTAATGTAAATCAAATTTTAAAAACGTTGTTATTAAAAAGGGGGTTAAAATATATCTTTTAGAACTAATAATAATATGGAAACAAGCCTAAAGAACTTCAAAAGTAAAAATCCTAAACTTAATAATACGCCGACTGCATACTGTTACTACATATCGGGTAGACGGGAAGAATTTTCTCAACTAAATTCAAAGAATATATAAGATTTCATAAAAATAAAATGACCTTTTCAAAATTCGCAGAACATCTCTTAGTGAATAACAACAAGCCTAAATCCTTACATATAGAACGAAAGGGTTTTAGATTAAATTTACTCGAATAATTGAAAGTTAATAAACGAACGAATGATCCTAATATAACCTTAATTAATAATGGAAAGAAAATAATTTATTCACCACTTAAAATAACATATTAACATAACATAACATATTAAAATAACATAACACATATAAATAAATCAATAAGAAATCATTGTCATTTAAATACGGGGAAAATACATTATAAATGTTGGGAGTTTCTAGAAAAATAACTTCAAATTAAGGAATCTTTATAAGTATATAATTATATCATAAATTTGTTATATAATAAATATAAAAAAATAATAAATAATAAATTCAAAATATGAGTTCGATAAAAATCACCAAATATAATTAGTTATCAATTGGTCCCGGTAAGACAGGAGAATCTGGGTTCAATTCCCAGTTACGACCGTTAAATTTTTAATTATATTTCATTGAAAACTATTACTATTTCTACAATAAATATTATTTTTCACGAAAATTACGTGAAAACTGACAATCTATACTCTAGATGGTAGCCTAATGAGTATTACTAATTTCAACGATGAAAAAGCGGGGGTTAGATTCTCGCACATAATGAATTACACCTCATTTGATAATTCTGGACTCGTTGACGCCCAAAAATCAGTTTTGTATAGCCCATAGCCCATATATAATCCATAGAGTTTTTGTATGTCTTGGATTTTGACTACACGCGTTGGTTCGTGTCACAGTAATTTATTGTAACCTATATGTAACTATTATTACCACAAATCAAAAAGAAATTAAAACCAAAAGCAAATTAAATGTTTTATTTCAATTGTATATTTTATGTACCCAAATAATAAATACTTCACATTTAAAGCGTATATTTACAAAATAAATTACTACAAAATATGCACATGTAATATTTTCAAGATTGCTTTGATTGTCCAACTAGAACGATTTCCCCGTTCAAGGACAGTCAAACTTGTACGAGTATGTACGGAATATAATAGATGGGTTTCATTGATGTAATAAAACCATTAAAGAATGCTTTGACTGTCCAACTAAAACGATTTCCCGTTTAAGGACAGTCAAACTTGTACGTACAGAATATAATAGAGGGCAATATGGGGTTCATTGGTGTAATAAAACAATTAATGGTATTTCAGCGCAAAAAAAGGAACTTAATTAAAATAAAATAAAATATGAGTACAAAAGGATTAGAAATAAAAAAAAATGTTTAAACAATTATAGATAAATCAATATTAGGTAATCACACAAAATATTAATACGTAAAGTTAAACTGATGTTTTATTGTTTGTTTTTATTTTGTTCGTTTGTTGGTTTTTTTTAGTTTTTTGTTGTTGTTTTTTTCTTTGTATTTTTCTGCTTTTAATTTGTTTTTGTTTGATTGTTTTACTTTGGGAAAAAGTTCGCTTTCCTTTCTCCCTAATTAGTGAAGCCAATCACTGATGTTTTTTATGAAGAATACCTGTTCCTTTATTTTTCCAATCATCAGGTATGAAGTTGAATAGGTTTGGGCGTAAGAATGAAAAATGTGTTTAAGCGAGTGATGTTTTGGTTGAGGATGGTACAATTGGATCATTCCGTGAGTGGCGGGTGTCGTGAGAATGGTAAATAGATGTATAGAGGACGTTGTGTGTTTAAAATTAATTTCCTCGTGTACAATTGTCTAACATCCAGAACTCGTAACTCTTCAAATAGTGCGTCGCTGTGGTACCTAAATGGTTTTTTGAGAGTGATCCTTAGTAATGATTTATGTGCTTTTTCTAATGGTCCAAAATAGTTTTTGCACAGCCACCCCAGCCTAAGGATGCATAGTCTAGTAGTGACCCACACATAGCGTCGTAAATTAGTTTCAGATCTTTTATACGCAGTCTATTTCAAATTGGCATAAACACATGCGTAAGCTTTCTAAGCTTTGTGGTGACTAGATATATGTGTCCGTCCCATCTCAGATATTTGTCAATTATAATATCCAAATATTGTATATTGTTCACGTATTCTAATTTAGAGCAATTACAGGTAGTTGAGACAATGCCTGTATGTATAAAATGTTAAATAATTCCTTAGGTTCGCCCGCTTCCGTCGCACAAAATCGCACTACATTTATTATATGATATTGTGATCCTCTATAGTACGAATGACCAACTGATTGACTAATTCTCAGAGGTAGGTTCTGATAACAAATAGGAAAAGTGTTATATTTTCAGTAATTCAGATTGTTACGAGTATATTTTCAACCGTCTCTCCTTCTCATGCCAAATCTCCGTATCACAATAAAATCTCAGGTAAACGGTTTCATAAAGCCGACTCTCCCTATTAAAACTCTTTGAAAATATTTTTGCGTCGCTGAAATCAGGATGTTGTTAAATTTAGTGAGGCTATAAACGTAATCCCTCCATAGCAGATTCAGAGTTTAATGGCTCCAAAAAGCTAGTAGTTCTTTTATGATAATTGAATGGTGAGACCTTAGATTCCACCTTAAGAAAACTGTCTTTTGATGTCACAAGCACAAGTTAGCAAATTCTTCACAGATATAATCTATATTTTTTTCCGCTAGACATTACTAAAGTAAATAACGTTTTTGAAATCTTGTACATTATTCTTTATGAAGAAAGACAAAAATACTAACAGAAGATGTCTTTAAAACGTCAATTTATTATTATGATAACTAAATAGGGGTGACATTCCCACGTTAACCATACTTACACAGGGCCTGCTGATAGGCAGATATTTCATTTTTTCTTCAAAAGATTGGTATTCACTTTGTCTCGTTGTGATTAATAAGTTAATTAAAATGCTTTTTAAATACCACTTTTTAATACATAAATATCAACATGTTTCGAAAGCGAAGCTTTCCTCATCAAGACCAACAGAATACATAATAATTTGTGTCCTATAATTTCTTTAAAATATTGGTATTCACTTTGTGGCGTCATAATTAATAAATGAATTAAACGTTACTTTATAATCACAACTTTATTAATATATACATATCAACATATTTCGAAAGCGATGCTTTCCTAATCTGGAATATACAGAATGCTAAAAAATAATAATGTCAAGTATAGACAAATGATAAATATAGAACACAATAATGTAAGAATAGACAAAGTATGAACATAAACAAAAATTCATTAAATTGGGTAGGTAATCAATCAAAAACGTCAACGAAAAATTTATAACGTACTGAATAACAAATTAATATTAGAAATTGTCATTATTATTAATATTAACACGAAAATAAAATCAACAGATTGCTATTTAAAAAAAATTTGATTATTAATTATATTTAATTAACTATTAAATAACTAATAATAAAACATTTTGTTTTAAAAATAGCTATCCCTAGAATTTATTTACTTGTTACTATTAATAATAAAAATATAAATATTTTTTAATTTCTAATATAAATTTGTTATTCAATAATTAAAAATTGTTATCAACATTTTCGATTAATTATGTACCTACTTCAATCAATTTCTATTTACGTTTAAAATTTGTGTATTCTTACATTATTGTATTATATGTTTATCATTTATCTATACTTAACATAATTATTTTTTAGTATTATGTATATTCCTGATGAGGAAAGCATCGTTTTAGAAACATGTTAATATGTATATATTAATAAAGGGGTGATTACAAAGTAATTAATTTATTAATTTGTATTCTGTTTGTCCTGGTGGGGAAAGCTTCACTTTAGAAATATCTTGGTATTTATACGAGTATATTAAAAAAGTGGTATTTAAAATGTATTTTTATTAATTAATTAGATATTTTATGTGTTTAATAGACGGGCGCCAGTACAATCGTCTCTCTAAAGAACAATATAAGCATCGAGATAAATAATCTCAGGTCATACGTAGACCAACGAGGAGCGGCAAATTATACTATGTTTATCATGGAATTACTTTAAAAACACAGTTTAGAGTCAACAACAATATCAATATAATAAATTAAAGTAATCCCGATTTATCCCACTGAAGTTAATGAAGGCTTGCTATTGAAATAATGATAAGATGGTACCGGATTTTCATAGTATTGTTGTATGTGAGTTTCGTGGCTACGTGCACTGGCGACGAATTTCAGAGAGGATGACCCAGAGGTCAACGGAGGCCATCATGGGGCGTCAGGCCTATGTACGAGTATGATGTACGGGGTACGTCTGGTGCGGCGATCAGGTAAAGAGGGGGGATGGTCAATTTACCATCGGGCCTCATCACGGGGCGTCGATCCTCTGCGAGGTAGAATTTTTCCATCTTGGAGAATGATGTTGGCGGAAGTTATAGTATTGTAATATAAAGACGTGATAATTAATGGTGATTCGATTTGTCACACGGCCGCTGGCGGCTAAACGGCCGAAGCCACCAGCGCCTGTCCAAAGAATGGTCTCCCCCTGTTTCTCAACCTGACAGGAAAACTCCTCACTAGGTTGCCAATATCACAAAATCATAAATAATGTATCCCAAACCCTAACAATATGACAGCCATACATTGCTTTAATGCAATAAAAGTGCAATACCCTTGTTGCATATTTTATATGTAATATCTAGTTTATATATTAATTGTTTTTGTGTTTAATTCGTAGAACTCCATTTATTTATTTTTTTAATTTAATGTTAATCAAATTTAATAATCTTATTATTAACTTCCGCAAGTATTTTTAATTTTTATTATTTAACAGCTGTTTCTGCGTTCAAGACAATTTTTAAACTGCAGTTAATCCACATTGTGACGACTTATTTATACGATTTTATTTAATCTCCCCCGCTCCGCTACATAAAAACAAATTATATTCAGAATAGACCGTAGCCACGAAACCAGAGCAGTCCCCCCAGAGCAGTGCAAAGTGACTTCACACTCTTCCCAGTGAAGCATTCCACCATACCTTAAGAAGAGTGTATCTGAGAGGTGGGGTGAGAAACACCTGAAGACCCTAGTTATATATATAGGGAATCCAGATGGCCGGGAGCATGCTGCTAGGTTTAGGAGATGAGGAGAATAGTAGCCGGAAATGCGTGCCTCATTGGGAAGTGCACAATGGTTCGGCCGGTGTTCGTTCCGACAAAAGTGATATGTATCAAAAACAAAAATAATAGGAGAGAATTGCAGGGATAGGTGTTAGTTTCCACTCCCTCAAAGGGGGATGTGGACAATATAGAACGAAAGTAGTTCGGTTCCGCCAGATTAGCGGTAACCTGTTTTTAAGTGCAGTCCTTTATAGGAAACAAAGAAATTAAACCAAAAACAATAAAACAACATATATCTATACTAACAAAAAGAAGATAAAAGCAAAAATAATCAAAACATTCGATAAGTTGTCATCAGCAACTATAGGAAAAATATACCTATGTAAAAAAAATCAAAACAGAAAAAAACAGATAATTGGATCACATTGATCAAATAGCAATAAGGATAGCACTTCACCATAGATCTTTAGAAATCAATTTTAACAAAACATACCTCTACACTAAAAAAAAGCAAAATATACTGATATGGAGCTAGCCCCAACCTAGGGCGGCGATGTAATAGTACAGAGACAGATTAACTCACCTCGAGGCCAGACGCGAGGGCTGATCTCAGGGTTCCACCAGGTAAGCTCAGTTGGTAAGGGCATCACAGCCCTTGTCTCAAAGTCGCAGATCGGCGCAGTCTCAAATCGAACTCAATGGAAAAGATACTTAACTACCAATGAAAAGATGCGTGCTTTCTAGAGAGGGTTTATTTTACAGGGAAAACATTTACAGGTAATACATACTGGGTTCAAAACAAGGGGGCAGTACCTAACCTAATCTAAGTCTCGATAATCTCTCTATCTGGTAAATCTCAAATCGGGCATGTTATTCAAAGGACACAGTTACTACAGCACAGGAAGGAGGGTTAAACATACTGCTTACATGAGTTGGTCAGCGACTGGTGTCACGTTCCTTCAGCTTAAAAAAGTGTGATGTTGAGGGGCTATGGATCTCACACGTTCAACATAAGGGAGGACACAGCGAGTTAATGCACTGGTCACTGACTTTAATATTTAGGCTTATGCAAAGACAACGAGTTTACAATGTACTGATGCAATGGCGGCAAGATGACGCCAGAAACTACGCAGTATGGCCGCGCGCCCAAAGGGTATCCCGCTCCGTATCCACATCACTGTTCGGCTGCCGGGATCTGAGTGAGTCTAAGATGGCGTATCGCTTTCGTACTGGTGGACCCTCGTGCATCAAGTCACTTAGGTTGCTTACATGTAAAAAAAGAACATAGTACTACAAGCAGGTACACATGTAAAAATAAAATAGAGATAAAGACATGATCGTTAATGGATCACAATATCTCAAATCATAAGACAAGGACAGGTAACAGTCATAGGCAATATTAGAGCAGTAGTGAGGAGTGAATCAGAGAAGCGATAGAAGCAACACGTTAGGCACTTGAAACAAAGATGAGTTTAGTGTAGTCAGCGACTCTAAGCACAGGCTATCTCTCCACCCAAACCTTAACAAACCGTCTCAGACACTCGAAATTCTCCTTGTTCAACACTAGGTCGATACTTCATGCCAGTCTAGTTATTCTACATAGACCATCAAGCATTTCCTCTCTTGCATCCTTCATCATCTCACAGTAACACAGAATGTGTTCGGCAGTCTGGTTTGTATCACCACATGAGCAGTCCAGGTGAAGAGACACGGTCGAGCTATGTAGCCGTTTTCTGAACTCCCCATGTCCGGAAAAAAAGTTGGGTCATGTGGTGAGTCAGTTTGATGTACGCCCTTTCCATTCTATCTTTAACCGTGCTTGCTATTCGTTCAGCGTTCGCTCCCAACCGTTAGGTGTGTGTCAAATCGAAGAAGGTTGACAATGTTTAATGTTGCATTATTTAACTAAATAATTTTAAAAATTTTCACTAGTAGCAAACACTTTGTGGGTATACATAATTATAAATTTAAATAAAATAATTTAATTTGAACAAATACAAATATATTTTTGTATAACCATAATGAAGGTTTAGGCTGAACTGAAACCCGTTGGTTAACATATAAAAAGAAAAAGTGGTATTTAAACTAAGTTATTTTATTAATTGATAAACTAAAGTTCTTAAAACTTACGACAAGATTTTTGTGCATAGCGCAAAGGGTAAGAATTATTTTTATAAACAATAATTATTAGCCTGAAACACTAATCCAAATTGAAAAAAACCTTTCCGAGCAAAGATAAATGTCGCCGACAGGACTCGAACCTGCACCCTTCTGATATTTACATTTATGATTTATTTATGATTTACAGGTGAAAATATAATAAAAACAGTAATTATTGAATGAAACACTAGTATATATTGATTAACTTGGCGGGTTTGCGATAAGCCGACGTAGCTCAACGGTAGAGCATCTGACCGGACATCAGAAGGGTGCAGGTTCGAGTCCTGTCGGCGACATTTATCTTTGCTCGGAAAGGTTTTTTTCAATTTGGATTAGTGTTTCAGGCTAATAATTATTGTTTATAAAAATAAGTTATTTTATTTTAATTTATAATTGTAAAATGTCATTTATAAAATAATGGGCGCTAAGTCAAACATCACTAAATTTATAGGTAAAGGTCAGAGTTATAATACTATATTATAGATGATCACCCAAATCGTTGAAGAAGTTGCCGTGTTTGGTTCGGTTCCATAAACTAATTGTTGTGAGGTTAAAGGTATTGGGGCAGGGAAGGAGAAGAAGAAGAGGAAGGTAAGGAAATACCTGTCTATTCAGATCTGGTCACCGAGGACGGCTAAAAGCCATTTCAAGCAACGTTTAAATTCTGAATGGTGGTCTTTCACCAGGGCGATATCTTCCACTCTGGAACGTGCGCAAATATGCCATATATTATTTTTAAATGAATTAATTGTGAAACAGCACAAATTAATTAAATAAAATTTACTCACGACCTTCGGATTCGTAGTCGAGAGCCTTACCCCTCGAACATGGAGGCCGTCGAATTTATTGTTGTAATCTATAAATGTATGGCCGAACCTAAAGATTTACTGTAGATTTTCTACTTGTTTATAGTTAGAATAGCTTTGGTCTTATTTAAAAAAATATATATAATATATATATAATAATAATAACATATTATATAATATATCGTTTATATAATATATATAATATAATAATACACAATAATATAATATAATATATATATATATATATATGCATATATATATAATATATCGTTTCGTTAAAATTGAAAAGCCGCTCATATCAATATAGGACTGTCCTTGTGAAATGAGTCCCTAATGTTTTTGTTATTGCTTTTTAAATTTAAGAATAAATAAATTTGCACTGAACAGTCAATTCCGGGAAATGTGATCTGTACCGATTTGAAAGAATATTATTCTTGCCAATTCATTTAAGATCTTTCGACTTTCGGGCGCCAGTTATACGGGCGATTCACAGCCGGCCATGCCCGCCGGGCATGCTCGACGGACAAATCCGTCGACGGACACTTACACGCGAGCATTCAGTCGCAATTTGGGTTCCTAGCTATGCGGTTGTTTTTACAACATAGTTGGAGAAATATGAAATTGTCCTTATTGTAGGCGCGCTAATAAATTGATGAAAATAAAACAATTTAAAAAAATCAGTAATAATTTCCTGATAGAATTAGAATTACGAGAGGCCGGTGACTTATACAATTGCCTGAGAATGGACAATCGTTATTTGAAAGCTAAAGAAAACGTAGGTACCATGATTGAAATAAACCACATCCATATTATTTTTCTAACGTAGTTTGCATCTGCGTCTATATTTATTTGTTGGCAATTTGCCATCAACTCACTGTGCACACTTGATATTCTTTAAAACTCCGCTAATTTATTTGATTTATCTAAGTTTTAATCCAACACTACTGGGTGGTTAGTGCTAACCCAATATGCCACGTTACATGAGATATAGGTACACATATACAATTTATTAGCTACAAAAGGAAAAAAAAAACAAAAAAAAAGAAGTGTAATAAGTATATAGCAAAATTATTACAGACATATTAAAAAAAAAAATAGAAAATTCCCTTAAATAAAAGAAATAAAATGAAAAACACGAAAGTTAATAATAACATAAAATAAATTAAATTTATTTAAGGGATCATCTTTCAAGATGATAATCGCATCATATTATGCATCCACCGCTCATTGAGCTGTGAATATAAATAAATATTTTTTATTCTGAATACCGCACAATAGTCCAAAGTGCTCCCTACTAACCGGAGCCAGTGAGACTATGTCATCCTCAATTGTATGTTGTGAGGCTAAATGGTGGGGAAGGAGATGAGAAAAAGGAAGGTGAAGAAGTATCTGTTTATTCAGATCTGGAAACTAAATATAGTTAAAACCATTTCAAGCAACGTTTCAATTCCAAATGGTGGTCTTTCACCAGAGCGAAACTGATAGTTGGTACCTATCTACTACTCTAGAACGTGCCGCGAGTATACTTACTATATTTTATTTTTATATGAATTTAATGTGATACATCACAATTTAAATAAATCAAATTTACTTGCGCACTCCGGGATTTAATCCCGCGACCTCCGAATTCATAGTTGAGAACCTTACCACGACCACGCCGACTGCGAATGACGTTATATTCGGCGGACCAAGGCCAACTTTGGCCCTGCGGCGGACCGATCTGTTATCGACATTCACATGCGGATATGTTCGTGTTCGCTTTGTTAGTAAGCAGGGTGGGTCGGGCCCGAGCTGGCGAGCCAGGCAGATCTGGTCCGGGCGCAACAATACACGGGCGGATTTGTCCGCCGGGCACATTTGTGGATGTTACGTATAAAGCCAGTGAAATTGATTATCTGTTCAAAATAGAATTACAGTAAATGAAAATATTTGATCAATTCGATTGGAAGTAAGAAAAAACTGAGCTTTTTTGTGGCACACGAGCACGCCTACAGTACACATCTATCGGTATATCTCTCTTGTTTATGCATTTACATAGTAAAGTTTATAATTGTGAAGAGAAACAGATTTATACTTTATCGACGAAAGAAAATATATCTTTAGTATATGTTTTCCGCGTAAATAAGTAAAATCCGTATCGGAGATTGTAATGATAGCTGCTGCGGTTTTTCTTTGTGTAGAGTTGTAATGCAATGGTTTTCAGAATGTATGTTACTGTTTTTATTAAGGCCCGTTATTTTTTATTGTATTGCTCTGTTAAACTCTGTTATATAATGCTGGTTTGCTTAATGAAATGGATTTTAATTAAATGCTTACAGAATAATACGTCGATAATTTAATACGTTTTGATACATGATTATGATAGAACTTGGGCGATGGGCAAAGAGCAATCTTTCTTATCCGTTTTCATCCACAAAGACTACCGATCTACCACA
Source organism: Halesus radiatus (assembly GCA_022606495.2). Classification (NCBI taxonomy): domain Eukaryota; kingdom Metazoa; phylum Arthropoda; class Insecta; order Trichoptera; family Limnephilidae; genus Halesus; species Halesus radiatus. The sequence continues at coordinate 87,741 of JAHDVE020008593.1, read as the reverse complement.
AAGCGAAACGTTCTACTAGCGAGACAATACTATTCTCAACTAGTATGGGAGAAGGTCCAGGGTACATAAATTAATATTCCTTTCATACCAGACGGATATGACCAGCATCCACATCCTTAAAACATTAAATCACTAAGCAAGAGATTAGAAATGGTGATACAGATGAAATAGCTAAGGCCACAACGACTCGCTCAAATATAAATTGCTTAAGCTCGCACGTCCTCCTCTCCCTTTGCGATACCGTTAGAACGATTCAATATTTTTCACATTTTCCACTGGTTTGAACAGGTGGCTTCACCGAAAGGATTTTGGAGGAAATAGAAATGAAAAGATAAATCTTTAAAATATCGTCTCTGTAAGTTTAACTCAACTATCTGAAATAGTTTATTCATACATTACTGGTTAAAAATAATTTGTTAAAGATTATATTCGTAGCTAATAGTTATTATTTATAAAAATATTTCTCATAGAAATCGTTGAATGTAAAATATCCTACGAAACTTTTAAAGTTAACTCCCGCATAGATATTCATTTTTAATATATAGGTACTACACGTGAAAGTTTATTTTATTTATTTAAACTTTCATAAATTTCATTTTTAAATTGTTGATTGAATACGAGTATGAGGCGGGGGAGGGGTGCAAACACAACACTCACACATATGTGTAGCGTACATACAACATGGTTCAAACTTGTTATTAAACGGGAAAGAAAATTCCAACGAAAATGAAAGTAAGTTTGTTTTTGATAAAAATAAAGAGAATTGTAAAACATTCGATTATCTGTAAAAACTTTTCGAATAATCAAATTCGATGTTCGCATACACTCGTCCCTTTCTCGCTATGAATAATATTAAGTAGGCGTAAGCAAGACAAACATCTGTTTTTCAGTGAGCTTCAGGAAGGTATACATCTACACACGCACCAATACACCGCTAACAGAGTAAATTAAAGTCGACCGAGCACAAAGCAATAAAACCAGCTGAAGTTAACTGGAATCTGCTCACTGCGACTAGCCGATACTGGTCACTGAACACTCATTCCCTAGAACTGTGAATATAGACAGCCCTGATTCAAATAAAATGATTCAATTTCATATATCTACAAGAGCAACTCGTTCCAAAATCATGTTTAAATATAACAAAACCAGGACTGAGCATTACGAGCACTCGCTTGTACCTAGATTACTTAAAGTTAGTAATAGATCCGCAAATGTAGCAGATCTATCAAACTGCGCGGAAGGTAAGTACAAGAAGGCTATACTGTCATATTATTTAAATCATTATCAATTTAACCTAGGTTTACCACATGTTTCATACGTACGCATATCTTTTACTTTTACATCCTACAACAACTTTTATTCTTTATGTAATCTCCGATGTCACTGTACGACCTAATGCCACATTTAATAATAACTTTTTCAAATTTATTTATTTATTCTAACTAACTAACTCTCACGCCGTTTCCCAGCAGGGGTAGGCTGAGAGGATGGACCGCCAAACAACTCGATCTTGGCATACACTTCTTGATTCATTCAATTTCATACAATGTCTCATATATTCTCTTCTATTATTCCGACTTCTGACATGGTTCGACTCAAGTATTTGATTCACTTGATCGTGCCATTTCTTCCTCGGACGTCCCCGTTAGTTATTTATTCTTAAATAAAAAATAAAAAAAAACAAAAGCATTAACCACTCATCTCAATAGGACAGTCCTGTGTTGAGATGAGCGGCTTCACAATTTTAGTGAAACGATAGTTTTTTTTTTCTTCTCAATAACACCACAGCTATTCAAACTACAAGCAACTATAAAATCTACAGTAAATCTTTAAGTTGGACCGTATATTTATAGATTATATATAACAATAATAATTTCATTGTAACCCAAATAACTATCATAAAGTATCTGTGTTCCAATTAGCCACAATCATGGGGTGACCATATGTTTGTTAACAAGAAGTAGTGAGTAAATATTAATTAGTAAATAATAGTAATTAAATAATAATCAGTGAATAGTATTACGTAAACAATAATTACATGAATAAAAGTAAGTAAATATTGTTAAGTAAATAACAATAAAAAAAGTTAATATTATTAAGTAGATAACAATAAATAAGTAAATATTATTAAGTAAATAATAATAAGTAAATATTATTGAGTAAATTATAATAAATGAATAATAAAAATTAAATAATAATAAGTAATTATTTGTGCTATATTTTTATGTTTGCAGTTAATTGTGACATGCAGTTAGTATTTATGGTGAATTTATACCTTTGATATTAAATGTATAAATAAGACCTTTCGACTCCTAGGCCCCTGAAAGGTCAATGAAATTGTTAATCTGCTCAAGAAAGAATATCAACACCCGAAAACGTTTGAAGAATTTCAGAAGAAGTAAAGAAAACTGGAGCTTTCTTTGGGCACACGGACACGCTTATAACACACTTCTATCGGCTTATCCCCTCAGCGCTACTCGGTGCATGTGGAGAAACGTTCATTCTGCATTTTGAATTATAGATGGCGGTCTACCAACATCGTATGTGTTAGGTGATCATAAGAAAAATAATAATTTAAAGCCGATAATAAGTTTAAATTTAAAATATACATAGATAATAATAATAATACATATTCAATATCAAATTATTCTAATAAGAGAAAATAATGATTTTTTCCTAAAAACTAATTAGTTTATAAATAAAACAATATGCTATTTTATTTTTTTATTATTATTCCGAATAATGTTACTGTAAATACATTTAAACTATTATTTTTTATTTCGTATCAGAGGACGCGCTGGAGATTTGACATTGCATATTTTCGTCAAGCTTTTCATATTGTGGTTCATATGTAGTTATAGCTATCTATTATTAAACATGCTGTCAAATGGTCATCTGTCAAACGGGAGCGATGTTTTGTTTTGATTGCATTCATGGTAGAAAATGTTGTTTCGCAGAGGTAGGTAGAACCGAAAAAGGTAGTTAAATATGCTGCAAATCTCCATAAGCATGGATATTTTTCTTTACAAAGTAAATTCCAATAACTATTTTGAGATGAGGCTCTTGATTTTAAAAATATATATTAAGAATTTCATTCTCAATTAGTATTTGGTCCAAATCCAAAAATTCTGTTAATTTTAAAGATATTTCTTCTATTTTTATTTCACAATTGAATGGGAATGACATGAATATTATTATATCCTCTATTTTTGAAATATCTTTAAATCTTATATCACACTCATTTCGTAACAGAGTTATCTTATTAGGATATTGATCGTATTCATATGAGTTTTTATCTGTTGATTTAGCTGCCATATTTTCAAATTGTTTAAAATCTCCAAACCTCAATTGTGCTTCTAGGAATGTAAGTTTCCCCTTGAATGCATTCACGTCGCTAACCATTGTTGTTCTTTCCTTGAAGTTGCAAATTTAATTTATTTAGCTTTCCTGTAATGTAAGAGAGAAAAGCAAGATTACGCACCCACTTACCATCTTCCGATTGAGGATATGATTTTTTACCAGTTGACATAAATTCTTTTATTTCAGGCAAAAGATCCAAGTATCTTTTTAAAAACTTTGCACGGCTTAGCCACCTTACATCAGTGTGAAATAGTAGTTCCCCGATGTTAGATTCGCATTCCTCTAGTAATGCTATGAATCTGCGTCCTTGCAAACTGCTTCCACGAATAGAATTACTTATTTTGAATGTTAAATTCATCACACCATCAGAGTTTAATATTTTTGAGCACAATGCCTGCTGATGGATAATGCAATGCTAGTTGGTGAGACTTGGAATATTAACATCATTTTTACAAATTGCCATAAATCCATTATGATTCCCGACCATAGAAGGAGCTCCATCAGCCGTAATCAATACCAGTATATGCATTGGAAATTCTGTTTTAGTGGTAAAAGACTTAACCGAATTATATATATTTAAACCTCTCGTTTGACCGCTCATCCGTAAAATTATTGGCAGTTCCTATCTAACAGATATATATTCAAAACACATTCGAATAAATCAACAAAGTTGGGCAGTATCAGTGACATCCGTTTTCTCGTCGAATTGTAAGGATAGGAACCTGCATTTATTAATATTTTCTTTCAGAATCTCTTCTAAATTTTTACTCTTCGTTTATGTTCTACGCATAACGGTGTTTCTCGACAGCGACATTTTTTTAATTGAAACTATTATTTCAGATTTATTGTTAATTTTTTGAAACAATATTTCACCTGCTTTAATAAAACTCTCCTTCCATTTTCAGGGTTTCCTATGTTTTATTCAAATTTCAGCTTCAGATTCGTACTTGATCTCGCAAGAAATGACTGTTGCATATTTAATTGTTTCATTAATTGCTGTACTTTTGCTTTCCGTAATTCGGTGCCAAGTGGATAATTGTTTTCATATTGTTTATGGACTTTTCTAAAGTGTTTTTCAACATTGCCCCTTTTTGGAAGTGATACGCTTGAGAGACAAATAATGCAAATACATGTATCCTTTTTCATTGTGAAAAACTCCTGTTCCCATTCATCATTATAATGATATATTTTTGACTTCTTGGAACTTGTGGTCAGGTGACTCATTGTGGGTAAAAAACTGAAATAAATGAAAAATAAATAATTCAGATAAATTAATAGTGGGTAAAAAAATAAAATAAAAGAGGATGTTAAAAAACCAGAAACTTACATGAAATGATGGCTACTATCACTACTGGTAACTTTCGTTATGATCGATAAAAAACAAGTCGTAATTTAACCGTATTAAATAACCACCGATAAGGTGATGAATGATGACACTTCATGTAGAGTCGAAGGTAGCCGATTATAGCGAAATGGGACTTAAAAAATCCAAAACTGCCGCAAACACCGCTGCTCCGCCCAACTGTCACCGCGTGATTGAAATTTCAAGTCAACTCTTGTTTTACCCGTCGGGTTTCAGAGAGAGACTGTCGTCGATAATCGGCTAACTTGTAGACCGTTGTCTCTGTCGCACGATTTGTCTCACAAGCTGTGTAGAACGGGCGTCAAAGATGTGTACATGTCGACAGGAGGGCGACTAAATAGTTACACGCGATCGACCAGTCGACAGCGGTCTACGCTTTGGCCGTCTATGCCCTATTTGAAGGCGAGCTCGCCGATTCGGCACAGAAGTGTGGAGGCATTATTCAAATTATGTTTTATTGAATGCACTTACAGAGAAGCCTCATCTACATATATATTAATTTAGAGAATAAATTTACCACACCGCGATCCGGGATAAAATATGCATGAAAATTGCCTCGTGAGATACCCCAATAAAGATTTTTTTTGTAAACCTTAACTATAACTAAAATATATGAATATTATAATAATATAACTATACGGTGATTTAAAATGTAGATATATAAAAAGGAAAATAGAAAATAATATAATAACAGAAGGTTATGTACAAAGAACAGGAATGCATACGAGTATACAATTATATATAATTATAAGTTGAAGTTTCTCATAACCCGCCTCAATAGGCTAGCCAATTTTAAGACAGTAATTTTGCATATTATTTTATAATTTTATAATACCTACTAATATACACGTATATTACCCGTAAATGATTAAATAAATAACTTCGAATTTGGGTGAGTGAACCGGTAAATGCCCCATCATTAATTTTAATCCAATTTTTTACATTGTGTTTGTATTTTTTTGTGAATCAGATTTTTTGATGCTAACTGGAAGAATGTTGAAAATTCTTATACCACCTAAGTACCTAGTACCTAAAATTCCGTTGCCAAAAGTAGTATGAGTTACAGGAATTAGTATTACTAGTAATAATAATAATAATTATTATTATTTGAAACGCACATTATTTTACAAAAATATTTATGAAGGCTTTGACTGCCCAACTAGGAACAATTCCCGTTTTAGGACAGTCAAATTGATAAGTTTAGTTCATATTAATATTCACATACATTGAAAAATGAAAAACATTTGGTTATAAACAATTTAATTGTGTTACTTTTTGTACTTACGGAATAAAATATATTTAATGTGTTATTAACCTTTTTCTGCATCCTGTTCGGAATACAGCATTTTATGGCTTGTCTTATTTGTGAAAGATGAAAGCCACTTCAATAGTAGTTCAAAACAAAGGCATGCGTTTATATTATCATTTAAAATATGTTTCTAGAGTTGAAGTTCGATTGAAATAAGCGAACATAATCAATTTGTTCTAGAAATTTCTAAAATAAACATTACGTGATATTTTTATGAGAGAAAGAAACAGAACATACTTATTATATAAATATTAGTTCTCATCTTTTCTATGCACTTCTATCACTGCAGGCGGTTAAAACCATTCAATCCTTTTTAAAAATCGTTCCCGTGGTCAATTCTCTCAGTTTTGCCCGGTAAAGACCGCAAATCTGAATTGAAACATTGCTAGAAATAGTTGTAACCGTATTTAGTGATCAGATCTGAAGAGTAAGGAACCTCCTAACCTTCCTCTTTGCTTACTGATTACCGTTACCCTCGTAACACTTAAATTAGTCATGTCATGGTCCCACCGGTTCCGGGCAAGTGGGATATTTTTAGGGTAAGTTAGGGTAGGCTCATAAAGCTAAGTGATACGTAACTCAATCTTATCAATATTACTAAATAATATATTTTTATTTTTAGTACTCAATGTTTGACGATTTCTTTTTCCAAAGCACCGACCGGTACCAATCAAACACATATTCATAATTGCTTAGTCAATAATATTTGTGTTTCCCATCTTTTCATAAGTACTTAACTATTATACTATACTCAAATTATCTGGTATACGTAAACGATTACTCTATATTTTTTGTTCTTATCTCTTTGAACTTAACTATTATTCCACATTAATTATAATACTATACTCAAATTATCTGGTATACACAATCGTTTTTTCGGCATTATTCTTCACATCATTATTTTACTTTTTTCTCTTCTATTTTTGTACGGTATTATGGAACTTAATATGAACTAAACTTATCAATTTGACCGTCCTAAATCGGGATTTGTTCCTAGTTGGACAGTCAAAGCTTTCTTACATTTTTTTGTTAAATAATGTGTTTTTCAAATAAATAAATATTCTTATTATTATTATAAAAAAAGGTAATTTCAGACATTCAATCCACAATAAGTTTATACCCGAACTTGAAAACTACAGAGAGCCTACCTTTGGTTATAGAGAAATGCACGCCACTGATGGCAACCCTAATATTGGGGTTTGTTATAAAGCTGAAGGGAGTGGGAAATGGAAAGAGATGGTGGAGAGAAAGATTGGGAAAGCCTGAATATTCACATCTGGTAACCAAACAAAGCTAAAGCCATTTTAAGCAACGTTTCTGAATGGTGGTCCTTCACTTATAACTTTTAGTTGAGAAATGTTCATAATTACAATTTTTATAAAACCCTTTTTAGGTCTTTCATAAATCACCCTCTTATTTTTAATGGCTTTTCGTTCCATAGAGGCTGTGTAGCATGTGTCAAATATAAACGTTAGCATTAAAAATCTTAATTTTTTCTTCAAACTTTTATCCTTATATTTTGTCTCCAAATACATATATTTTTTAGATATACGAAACCAGTTCTCAAATAGCAGTTGTATAGAACATCCAAATACTCCATTTCGGAGGGAACACCGGAACACATTGACACCTTAATCTATCAGCAGGAGTTTTGTTGAGGTGTAGAATATAGGTCAATAAAAACCGAATATCTTTTTCACAATTTATTTAATATCAAAGGTATAAATATACTATAAACAATAATTCCGTGTTACAGTTAACTACAAGCATAAGAATATAGCACAAATAATTTTTTTATTTAATAATATACGCCCTATATGGGCTTTTACATATAACGTTAGTTATTAGTAAGACAGATGCAAAGCACATCACAATAGGTTCAAAGATAATATATCGAACAAATACAGGAAAACATAGTGTATGTACCATTCTAAGTAATAAGTTCAAGAGCGAAAAATCAAAACATACCTTACATTCACTGTTACTTGTACTCTAGACACATATATTAATATTTATACAGAATGTATGCAATAATCGTTTGTTTGTACTTGTATTCAGAGCAGTTGAAAATGTCTTTTATATCTGAATATGTATTACCTATTGTGTGAAGTCGAGGTACCAGTGAATATTTGAATGACTCAGTTCTGATATTATTGCAACAATTAAATAAAATTTTAGATCGGGTAGTTCTAGTTGGAATATTAAATGTAATTAAACTGACGATATCAGGGCTGTCTATAAAACCATTAACAATTTTGAAAATAAATGTTAAATCAGAAACAATTCTTCTATCTGATAGTTTTAATCATTTTAGTTCTTTCATTACGTGATTATAATTTATAGTATCAATAGGTAAACCGAATTTATAGTTAACATATCTTAGAAATTTATGTTGAATTGTTTCAATGGAATCGGAATGAATTTTATGGTGAGGGGACCACATAGAAGAATTATATTCGACTTGACTACGAACTAAGAAAGTATAATAATTTTATTGTTGAGATATTCCTAAATTCTCTGGCATTTCGAAGAATGACGCCGAGTATTTTTAAACCTTTGTTTGTGATAGAATTAATGTGAGTTAGAAAATTAATTTTTGAGTCAAAAACAATGCCAAGATCGTTAATTTCGTTGACAGATGAGAGAGAGATGTTATTGATTTCATATTGAAAATTGAGAGGATGATACATTCTGAAAAATGTAATCGTATGACATTTACTAATGTTTAAAAGAAGTTTATTAAATTCACACCAATCTTGTAATTTATTAAAATTTAATTGAATGAGAAAACAGTCTTCAATAGTTTTAATTAGTTTGAAGAGTTTTAATTATATAATTAAAAATACACTTTGTATACACCACTTTATCTTTTTTTTATCTCTTTCTAACGGTTGAAGCTAGCGCTCCGTGCTTTTTAGCCAACTCAGTGGCCGACGGGAACTAGTGGAAGGTGCCTGTGTCGCTAAGATAAGTGACTTATTGAGGTACTGTACGTTTGCGAGGCGTATGTTTAAGCTTTGTGTAACTTTGTAAAAAGTTTATGCTATTTAACTTTTTTTAATTTTTCGGATATTTCTCTATTTTTGTCGTTTTTTTTTCAGACAACAATATGTCACGATTTAATAACATAGACAGTGACGATATTTTTCAAATTTTAAACGAGGAAAATTATTTATCACTGGGAGATTCGGCTTCTGAAGTCGAGGATAACGAGATTATTGAAAGCGAAGATGAGAATAATTACGTTATTGAAGACCCCGCCCCTTTGCAGGAATTTGAAACCAACTCAACACATGTTGCAGAAACCATTCTTCGCGAACAGCCACCTCGGGGCAAATATATCGGAATCATAAAAATACTCTTCGCGGTAAGAATGGACATATTTGGTCGACTAATAAAGCTCAATTATCACGGAGAACTCCAGCTATGAACATAGTCCGCGCCTGTCAAGGACCAGCTCGCGTTTGTAAAAATGTTTTTGATCCCGTACAAATCTTTGGTCTTTTCATAGCCGATAAAATTATATCCGAATTTGTAAAATGGACCAATGTTGAAATAATATGTCAGCGCCAAAAGCTGGAAAAAATTACAGCAACGCATAAATATGTCACTGATAAAGAGATTCGTGCACTTATTGGCTTATTGGTTTTGACCGCAGTAATGAAAGATATTCATCTTTCCACAGATGAAATATTTGATCCTACTTTTTCGGGTACGCGGTATATTTCAGTGATGAGCAAAGAAAGGTTTATATTCCGATACCTGAGAATGGATGACAAGACTTTGAGGCCAACTCTTCGACCAAATGACGCCTTTGTGCCTGCCAGAAATGTTTGGGAAATATTTATAAAACAATGCCGAATAAATTATATTTTTGGTTCTGAAGTGACAATTGATGAACAATTGCTTGGCTTTAGAGGCAGATGTCCATTTCGCATTTATATACCAAACAAGCCGGATAAATACGGCATCAAATTTCCGATGATGTGTGATGCGACCTTCTAATATATGATTGACGCTGATTCATATATAGGTAGGAGCCCAAATACTGGAGGGATGCCACTTGGCAAATATTAAAGAAATTGTCGAAGACTATTCACGGATCGAACAGAAACATAACCTGCGACAAGTGGTTTACATCTATTCCTCGAGCCAAAAAATTATTACAACAACCTTATAATTTGACCATAGTGGGCACTTTTCGATCAAATAAACGAGAAATCCCGGAAGAATTGAAAAACTTGAGATCTCGACCTGTTGGAAGCTTTATATTCTGTTTCGATGGCTCACTGACACTGGCATCGTATAAGCCCAAACCTGCAAAGATGGTTTACTTTTTATCCTCCTGCGATGAAAATCCACTAATTGATGATTCAAGTGGTAAACCCAATATGATTATGTTCTACAACCAAACCAAAGGCGGAGTAGACTCATCTGACCAAATGTGCTCCTCAATGTCTGGCAGCCGCAGGACCAATAGATGGCCTATGGCTGTATTTTATGGAATTTAAAACATGGCCTTTGTAAATTCTATCATAATTTATGGCTATAACATGATCAGGAACAATAAGAAACCATTGAACAGAAGAGAATTTATGAAGCGCAGATTTGGTCACGCCTTGGATGGAGAAGAGACTTGAACCACCGACTTTGTAACGATCTTTACGAGACAATACAAGTCAAATTCTCATTGTACCCACAGATTCAAGTAAATAATACCAAGCAAAAGAACCAGAAACGTAAATATTGGGCATTTTGTTCCTACAAAAAAAAAAAAGAATGTCAAAATTAGTGTGCCGTAAATGTAAAAAGTCAGTATGTGGCGAGCATAAAGTTGATGTGTGTGTAGACTGCATTTAAATTATCACTAGTCACTTAAAGTCTGATTATTTTTAATGTTTGTCCTAAGAAGAAGATGAAAAAAAAAACTCAATAGTTTATAAAAAATATATGTTTCAGGTAATTTTTCAGAAGTTTTTTTTTTTTTTGAGAATATATGAATAATATTAAGTTTCTTTATAATAACGAGCTGTGATCGTATTTTAATTGATAACAATGTGTTTTATTCTTAGTTTATATCCTAACCTACATTTCCTTCAAATAATAAACCTAAAATAGGTATATTTTTGCCTACAGACTGTCATTTACATGTGTACGTCTCTGAGGCGTATGTTAAGGCTTTGTGTACCTCTAATATATATTATGCTTCTAGGGTTAAAAGGTTGATATCATTGGTTTTTATCCAGTTTGTGTTTGTGTTAAAAGAAGATACGTCTGAAAAAAAAAGAATAGTAAATTAAAAAATTTGGGAGCAATAAAAAAGCATGTATCTGCTCAACCCTAGTTTTGCACAAAGGCAGTTCAATTATGTTATTTTTTCTGTTTCTAAAACGATTTTCGTTTTTTGGGGTTTTTTTTTTTTGCAAAATATATATTTTAGGCACTGAACACAATATTTATTTTTATATCTAACAGTTCAACCTCATGGAATAATTGTATGGAGAGGAAGGTACTGTCTTTATGTAACCTTATTTTGAGTATAAATTTTTTAGATTAATTTTTATTAATAATGATTATAAACAATTTAAATTCAATTTTTTCGTTTGGTTATTAAGTTAAAATTTTTTAAAGCCCGCTAAAACGAACGATATCTATGAATGTTTGGTCGATTTTGAGGTTATCATATGTCAAAACAAGGATCAGTTTCACCCGTACAAAATTCTATATTCTATTGAGTATTAATGGTAAACCATTACTGAACACAAGTAATGAAAGTATGCACATATATTAAAAACAATATTGTCATAATTTCCGTACTGACAGTTTGATTTGCTAATGAGTACGAGTATACCTTATTTACTTCGATAATAACTTTTTTTTTATCTTGATCAACATGTATCGAGCTAAAAGTCATCCAAACTTAGTTAAAATTTAACAACAACTAAATGAATTATATTTAAAATACAAAGCTATCTAACTAACCATCACGTCGTTTCTCCGCAGGGGTAGGCAGAGAGGACGGACCGCCAAACAACTCGATCTTGGCAACACTTTAAAATTATTATGGTTTCTCCGTATTTGCCAACCATCTCTTATAAACAGACCACACATTTAATTAAAATACAGGCACTAGTTTACTGCATAAAAATGGAACAGGCATTCGACTAGATAATTTGGAAGCGTTAGAAATAAGGAAAGCCAAAAACACTAATACTAGACTCATTAATAATCAAATAAATTTAAATAAAAGTGCAATTCTTAAATTATTCCCAATAAACAATGTACACACCCTTCCCGGTCAGCAGGTACCTGCTGATCTCCCACCCTTAACCCTCCACTCGCTTGTTTTTATCAATCTATAACACATGTGTATCTTAGTTCATAGTTTAGTTGTATACTGCCCTGAAGAAGCTAGAAGAAACCCGGTCGGCAAAAGTATAAAATAAAAGTGATGTAAGCAAAGTTATTGTTTTATTTTTTTTAATTATTATGTGACATCACCAAGTTACCGCTTCATATGAATATTTAATATTTTTCACTGAAGTTCCTTATTGCATATTTCTAATACATAGTTCTATGTTTATTTATGTTTAAACAATAAGTAAAATAACATCAGTGAGTAATTACAGACGCTAAGAGCAGATATACCTAGGCACCGTTTTGCTTTTGTTGTTGGAAATGTATTTGTCATATCCTCTTATCTGTGTAATTATTGTTGGCATGTGAATATTATCTTCAACAAAACGTGATTCATACTGAAATTCCACTCTAACTTCAATAATTTATAATACACATGAGCTGTTTTATGAGTATGCCCCTAAAAACATACTATTTCTCGGTACTACAATCCACCATGTCTTTCCTGGTCGTAAAATAGACGTTAACTTGACATAAAAACTGACTCCTGTTTTGTGCACCTGATGGGTCTATAAAACTGCAAAATGGTGGCTTAGAACAATGCAGTTCTAACTCGATAAGTTTATTTGGAAAGTTATAATTGGAGTTATTGTGAAAAAAAAAAATGGTTGTGTAAGTCAGTCTGCTGTTCATGATTTTTTTAAGTCATTGTTTTAATTTGGATATACTCGTATATGTATATTTGTTATTTTACAATTATATTAGTGCGGGTTAGTTAGCGTAAAGCGTACTTAAACCTTCGCAAAACTGCGCTATAGAAATTATCTCTCAGAATTATTATAAATATTGTGCAACATAAGTAAACTGTTTATAAGCAAAAGTCGATTAGTCCAATTATTAATCATCGCTTATCATATTCGTAAAATAAAAGACATGGTTTAACTATCAAAAAAATGAACATCTTACCCATTAATTTGAATCACGTATTGGTTATTTTTCTATGAACAAAGATATTTTACCCACTGTAAGCCAACAATATGTATTTATTTCAGCAGAACAAAGGTTTGATGAGTGCAATACTCTGTCCATACGTACAATAATAATAATACATTTAAATAAATTGCATGACGTGGAAACAGAATATTAAAAAAAAGACGAAAAAAAAAGGTGAACACATTTAGCACTTACACTACGGTGGGTTGAGGGAAATTCTCCATTTATGGTGTAGGGGCCCTGCCACTGGGCGACGGCCTGGACAAGAGTGTTTTCTGATCTCCGGTAGCGCTGACTCGTCACGGCTAGTCTGGCGCATCAAAGCAGCGAACCCATGCACTCTTCCTTGTGGAACATCTGCGAGGCGCTGCATCGCCAAGGGAGGCGAACAATGCCCTGAAAACGTGGTTATATTGTACTCGGAGTGTGTTCATGATGCCTTATGTAAAGCTTTTCCATAGTTCGCTAGTGTAAAAGCTCATTTATTCTGTCTGGAAAAGTTGTTAATGATTCCGTGAAATCTCGAATGAAGCCATCTGATAATACTTGATCCCTTCTGAAGATTTGGGTTCGGTAATGTGACTGAGATGAATATCAGCCCAAGGAAACAAGATGAAAATGGAGATAAAAAGTTGTATAATATCGAGAGCGAAGAAGAAATTTGAAAAGTCATTCTCGCCTTGTTAAAGTCTGAGGTTCTTCTACAGTTTTATTTTATTATTACGCGGGGCAATTTTATGCAAATTCAATAAAAGCCAAGTGAAAGAACAAGCGAAGTTTCCCCGCGGGTGGCGCGGTTTTGAGCTTTTATTACTATAGGAAACAAATTTACCGTTATTCATTTAATGGCTTTTTCAAAGTTCGACCTAATAATCGTTAACGAAAGATTGACGTTATATAAATATTCAAGATTTGGTGATTAAACCACCTCACCTTCAAGACATGTGTTTGTATATCTCTTTTGAAAACTAATAACGTGAATCAAAATATAATCGTATATTGGAATACCAATACATGGAAATCGAAAAGTACAATTGTTCTGCGCAGATTGGTCTATGATTGGCATCTTGGTTTAGGATGAGTCAAAAGTAAACATACGCTGACTGCAGTTAATTTATTTTTTTAATAATTACGAACATATACATTCTTTTGCCTTATTACTATTACCATCTCTCATGGTGTGATTTACTTGACCGAAGTTAGGTTACATTATTTGTGTCTTTGGGAAACTTTGTAACTAGATTAAAAACCCTAACCAAGAAAAGGAAAAAGGACCAGCATTTGGTCATAAACAATTTACTAAAGTTACTTTTTGTACTTACTGAATAAAATATATTTAATGTATTATTAACTATTTGCTGCACCCTTTTCGGGCTGCATCCATGAGCTTCGTCGTCGTTTCATAAAACTGAGTGATACGTAACTCAATATTATATGCAGTGTTTTTCCTCAGCACCAACCAGTATCTATAAAACATATACACACAATTGTATACTATATAATATTTGTTTTTCTCATCTCTTTATAAGTATGTTCTCGCCCAACATTTGCACATGGTTGACAATCGTCACATGAGAACGGGTCGCTTCTACGACTCGTTTTGTGTTCAACAGTATGGATGTGGAATTATCTGCGAGCCTCTGTGTTTCCTCTCTCCTACAACATGGGTCTCTTCAAGACCCGAATTCAATCCTTCCTATCCTCTAAAAAACCCTCCAAAAAGCATTTCCAAATTTGAGGGAAATTATTTATGTGTACTTACTGTAAAAAAATTTAATTGTAGGATTTGTACAAAAATGAAACAACGTGTTTGAAGGGAGATGATGTTGTGGAATTTAATGGATTCGGTGCAAATTGTAAAATAATTTAATTTATCTGCTAAAAATGTTCTTCAATTAAAACGATTTCCATGAAAAATTGCTATTGTTTTGCCAATTTCGCAAAGTAAATCCGTAGTAATTAACTTGAAAACGATAAAAAAAACTTTTTTGAAATCATTGTATTTTGGGAAAAAAGTAATATTTTTAAATTTATTTTACTGAAAACAGAAGGTTGGACGCTTTGGTGGTCCTGAAATAGCTTAGTAAGTAAAAAAATGCACTTTAAGAAGGAATTTAACTGAGAATTCTTCCTCAGTGTTTATTTAATTAAATTCTATTTTAAAAACAAAACATCTTAAAAATGACCATATTTAAACAGTTTTTCCGATATTTTTAGTGCTAGACGCAGGAGGGAGGCCACCCCACGGTCTGCTGGAAGGCAATATAAACAGTGTGGGAATGTTTGAAGAGTGCCTTGGAATCAGTCAAGAGAAAAATGACGCCAGGACCATCAACGGAAAGTACTGGGTTACCACTTCCTCTCTCGATTTTTTCATACTATTCCAAGACTATGATGGGTGGCATTCTACCGAATAATCAAAGGTAAAATCTAATTCTGTCTTTAAAATTATCACCTTTTTTATTTTTGATTTTAAGAATCATAACTTGTATCATTCTGACTTATTAAAGTTATTTCATTTCATTTATAGAAATAAAAAACAAAGAAACTTTTTTGAAGGAAACCTAAGATGCCGGGGATAAAAAAGATCTCGAGAAAAAGGGAATGCGGTCTGCGCTGTAGTACATGAAATTTTATACACATATTAACAGGAACCTTGTTATTAATGTGTATTATTGTCATTAAACCTAGCACCAACATACATTTTTATTTGTGTTTTAGAACACCAAAAACAATCTGTTCGATGTTTGCTTTCACAATCTAATTTTTCAAATCCTATCAAATGACTGGTAAGTGGCCAAGTAGAAGCGGAAATTTGTAGATTTTTGAGAGTTTTGGATTTATTTTATCTATGTGTTTTCAATTTTTAAGAAAAATTATTTTATCGTACTTATCTACTAATGTCTTATTTAAAAATTACATATTTTTTTTAAAGAAATTGGCGATTTTTGATCTGGGGGAAATTACCCTTTTCATCGGAATTTCATATTATTATTATTGAAAGATTACCACCAGGAGGAAATAATAAAACAGTGAATCACTTGTTGATGATTGATGTTATCTGTAATTATTTGAGAGAATGATTCAGCGTGGAGATAAAAATCTTTTTATGATGTATGTTATGTGTATATCTCAAATCACTAGATAATAAACGCGTCTGCGGTATCTCAAAAACGATGATTAATTTAAATATTAACATGTATGTAGGACAACACGAGATATATTCGGAGGTACTACGACATATAAGTATATTCGTCATAAGTCATATCTAAATTTAAGAGTAATTCAATATTGAAAAAACGTTTTAATTATTTCGTACAATCAGATTTAATGATTACCCTGTGAAATCTCTCATTGAAGCTGACGCACACTAGAAATTTAAAAATAATAAAATAAAGATAAAAAAAATCATGTTTTTTTTTTTAATGCGGAATACTAATTTTTGGTTACGTTTATTTACAAAAACGCAACGACAAATTATTAAACATACCTTTCTCCACTTTAAAAATCCTATTCGTCTTTTAAATATTTTGTGAAACGTACAATGGAACGGTCAGAAAAAAGTAATATTTCTGAATGGATTTTGATAAATGCTAAGCCTATGTGAATTTATAAAATATTTTATAATTATTTTTCAATTTAAAAACATTATGTTTATCGTATTGCGTACTAATACTATCATTATTTTGAATTAATTAATAATAACTGTCCGACGTCCCTCTCCCCGTTAATTCGTAGAACTCCATTTATTTATTTTTTAAATTTAATGTAAATCAAATTTAATAATGTTATTATTAATTAAAGTATTTTTAGTTTTTATTATTGTGACAGCTGTTTCGGCCTTTAAAAACGTACTTAAATAAATCAATTAAGAAAATATTGTCAGTTAAATACGAGCGAACACATTATAAATGTGAAAACCTCACAGAATTAGAATTGTAATTGTTTTCTATTTAAATCGGTTTTACCGATAATAAATCTTTACCCGTCCAAATTGAAAAGGAATGGGAGTAAATAAAATAATTTAAATAAGTCGTCACCATATGGATTAACCACAGTTTGAAAATGGTCTTAAACGCCGAAATAGCTGTCACAATAAAAAAATAAAATAGTGGTAGAACTTATATTATTAAATTTGATATACATTAAATATAAAAAAAAAAAAACAGAAATAAATACTCAAATTATACTGGAAATACTCTGATTTTTCAGGATTATGAATACAGTCTGTTTGCCGGCTTCTTGTAATCCAAACTTTGTGGAGAAAACTCTGGCCGCCATATTGGCAGCTTCTAATATATCCTTATCTGTTGAACTGCCTGAGGAATATTGCTACGCATATGATCCTAAGCCATGGGATGCGGGAGAAATAGTTGCAGTGTAAGTTTCTTCATTTTTCAGAGTCTCCATAATGTAAATAATAAATGTATAACAGTAAAAATATACATTGACAAGTATTATGAATGACAAACAGTATAAGTAAGTACGCATTTGCATATTAATGACTAAATTAAAGACAAAATTGGAAAACCAAAAAAAAAATGTTAACCTTAATCAGTAATTAGCATCAGTAATATTATTTGAAATATAACATTGAAAACATATTTTTAGTAACGTACATTATTTTATAATTCCAGGGTCGTTTTGGTGCTAATTGGATTTTGCTGGTTTGTGGCCCCTTATACGATCTTTGGTTCCAGGCGAAGGAAAACGGCAATGAATTTCTTCATTAACAGTGAGAAATATTGAGGCCTCTTCTAGTTACAAGAGGCCTCAATATTAAAGTTTGAAGGACTTGAAGAAATATCCTATTTTCTTTATTTTTTAGTGGACCACCAATTACAGAACTATCTGTTGATGGCATTCTCTGTTTATACCAATTCCAAGAGACTGATCACCCTCCGTAGGGACCCTGAGCCGCTGGCGAGTATCCATAGAATAAGGGTTTTATCCATATGTTGGATCATACTGGGATATGGATATGTTGAAGGTGTTACATTTCCAGTGGAGAACATCTTCGATATGATTTCAATAAGAACTAAATTAGCTTTAAAACTTACTAACTAACCATCACGCCGTTCTCCCCAGGGGTAGGCAGAGAGGACGGAACGCCAAATAAGTCGATCTTGGCATACACTTCTTGCTTCATTCACTTTCATACAAGGTATCATACATTCTCTTCTGTTATTCCGACTTCTGACATGGCCCGACTCGAGTATTTGATTCACTTGATCGTGCCATGTCTTCCTCGGGCGTCCCGGGCTTCTTCTTCCATTCACATTCGCGTCATATATTCTCCTTACACTCCTTTCTTCGTTCATTCGCTCTACATGCGTAAACCATCTAAGCGTCCCTTTCTTAATCTTGCTCACTACGCTTACATCAGCCTTGCATTCTTTACGAATCTCAACATTTTTCACTCGATCATACATGGTTTTACCACACATTCGTCTCAGAGATCTCATATCTACAGCATTCACTCTACTTTCATCCTTCCTCTGCCAGTTCCATGCCTGACTGCCATACATCAAGGTTGGTATCAGCACTCCATTGTGGACTGCTAGCTTCGCCTCCTTATACAACTTTTTGTTTGCGCCAACCTTGTTCAGCCCTCCGTTAATGGAATTTCCTGCATTCACCCTTCTTTCAATATCCCTATCTGTCTTTCCATCTCTCGTAAACATACTTTCCAAATACACAAACTCATTGACCTGCTACAAGTATTCATCATTCACAACTATATTGCACACTGTTTTCGTACTCTCTCTTTCAAACACCATGACTTTGGACTTATTTACATTCATCATTAACTCATTCTTCATACATACTTCGTTCATACTAGATACGAGGGACTGTAGATCTTCCATACTAATAATAATAATAATAATAATAATAATAATAATAATAATAATAATAATAATAATAATAATAATAATAATAATAATAATAATAATAATAATAATAATAATAATAATAATAGCAACAATAATAATAATGATAATAATAATAATAATAATAATAATAATAACAACAATAATAATAATAATAATAATAATAATAATAATAATAATAATAATAATAATAATAATAATAATAATAATAATAATAATAATAATAATAATAATAATAATAACATAATAATAATAATAAATAATAATAATAATAATAACAATAATAATAATAATAATACAATAATAATAATAATAATAATAATAATAATACAACAACAACAATAATAATAATAATAATAATAATAATAATAATAATAATAATAATAATAATAATAATAATAATAATAATAATAATAATAATAATAATAATAATAATAATAATAATAATAATAATAATAATAATAATAATAATAATAATAATAATAATAATAATAATAATAATAATAATAATAATAATAATAATAATAATAATAATAATAATACTAATAATAATAATAATAATAATAATAATAATAATAATAATAATAATAATAATAATAATAATAATAATAATAATAATAATAATGATGATGATAATTGGATGATTTGTATAGCGTCGTATTTGTGAAAAATCACTTCAAGGGCGCTGTAATGACTGACAAATACTTAATTTGAAAAATGGCTTTGCATATCCTTGGAAAGTTTGGGAAAAGTAGGTTTATATGTATTTTTTTTTTAATTTTCGGCACGATTCCAGATTCTCATCAATTATATGCTCCGACCACGCAATCGCCCAACGTCCCATCCCGAACTCGGTTCGGAGTTGGGACATTGACTGATTATACAATCAGACTATAGATTGGGTAACTACACGATCGGCCCACATTCCAACTACGAACTCCAAACTAGTGGTGCCATTTTAGCTAAAATCTATCGATCTACGGAAATTCATTGGAAGTCTACCGATATTTAAAATATTATTGACCCAATTCGTTTGTCATTAGGTACTCATAATACCGGAAATAAATAATAGATATACATATATGAAATAATTATTATCAAATCACCCATCCCTTGTTTCTTGAACTTCACAATAAAAAAATATTTTGTCTTAAAATCTTAGAAAAATATGATGAATTTCAATTTGATAGTCCCCACCGCTTGTCGGTAGCTATTGCACCTTTTTCTGCTCCGTATTTTATTTTTAAATACGGAGTCAGATTGCAACTAAAAAAATATAATATTTAGCCCCGATTATACATCAGATTACATGCATTTCGCTATTGAGGTGATTTTTCATGAAAAATGACGCTATACAAATTATGATATTATTATTATTTGCATGATATGCATAATGCATACTTAGGCATTTATTTGTTGGTTAATTGTATATTTTAGTATTTTTTTCGTCAATTTAAACATAGTACAGTCATGTTTTATTCTTCGCGCAGCACGTCCGTCGGGATCGTCTGCCGAATTCATACTGAACGGCCAATGTGTGGAGACCGGTTTGTGCGAGTTTGGCCAAGTAGTTTTAAGGTTGGGCTAACTAGTTCGCCACAGGAGCGATCTCGGTCGAACTCGCCGAATGCGAGCCAACGTTGGCCCCTCTACACAATCGCCCAAACATTCATGTAGTCGTGGATTACGTATCGTATTAACGATATCTCATTTTACCCTCGTGAAAAAGATTGTTCGAATGAATATGTAGAAATAATCATATCATCCTTCTCCAGGTCTTTCAAAGCAGACCACTTGTGCTGTGAACTTAGTTCACATTTCTTTTACTCCAATATTTCCGTATCACCGCAAAGACATTCAAATTTAGATCTCCATAACTTTTTGTTTTTTTTTTTTTTTTTTAAATTCAGTAATTGCATTTCAAAGTTGCTAATGTCAACATTAAAGGGAGAAAAAAAAATTCAGTAACAGTAGCATTAAGGGCAAGAGGGACGTCGGAGAGTTATTATTTATTAATTCAAATAATGATAGTATTATTACGCAATACGATATGTTTACCATATTTTTAAATAGAAAAATATTTATTAAATATTCTATAAATTTACATAGGCTTAGTAGTTAATAAAATCTAATTTATTACTTTTTCTGACCGTCCCATTGTATGTTTTACAAAATATTTAAAATACGAATATGATTTTTAAAGTGGAGAAAAGTATTTTTAACCCTTTCTCGTTTGCGTTTTTGTAAGAAAACTTAACCAAAGATTTGTAATCCGCAATACAAAAAAAAAACAAAAAAAAACATTTAAGTTACCTAGTGTTCATAAAAAAAATTAACTACACACTGTTCTTTTTTTTTAAATTTATCTTATCGACATGTTACAGAAAAACCTTCACATCATTTTTTAAGGATATTCTTAACTTTTTAAAGGTTTTTGTAAAACATGCGTAGAACGGTCAGAAATTTATAATATTTCTGATTATATTTTGATAAATGCTAAGCCCATGGAAATAAAAAAAAACGTAAAACGTCTCCTACTACATAAAAAATATTTTTTATGTAGTAGGAGATTTTCAAATATTGTCAGGTCATTTGTAACCATGGAATATTTGTCTTTCTTTAAAAAAAAAATGTTTCGAATGCGATGCATTCTTCGTCACAAATATATAGAACACAAAAAAATAATTATGTCAAGTATAGACAAATGATAAAAACAAACTTATGTATTTTGTTTCTTGATTTTGTTTTCATCTTTATTATTTTATTATTTACTATTATTTTTATTATTAATATTAGTAACAAAAAAATTATTTCTGTGGTGAATACAAAGTAAATTTTTTAATTCATTTGTTATGATTCTAATCATCCGAACATAATATGTAGTACGTTTCACATATATTTTCCATTGACTCAGGTCCCTAGCGAGCCATCTTCTGTCTTCAAACGTTACAAACTCTATCTCGGTCTTCCTTTCTATTGCTTCATCTAGCAATAATTTAACACGTCTTGTCTTTCTGGTATTCTATCAAGGGGGACCTCTTAATAATGCGATGATTTCTTGCCCAGTAAATTTATTAATTTCGGGTTCAGTTTTTGTTTATTTATTTATTTAGGAAACAAAAAATCGTTTTTATAAACATGCAAACATAATTAAAATGACATATTCTAGACTATGCAAGTTTCATAATTAAATAAATCATAATTTGTAAAAGTACTAAAAAAAATATCAAAAAAAATTTACTATGAAGATACCGCAATACCTTTGGAGTCTTAAATAACAAAAATCTACAGACTGGGACCGAAAATTTCAGAGAAAAATCCCAGATCCATAATAGCGACGTTCAACAACATTAAATCTCGTGATGACTTCCTATATAAAATTAAAGCTTACAAGAAATCCACTACCACAATACAAATAAGTTAAATACAGTGGATCTAGGATTATCGCAAGACGCCAAACGCATTTACGCATCCGAACACTTAAGACAAAAGGGAAAATTTGGACAATCTCAAACGAAAAAAATTGCCAGAGATAACAACTATAAACACTCTTGGATGACATCAGGACAAATTCTACTAATGGAAACAGACACCTCCAAAATTATTAAAATAAACAATGTACTTGATCTTGATCGAATAAAACGTTTATTGCTGTGACTGACGATAAAAGGTATGTCAACTTTTACTGTGCTACAAAACGTTTACCTCACTGTTAAATTTTCTTACCACACTTTATCTTCTTTGGTCCAAATCCAAGCTTTTTTAATATTCTTTAAGAAAAAAGTATATCATTTCGTAAGTCCTATTTTACTAAAATATTTTAATATGGGTCACACTACTATTAACAATATATGTACTCAAAATAATGTGTTTATACTTCCTTTAACAGTTTCCCCTGGTTTTAACATAATTACTGTAAAAATGTGCAATTTCATGCTTTACTATTCTACGAGATATTCTCATCATATGTAAAAATAACACCCCTGTTATTACAAATATACCCCACTAGCAACAACATTTGCAGTTATATTTTCATTCGAGGTTTACTGGTAACACTTAATACATTTATCTCAATACTACGAGATGTAAAACTTGGAAAGAAGTTTATTGCAAATGCTCAAGCTCCATTTTAATTACATCTTCGTGCATTTCACATATCATTAAAACTGTTTATTTTCTTTTAACATACATTATTCAGAAAAAAAACTTTTCAGTCAAAACGAATGATTGATATTAATTTACAAATAGAAAACCATGGTAACATAATGACCCCTGAAACCAATGATCCCTTAAAGTAAGTAGATATACTAAAACCTTATACACGATTAAAAATATTTTCAACTAATATTCGCAGCATTGATAAGAACTATAATAACATAATTGTAACACTTGTCGGATTGAATAATATTTTTGATAAAGTAATTTTAACTGAATGTTGGATCAAAACAAATTATATTCACAAAAATATTGCAGAATTTACAGTGTTCAATACACAAAATAATAAGACATAGTCAGATGGAGTAATTGTCTACGTCAAATCCGAGCTAGACCCGATTATCTCTGAACTATTAATCGATGATGCCAACTGCCTTAAAATAAAAACCAACCAAAGCACAATTCAAGCACTACCATATATAGGTACCTAAACAACAAAATATTTCATTCCTCCTTAAATCATTAGACTTGGCCTTATTGAACTGTTCACCAAATGAAGAACTAATGGTAATTGGTGACATCAACATTGATTTACTTAAGCATATGTCAACACAAACACTAGATTATAAAAATTTCATGATTAAAATCTCATCTCCTACTACAGTAACTGATAGGACTAATTCACGTATTGATCACAAATTTCTAAAAAAAAAAACAAAAATGCCAAGGGAACTGTATATCAATCAACCACAACAGACTATTACTCAATAGTGATTGGCCTTATGCATAAAAAAACCGTTACCGGAATATCACGTTGTAACATAAAAAAGAAAAATATTAATTTCGAGAAACTGACTTCTACAATTAACTTGGAAAATTGGCACTCCATTCTAAATTCTACAGTCGTAAACGTTGCTTTTAATACCCTTTCTGAAACCCTTTTGCGACATATTGAAGATGTCACCGAAGAATCCCCTTTGAAAAATTCAAAAAATAAAAAAACTGAAACCATGGATCAGAGATGGCCTAATTTTTTGTATTAAAAAACGGGACAGGCTCCACAAAAAAAATACTTAATAATCCGGACACTCAAGCCCAAATATTTTATAAAAAAATACAGAAATATATATAATAATCTCATTACAACTACAAAAGAAAACTACTATACAGAGAAACTGTCCAGAGCCGGTAATAATAACAAAAAAATCTGGAATATTATCAAAGAAATATCTAACACTGATCACCCAATACCACTAATCAATAAATTAAATTATTTTTTTTTTTTATAACATATTGAAGTTTGTAAACCTCATTGTAATATTTAATCATTGAAGAAGATAATATTAACACATCCCAAATGAACGACGAAACCGAAAAAACAACAGAAATTAAAAAGATTTCAGTCGCATCTGGGACTCGAAACCAGGACCTCTTCCTATCCGGAGTAACCGCTTAACCAACTTAGCTAATGAGACCAGTTCAATTTACGCCATTTACACCGATATCATACTTCAAGTTTAAGATTTGTTAATATCATCCTCCATTTTTCCCATTTTTATAAATATTACAATGAGGTTTACGAACTTCAATATGTTATAAAAAAAATGGGATTTCGTTTGCCCGGATACAGGATCAGTTTTAGGATAAATTTTTCAATTCCCCGCATTTGTGCACAATATAATACATAATTTTTCAATATCGACACTCTTCACAATACCCTTTCAAAATATCTAACCGTAATCATACGTACGACCACAAATTAATGGACGAGTGTAAAATGTATCGAGAGAATCTCCTTTCCGGATCCAATCTTCGTTTCCCTCTTGCTTCATAAATAAAAACATCTGTATTTAACCACTGTTAGTACAAGAAACTTTGTTGACTTTCCTTTTGTTAAACTTCCTTTGTAAATATATTTGTATTAAAATGTGTTTGTTTCTAACAAATAAATAAATCATTTAAGACAGTACTGATGTTAAGGAATATTTGGTATTTTTTTCCAATTGGAACTCGATGGAAAATAGTTTCAGGTACATAAAAAAAAATATTTGCTCACGCAGAGGTCCAAAAAAACGCACTTCATTTTTTTCTTTCTTTATATAAAAACGCGTAAATATTGTTGACCTCATTTTTAATGTTAGTGTGAAATGACATTTGTCAAAAATGCCAACTGTATGAAAAGGATATTTCAAAAAAAGTTTGTTAGGGTCTTAGTCTGAATTTTTTTAGGAAAAAAAAAACCCAAACTAGGAACCTACAACCTATTTTTTTTCCGCATATGCAAATATTTTAAATTTATTTTAATGAATTTTTAAGCACTTATCTTTTTTTTTAAATTATGAGTTTTTCACCTGATTTCCAACTGGACAACATTCAAGTCAGTCTGGTGCCCCAGGGTTCGCCCCGTGATCCTTACCAATCCCACCAGGGAATGAGTGGAGCGGGAATTGATTGACCAAATGTTCTGTTGTCTGCACCGCAGCTCATTCAAACATCAACGGCTCTTTAAATCCCCACCTATTATCACTTGGGCCCAACGGCTCTAGGAGCACCTTTATCTATTGATGGAAGAGCACAGTTTACAAGAAAGCGATGACACAGGCGGTCTCTGTCTCTCAACAGTGTAATATAATCAAACGATTCTTTTATTAAATTGTCAGGTCCTGTCAACTGGTTCTTAAGTTTGAGTCTATGGGAGTTCCTACTAAAACAATACTACTTTACATTCATATATACAAAAAAAACAAGAAATAATAACAATCACGCATATTAGAAACATTTGATCGCAGTGTCAAAAACACATACAACAAGGAACCACAAACACAACATTTACACAAAAAACTTCTTATACTATGGTACTAAACTCTTCAACAAGATCACAATATCCCTTAAAAATCATAACAACCATAATAAATTTAAAAATAAAAATAAAACACTCGATACGTTACATAGGGAGATCTGAAATAGAAAATATATTAACACCAAAAAATACAGACTAACACCGAAACCATTCATCTGAAGTTAAAACACCCCACCTTACAATCACTTATATTTTTTTCACACAGCACATCAATTTAGTATAATGCAATTTAATATTTTGTAAATGAAATCCTCAGCACGAGACATCCCAGTGAGGATGTAATTATTTGTTATAGAAAAAGAAGATAACAAAATATTATTATTACCTGTGTTTTAAATAATTGCTTTGCAGGTACATAATTTCCTTGGGGATCTTCTGTTGACGATTGTTGTATCGTATTTCATGGTTTTGGCTTTCGAATCTCCTGTCACAATTTTGGAAAAATATTTTTTTGTAACTGGTAAGCAAAATTTTAGATAATTTTAATAGATAACTATTCACTAAATATCAATTAATTAAAAACAATCCATTTATTATTAAAACACAATTTTTTTACATAAGAACGTAAGACTTTTGATTTAATTTGGTAAAGATACCCCTCGACGGCCTCCATGGTCGAGGGGTAAGGCTCTCGACTACGAATCCGAAGGTCGCGGGTTCAAATCCCGGCGTGCGCAAGTAATTTTATTTAATTTATTTGTATTGTTTCACAATTAATTAATTTAAAAATAATATATAGTATATTTGCGCACGTTCCAGGAATACTCAGTATCGCGCCTAGTGAAAGACCACCATTCAGAATTGAAACGTTGCTTGAAATGGCTTTTAGCCGTGCTTGGTGACCAGATCTGAATAGCCAGGTATTCCCCACCTTCCTCTCCCCTTCTACTTCCCCTCTCCAATACCTTCAGCCTCACAACATTCCCCAATTGGGAATGCCATAGTCTCACTGGCTCCAGACGGTTGGGAGCAGTTGGGACTCTTGTGAGGTATTCATATAAAAAAAAATAAAAAAAAATGAAATCAAAAGTCGAAGTTAAACAAGGTGTTTGATGAACAATTTAACTGCGAATAATTAAAAAAAACTTGGGTTTTCAGATCAGAAAAAGACGACTCCTCAGAAAAAAATGGTACTTGATCCGGTACAAATGAAACGCTCGCAAGATAATCCAAACGTTCCAATGCGTCTACGCAGTAGATTATATTGTTATTATTTATAAAGTGAACTAAGCCAGTAGTGCAGATTGTGATAATAATGATTAAGGTTTTTTCCTTATCCAATTATTTATAAAAGCTTTAAAATATGAGTAGGAACGTTAAAAGATATGCTACTTATAAGTAGCACTAAAAAGCATATAAGTATTTTCGAAGTTATTTGGAAGAATTACCGTCGTACCATCCTCGTTGCGAAATATGGAATGTATTCTGTATAGATATATAGGGTCTGAGTTCTTAAATAGCGGATTCCTAGGATCCGGTTCAAAATTAAATTACAGATTTTCATTAAAATATTACTCAATATTCCTAATAGATCAAACTATAATTGCAATAATCTCGGCTAGCTCAACTCAGGAGATATTTAGTGTATTTTCAATTCGTTTATGTTCAATTTAAGAAACCACCGCTTCCAGGATAGGTATGTATATGTGTACAAGTAAAAGGCGGGAATAGGAAATTCAATAAAACAATCGTCTTTTGCTATAAAACATTACTTGCCATAAGAACTGTAGTGAATAGATATGATTCCACGCTTAGGGAAAAAAAACTGTGAACTTCTTTCTGAACGCATGTATGAGTTTAGTTTACTGATTTAAAATTACATCCAAAACTGACTGTAAATAGACCAAAACTCATAATAAGATCAAAATAAATATTACTCGCCCACATGCCCATCTTGAAGTGTTGATAAAAAATCCAAGCGCAGCAGGCCAACAGGAGAAGAAAACCACTGAGTCGATAACATGCAAGAAATGCCACTTTTATTCTAATGAAAGACATACTTTCATTTTAAGTTAAAATAATGATTTGTCATTGAAATAGGAATGGTGACCAAAGCAACCGCTCGATTTAACTTCCAAACATATACTCTCTCGATCCAGGACCCGTGCACCCCGAACCCCCCTCCGTTTCAACCCCCACCCATAATATCGCCGGCCAATGACCACACTCTTAGTGTTGCCATCGGCGGAGACGAATATTAAAAATTGAGTACTTGACGGTAAATAATGACGAGTTGAAATGTGAATCTTTTTCTTGTCATGAAGTGCTTCATACCATGGTTTAGTGATATACCCTAACACTAATATATATTATTATAGTTGTATAAGTATAAAGATATCCTTGAAAATGATTAAAATACCTTCACTGCGTGATATGTAAAAATAAAAAAAAGACTGCAAGAGAGGGACATCATTACAAAAATTTATTCAATATCCGTAAAGTATTTATTTTACAAACCTTGAAATATGTATTTATTAAATTCGAAAGAACGAAAATCGAAATAGTAAAGGGACTAATAGCGTGTTTTATTCCACTCAAACGCACACTAAATTAATGCAAACACAACAGCTATTTTATTGGACTTTCAAACTTTACAAAAAGAAATTCAAACGACAAATAAATTATCTTTCTAAGTAAAACAATAAAATTATATCTGATTGAACTGGGTGTTGAAACATTACTTATATAAAATTGCGTCTTTCTGTTTTTATTAACTATAACTTCAACATTTACTAATTATTATCAAAAAAATTCTGCTAAAAAATAAAAAAAAATATTATTGCAGTTTCTTACCGTTGCAATACTTAAAATAATTAATATTCCAGTAATCTTATTTACTTAAATTACTCATATTACCCACACACAGGCAGCCCCTATGTGGGTTCCAATTTCTTACTAATATAATCGCAATAAAGCATGTAAAAAATTGTATATAATTTATATTCTGTTGGAAAAATAAAGGAAATTTTTTTTTCTACAAAATCCAAGGTAGCAAGAGAGACCAAAAAAAAATGATAATATAAGAGACTAAATAGTAAATCGTATTTTACAATACCAATTTTCATGAATTTTACGTTGTTATACCTGCACGAAGATATGGTGGATTTTCAGCCATACGTATATACTAATAGTACACAACTGCTAATCCTGTATAAATCACAAGTGCACCCCACTGTAGAACTTGGCACCCACCTCTGGTCGGGAGCCCCAAAATATCTGAAAAAAACCCTTGACCCTGTGCAGAAATGGGCAGTCCGTTTGATAGATTCGCCTATCTTAACAAATGAATTGCAATCTTTTGAGCACAGACGTCAGGTGGGAACACTGTCCTTGTTCTATCGCTATGTTAATAGAAGATGCTTTGAGGAACTAGTGTCATTGATCTCTTCGGGACCAGTGCATACTCGGGTAACACGCCAAACGCGCACCCATCATTTGTACATGGATTACATTTATCACATGAGAACAGGTCGCTTCTACGACTCGTTCTTGTGTGCAACAGCTCGGCTGTGGAATGATCTGCCGGCTTCTGAGTTTCCTCACGCCAATTGCATGGGTCTCTTCAAAACCCAGGTTCACTCCTTCTTATCCTCTAAAATACCCTCCACACAGCTTCCCTAAAGATGATATAGGCCTTGAGGGAAATTATTTCCCTCATAACCTTCTGTGTGAAGTTACTGTAAAAAGAAAATAAAAATATATTGGGCGAGTTATTTACATTGATTCTAGCTTGTGTAGTATGTTATACTGCCTTGTTAATTCTGCCGGTCATGTTATTACCATCTCTCGAATTATTACGCCACTGTGAACTGCCGTCAATTCACCTCGCATTTCATGATTATACTTATTGACACCTACTGTACCACCGATGGCAATATTCATTTTAAAGGATTAAGATAATAAATTCATATGCGATAAGATAAACTGATTTATTACATATTCTGATTATCCCGCTCAAAAACCGAAAAACCCTGTTATCTTTCTTATGTTATATATATGTCAATGTATTCTCAAATACTATGCAGTTTTGAAATCACGGCATTAGCCATGGCTAAATATACGAGACAACTTCAAATTAGTTTATTACTTATAACGGTTTCATTGTGTTCAAAATGTGACGGAATTGATTATTTCGGTGGCGAATTGGAGAAATTCACTGGCATTGTTCAGGGAGGACTATTAAAACATATCTCCAAAGGGATCATAACAGAAGATAATGGAAACATGTTGGATTGTGTAGAAGATTTACAAAAGTGGTCCGAAGGCTTTCAGTCGTTTGAAATGTGGGCATTAAAAAGTAAGAAAGTGTTTATAATTTTTGTTGTACATATTTAATGAAAATAATTAATTTTCGTGTTGAAATTAATTCTTTATAATAGGGGAGAAGATAAACGGAAAATAATACACAATTTTAAATAGTAAAGCGATACCATGTCTTCCAAGTTATGCAACACAATATTCAGTCCATATTTATTTATTTATTATTTTAAATACGCCCTATGTGTGCTTTTACATATTTTGTTAACTACAGTAGTTACACAGCAAAGTAGTTACACGTGCAAAATACATCACAGTAGGTGCATAAATAACATATATATGCTTCCTTAAATACATCTACTAAATATCTTATTTGTCTCACGAACGAACACAGAAATAGCAAAGTGTACGTACCATTCCAAGTAATTAGTTATGGAGGCGGATATTCAAAATATACCCCACATTCACTGTAACTTACAGGTATACTCTAGACACATATCTTAATAATTGTTGAGGATGTATGCAATAATCATTTGTTTGAATTTGTATTCCGGGCAGTTGAACATATCTACTATATCTGAAAAAAGTATTGCCTTCTGAGTAAAGTTTAGGTACAAGTGATTTTTTTAATAACTCATTTCGGAAATTATTGTTACAATTGAATAAAATTTTAGATCGATTAGTTCTAGTTAAATTTAATATTCGGTCCATAGGGAAGAAAAAAACTGCACACCCCGCATGGGTGGAGACGATGAATTATTTAAATTCCTTCCTTGTGAATCCATCATAACAATCAACCTTATTATAAAAGAGAAAATAATTAAACAAGTAAATATTGAAGTGTACGCATGTAAATTATGTTGACTAATTAAAACGACTTAAAAAGTTATATGAAGCGGTATTATATTTTTATATGAAGCCGTAACTTTGTGATCTCATAATTATAAATTAAAAATAAAAGATAAATGTAATTAACTAAAAAAAGGTTTAAAACGGTTCCATGACAGTTGATCCTCCTACAGTTGGCCCCCCAACAGTTGATCCCCCCGACAGTTGATCCCTCTGATTGTTGATCCCCCAACAGTTAATGTGATAATGTAAGGATATGATATACAACAAAAATCGATATACTTATATCAGCAGGTGTCTAGAGTGGAATGTGCTATCGGCCTATATATAAGTATGTCGTATTTTTTTATTCAGGTGTATATCAATACTGCATTCTCCTTCGGGGAATCGGCATTATTGGTAGTAAAAATATTTTATGTAGTGGATTTCCAGTTAAGACGCCTGCAGATATAAGTATATCGATTTTTGTTATACGACCGCATACTTACTTTACAAATCGACCCTTTGGAATAACAAGGTTCCAACTGAAATGAGTTATTGAGTCTGATGATCTTCATTTCTTCTATAGACACCAACAAAATCAAATGAATATTAACGAAATTAGAAAGTGTTAGAAAGTTTCAATTGAATCAGTTATTCAGTAAAATTTGTGAAACAAAATTTATAGTGCACGTGGAATCCTTGTTTCTCCAACATAAAACGTTTGTAACTCACTTCACATTAATCCATACAGAGCGTTCCATCTGACGAACTCTTATGTTTCCGCGGATTGCAATTAGAAGTATACATTAGAGTGATTAAAGCATGATTCTTAATTAAAATGATTGAATAGGGGGATTTTAGAGATTCTGGAACATCTTGTAAGCCATCAGATACCGATTCTGACACATTTATCGACTGTTTTCTGTACAGTTTTCGTACAGATAAAATAAAATAAGTGATGGATAAGCAGGTTGCTTCATTTCCCACGGGGGAGTCGCACTACGCCGAGCAAAAACATCGAGGCAGTATTTACAGTCGAATCTGGTCGTGGTGAAAATGTACGATGTTTACGCAAAATATTGCTGAGGTGAATAAAACGGCGGTGAAATTGAGCATGTACAGGCATATTTTTATGACCAAATTTAAGTTTTCACGTGAAAAAATTTGATAGATGTGATCTTTGCAACGAACAACTCGATGCAAAAGATGATAATCTGTTGACTGAACATTTGTCATTAAAGTATGAAAATCATATTAAAGATAAGATGGCTATGAGAGAGGACAGGGATGCTGATAGGAAATACCCGTCCTTTGTTTTGATTTACAAAACTTTATATCATGTCCGAGAGCAGAAGTAAGTTTCTTCTATTATAAAAGAAAATTGAATGTGTGCAATTTAATTACACACTACTCGGTAACTAAAACCATATATTTTGTGCGATATGAAATGAGAGTACGTCAGGTTGTGATGGAAATGACTTAGCGAGCGCTTTAAAAAGATTTTAGATTTGCTTTAGGTAGCTGAGAATAATTTCACTTAATTAATAATGTGGAGTGATTCGTGTATTCTGAAAAATAGAAAATCTTTTATGTGCACCGATGTTTTATATTTTCTCAATTAAAATCCACAAATAACTTCGATTACCATTAAGTACTTGATACCTGGGCATTCCTGCATACAAAAAGTTGACAGTGCTCACAGTGCCTAGAGAAGGTCATGTCCAAGACCGAGTTTTTATCTCAGTCTCATGAGAGTACTAAAGTCAGTGAATAGAAGAAAGCCACTTATAGTTTTGCAAATGTGCCCTGATGATTTTAAAGATTATGGCAGTGCTTCGAAGCGAATACCATTTTTAAAAGTGTCTGTACTTCGGTTTATACAAAACATACACGAAGAGCATAAAAATGCCTTCATCTGTAATGTTTTGAAATCTGAAATTCGCCATAAACCGAGAAGGAGAAATAGTAGTTTCAGCGTTAAATTAGCATTTCCAATTTCCACCGATTGATTTGATTGAACCGAAAAACATAAAAAAATACGCTAGTAATTGAATCTCAACAAAAAAAATCACGATATAAAAAATATGTTTTTCACCATGCCTCTGGAAGACCGAAAATATTAGCAAGCATTGCTATAGTTTTAAACATGGTGTAACGTAATTATTAACCCCGTTATAAATGCAGCACTGCGATTGTCTATGACAAGATTTCATGACGTGTCTATGGACGACACATTCGACATTAGAGAGAGAAGCGAGGTCAAGATCACAGACGTAACCTGACGCGAGCCACGGGGCTCGACGTGATAGAAGTGGAGTTTTATGTATTAGTTTTCCTGTTTTGTTTGACGCCAGGGAGCGTCTACTCCACATACCCGAAGTGGGTATGTTTTTTTTAAATTACTGATGGCCAATTCCGTAAAGTGATCAAATCCAACCGCGCGTGCCAGGTGCGTTGGAAAAAGAATCCATGCTGAGGATGAACGGGCTATGTCGACGATCATACAGGACAAAAAGGTAGCATCCTCCCCTCTTATCGTCTGGACCGCACGGAAGATGCTGTTGCAGATGGCGCTGCCGAGAGTCGTCATAGACCTCGCGGATGGTGATCTTGGAAATCGGCGAACATCAGGACTGTAGCGGCCTTACCTGATGCTGAGAATAAGAATCCGTCCACAAGAGCCATCCCTTTATTCTTGAAAATTAATCCTCCTCTCTACTCTTCTTTTTCCTCTTACATTACAATCTGTTTATAGAGCCAATAAACATTATGTTTTTCCTTTAAATAGGGTTTTATTTCTAGTATCATGATATACATTCCACTTCCCCGTGCTTCATATATCAGACTCAACCACGAATCTTGAGATAGAGTCAAGCATTAGCAGGCGAGGGTACATTTTGGCGACCAAAGCTATAATGGGTTTATTTAATACATGTGTTGACACGTAATAATTTTTATTTCAATTTGTAACATCTCGGATACAATTTTTGTTTGTTCTATTTTAATAACCGTAATTACTTATTTCAACCAAATCTTCAATTATTGTAATTATTCCCTACATTAATGATTTTGTGCTAACCCTCTCCTATGATTTATTATTGAATTATACTTCTTCATAATGATAATTATTATTTTTGCTCTTTATTAATCACCAAACTGCTAAGAATAAACAATTGTTGATCTCTTTTATTTATTGTTTGATTACATTCCTAAATTTCGTAATAGTGTGCATTTTAACGCAATTTGATAAGAGTACACCAAAAACGTCATTACTATAAGAATATATTAGTGAACACTTATTGAAATCACTCAATTGCGTGACAAGGTTCCCACTAATTAAATTACTTTCCAAGATTTGGTATTTATATTTAACAATGATCCTTGGTAATACTTAAAATCAGTTAAGAACTTTTAAGTAACCGTATTTTTATACTTAAGACGATATGAAGTTGAATATGTAATAAAATACAGTCATTTAAATCATTGAAGCCTCTTATTTCAGAATAGGGTCATTGTCAGTTGGAATCTCGTTATTCCAAGGGGTCGAAATGAGGACGTACAACAGAAATAGTTTTTTAGGCATTTAGGGGATCAACTGGCCAAGGGATCAACTGTCGGAGGGACCAACTGTCGGGGGCCAACTGTCAGGGGATCAAATTTCAATTCACTATTTAAATATTTAATTTACAAAGTTGTTTTGGAAATCAAGCATCGAAAATATTATTTAAAACCCAAAAATTGAAAAAAAAAACTTAAGCAAAACTTGTCGAAGCACGTCCACCCTTGGAAGTTCACTTAACGGGCGATGTGCTCGCGTTACAAATGTTCCAAACCAACGAGAAAAAGGCGGTAACAAGTAACAATATAAGCCAGTGTTATAATAATTTCATCCGCTGTTCAAATAATAACGGATTGTTTTTTTTATTTTATTTTTACAGTTACTCCACACAGGAGGTCCTGCGGGAAATAATTTCCCTCGAGACCTATATCATCTTTAGGGATGCTGTGTGGAGAGTCTTTTAGAGGATAGGAAGGAGTGAACCTGGGTCTTGAAGAGATCCATATTGTAGGAGGGAGGAAACACAGAGGCCGGGAGATCATTCCACAGCCGAGCTGTTGAAAACAAGAACGAGTCGTAGAAGTGACCCGTTCTTATGTGACTAATGTCAACTTTGTACAAATATTGGGCGCGCGTTTGGCGTGTTTCCCGACCGTGCACCGATACAGAAAGGATCAATGACGTTAATTCCTCAGATCATCTTCCATTGAAATAACGGTAGAATAAGGACAGCATTCTCATCTGACGTCTGTGCTCCAAAGAT
The DNA here is from genome assembly GCA_022606495.2 of Halesus radiatus. Taxonomy (NCBI): domain Eukaryota; kingdom Metazoa; phylum Arthropoda; class Insecta; order Trichoptera; family Limnephilidae; genus Halesus; species Halesus radiatus. The sequence continues at coordinate 52,043 of JAHDVE020008593.1, read as the reverse complement.
TGCAATCCGTTTGTAAAGATAGGCGAATCTATCACACGGACCGCCCATTTCCAAACTAAAGTCAAGGGTTTTTTTCAAATTATTTGATGCTAACTGGAAGAATGTTGAAAGTGCTTTTCGCAAAATACCCAAAATTCCATTGCCCAAAAGACGTATGAGTTACAGGAATTTTGAGTAAATTTATCTTAGTATTTCTAGTAATCCGAATGTGTGGTCATTTTTCATAGTATTTACGAGTATATTTGTTTGTTTAATCTGTGGAAAGTCAAATATTCTCATTTAAAGACTGAGTTAGATTCTGTAATTAGAGGTAGCTTAAGAATTATTTTTATAATCGTTTTCTGTGCCTTTATGATTGGGTCAAGTGCAGATGAAATACCACCTCCATCTATATGCATGGGGTGAAATTTGACAAAACTTAGCTATAGATATGCTATGTTATTATTATTATGGTCTAAAAATCCAAAAATTATAAATTGTTAAGCAAAGATAAAATAATTTTAATTCACGTAACCGATTTCAACTAAACCACTGAAACCGTTTAAGATCCTCTACGTAATACTAGAAACTAGCGGGGACACAAATTCACCAACAGAACACACAAACCTCAACAGCCTTTAAACTATGGCACCGCAATACCACGCAATCTGCTGATTCAACAAATTTAATAGCTTCTCTTTGCCATAAATTACGAAAGGGGAATACTCAAAAGAAATGAGTTAGACAAAAAAAAACACCACGGTTTCAGCATGAGCGATATAATCCACCCAGTGAAATTTACAGATTAATGATGAATCAGATTAATGATAACTATACTCATAGGTACGTAAAATAAAATGATTGTGCACTATATTCGTGATGTTAGCGTTCAACTAGTGGAACATACATTATCAGATTAATGATAGGCGTTGTCGTAGGTAAATACCTACTTTCCATTAAGTGGTTTTATATTAAATTCATGATGTTAGCATGAGTGATATCATTCACCTAGTGGAACACACATTATCAGATTAATGATAGGCGTGGTCGTAGGTAAATACCTACTTTCCATTAGGTGGTTTTTAAATTCATGATGTTAGAATGAGTGATATCATTCACCTAGTGGAACATACATTATCATATTAATGTTAGGCGTGGTCGTAGGTAGATACCTACTTTCCATTAAGTGGTTTTATATTAAATTCATGATGTTAGCACAAGTGATATCATTCATCCAGTGGAACATACACTATCAGACTAATGGTAGGTATACAAGTAGGTTAATACCTAAATTTCATTAGTGGTCGTATATTAAGGGGAAGAGGGACGTCGGAGAGTTATTATTTATGAATTGAAAATAATGATAGTATTTATGCGCAATACGGTAAACATAATGTTTTGAAATAGAAAAATGTTTAATAAATATTTTATAAATTTACATAGGCTTAGCATTTTTAAACTTTTTTTTTGTAACGTGGATTATAAATCTTTGGTTACGTTTATTTACAAAAACGCAACGATAAATGATTAAACATACTTTTCTCCACTTTAAAAATCATAAATATTTATATTTATTTATATTTTAAATATTTTATAAAATATATTGTACAATGGGACGGTCAGACAAAAGTTATATTTCTGATTAGATTTTGATAAATGCTAAGCCTATGTAAATTTATAAATTATTTAATAAATATTTTTCTATTAAAAAACATTATGTTTATCGTATTGCGTAATAATACTATCATTATTTTGAATTAATAAATAATAACTCTCCGACTTTCCTCTCCCCGTTAAATTCATGACGTTAGCATGAGTGATATCATTCACCCAACGGATTATGCACTTTCGTGTTAATGACAAGTGTACTTACACATATTATGTGAATTGACAATAAAGAGTTACGTAAAATTTTCATTGTTTGCACTTAAATTGCAAAAGAACTTAATCTAAAAACTTTAATAAGTTATACTAAATACACTATTTTGGCAAAAGTGGATACGTATGGAATGTGGATATACGTATGGAATGTGTCGACAGAGCTAAAAGTTTTTGTGATGTATTACTTACAGTTTCAATGAAACCATCAATCCTCAAATTAATTACACTCCTCACAGTTCGCTTGTCAGTATGGCAGATTACATCAACTAATTTGCAATTAAGAATTAAAAAAAAAAGTAGAACAAAACAGTGATATATTAAGTGACCCTGAGGTGATGATAACTAAACTGTTCTATGTGAAGTTATCCGATTTTGTAATACACAGTATTTCTAATATCTAAACGTAGAATGAGTATTTGATACACAGTATTCCTAATATCTAAACGTAGAATGAGTATGTGATACACAGTATTCCTCATATCTAAACGTAGAATAAGTAAGTATGTGATACACAGTATTCCTAATATCTAAACTTAAAATGAGTATGTGATACACAGTATTCCTAATATCTAAAAGTAGAATGAGTATGTGATACACAGTATTCCTAATATCTAAACGTAGAATGAGTATGTGATACAAAGTATTCCTAATATCTAAGTCGTCGCAATGTGTATTAACGAAGTTTAAAAATGGCCTTGAACGCCGAAACAGCTGTCACAATAATAAAAACTAAAGATACTTGCAGAACTTAATATTTACATTATTAAATTTGATTTACATTATATATAAAAAAAAATTAAAATGAGTTCTATGAATTAAACACAAAAACAATTAATACGTGATTACCCGTTGTGTGAGTGGGTTATTTAACTAACTAGCGCGAAGCGGTCATAATACAGCTTTATTTAATTCTTTCGTAAACAGTTTTCGCACACAGTGGCTTGCGTATGGTGGGTACACGATCCTACGTAATGTGTCATCGGTGAAAGATTAACTTGTAACAGAAAGTATTTATTTTATTTGATAGAAGGGAGTTTTAAATTAATTTTATGTTTTATAAAGACAAATTTAGATGATTTGGGAGAAGATTAAAAAAACATTTTTTTAGTTTATTCCACCTTAATTTTGACCGTGACTGGTTTCAGACTCTAACGGCTATCTTCAGACTGGTTTAAACTATGGTATTTATAAGATTTTTGTTTTCAGGGGTAACAAACTACGATTTTACTTAGATTATATTTTTCAGTATTGTTATGGCATGATTTTATACGGCTTGACTTGAATGGTACTTTTGAATTTATTACTTTATATATCAATATGGTTTCAAAAATGATTTTTAATAAGGGTTACAGTTGTTTTTATTGTAAATTGATTTTATATTATTAATATAATAAAAGGTTGGTGAATACTGATCGATAATGAGTTTATACTAGGATTTAATTATCTTAGTTGTAATATCAAGGTTAACAACAGGATTTTCAGTAATTGGGTAACTACCAACATTGTGATATATTTACAAAGGTTTCATAATAATTATTTTTAGTGTGCACTTCGGGAAAATAATCTAAGAGTTTAATAATAAACACTTTTTCAAGGAGAAAGTCAGAAACAAATAAGTTTGGGAGCATTTCACTTGTCAGTATCAAAATTTAAAACTTTTGTAAACAGCAAAATTTTTTTTTATCTCCAGTGCTGGACGCAAGTGGACGGCCACCTCACGGCTTACTGCATGGCAACATCAACAGTTTGGGGATGTTTGAGGAGTGCCTTGGAATCAACCACCAGAAGAATGATTCCTCCCGGGCAATCAAAGGGAAGTACTGTCTGGCCAGATTTCCAATTCCTGTCTCAATACGCGGAAGGAAAGAAGACATTTCAACGGCCCTTGATATAATCACGAGAAGTATCGGCGAAAGCAATCAACGGTAAATATGTCGACATAATAAAAAAAAAGATATGTTTCGTTTACTTGATTATTATTAAAAAAAAGTGTGAATTACATTATGCATTGTATTCCCAAGAATTAAGACACTCACTGTGGGATCACATGCAGAAACCGCAGTACAGTTCTTAGAAACAAACATAATTAATATTTAAGATACATATGTTAATTAATATTCACAGTACATTAACAATATTTACAACACATAATCTGCATTTCTTATAAAGACATATCACTGGTATATTATAATATAAGTGTACAGAGACCCTTATTATAAAGAAACACATCGCTGGTACATTATATAGTTATACTTATTACAGCATTAATCCTTAATGTATTCTTTCAAATATAGAGTTTAAGCATCTTACTTTGAGACCACTCACATTGGCTTGCATTTTTAACATCGTTGGATAATTTATTGTATTGTGTGTAGGTATTTTATTTTTATTTTTTAAAGTTATGAATTTGAACAAACTTCGTGTAATGTATATAAAACAAAAAAATCCCACATAGGCAAAGCCAGTGCATGGGTATACCTGGTATCAGTTAGTAGCAGTATATAAGTATGTTTGTACTAATAAATGGATGTTGAAGGTAAGTTAAATAAAAAAAATTAAATTAAATAAGAAAAATAAAACGAAAAAAAGAAACGAAAGTGAGGTAAACATACAAGTATAGCAAGAAAAGGTTGATATCTTTGGTTTTAATCAAGTTTTTTATTTCATTTTGGCATATGTTTAAAGACAGTATGTTTGGACACTTACATTCTGTAGATAAAAAAATATAAATTTTAGGAAGAATAAAAAAAACATGTCCCTGCGTAAGCCTAGTTATTTTTTTTTTTATTGGAAACACAAATAAAATATTCATATAAAGCATCATATATAATATATTATATATTTACAATCAGCGTGTTAATATCTCTAATTAATATTTTTGCAACATGTGTGGTCTACCCAATAAATTTTAAAAATTATAAGGTTACAAATAACTTTGTTTATTTCTCTGTCTCGCTGAAACTCGGTTCTGTTTCAATTAAATCTGTTATTATTAATTTCTGCAAGTTTACGAGACGTGTAGGCTCGCACATGTACTGTAAATATTTAGGCACCGGCACACAGGAACGCATCACTATTGTGATTCGCTAGTCCTACTGAGAAAGGTGTTTGGTATTTTCGAAGTGGGGATATCGTCGTAGCACCGGCCAGAATGATCGATCGCTTGAGGTGGTGTCAGCTGTCATATGAGCGAGGTTTGCTGCGTATCCGGGGACGGCTTTTAGGGTCGGACCGGTTGCTGCAAGCTCGTGGGTAGGCTGGGTGGCTGTCGGGCTCAGGTTGCAGCATATCCGGGGACGGCTTTAGGGTCAGACCGGTTGCTGCAAGGTCGTAAGTAGGCTGGGTGGAGTGAAGATCTCTCACTTGATAAAAAGAGCAGTTCGGGTAGAATGGAGATCTCTCACTTGGTGAGGAGAGTAGGTCCCGGTAGATTGAAGATAAATGATTATTGTCGATTTTTACGGTGGATCAGCGTTACAGTGGAGATGTTACTTTGTCGGAGTCGTGAGCAGGAATAGCGGCGAGTGCCTATGTGCGTACAACTGTTCAACTGACGTGTTGTTATTTTTGTTTACGTTTTTGAAAGGTTTGAGTTTATTTATCACACCCACGTTCGATATAGCAAGTATTTTAGTTTTCATAATAAAACAAATATAAAACTTTTTTCCACTTTAATTTTTATTTGACCGTAACCGGGTTTCAGCTCGTTAGGGCTATCTTCAGATTGGTACCAATTATTCTAAATCTATGGTTTTTATACACAACATATGGGGGAGGGGAAGAGGGGTGGACTACAAGGGTTTAAATCAATTATCTTAATTACATTTGTTATTAGGACGTTTTAGTAATTCTAGTATTCTAATCACCTTGGGTTTTTTTTTTTTTTTACTTCGATATTATTCAGGGGAAAAACCTTACAAGTAATATGACTTGTAAGGTTTTGAGTACTGGTCTAATTTTATTGTCAAATCATTATTATATTTATGGTGTGTGGGAATTTTTAATTACTTTTGAAGGGGTACATGTTTGCATTGGAGTAGGAATGGTCATTATATAAACTAAATACATATTTACTTTCAACATTATTACGATAATTGCAATGGGTACAACAGCGGTGATTTAACAAAAGATTCTAATTGTTTATTCATAACAAAGTTAGGGTCTAATTTATTAGTTAAGCGAGTAATTTCTAAAGATTCTAGTTTATCGAGTTTATGCCCTTTATTACATGTATGCAGGATTTTAACGTCTTTGTCTTTATCAAACAAGTGTTTATTTTCTAATAAGTGTGATGCTACATTCGACAATTCGCCTTTGTCATTCCCCAGTTAGTAAAGTGTTCTTTAATTCTGGTTTTGAATGACCTCCCGGTTTGACCTATATAAACCGACGGGCAATTCACAGAACTTCTCTTAGTGAATAATCACGTCCTGATTAACAACAATGAGCTTGATGAACAACAGAAGAAAAGGTCTTGGATTAAATTTACTTGAATAATTGGAAATTAATAAATGAACGAATGATACTAATTTAAGATTTCACAACTTCTCAGTATGTTCAAACTTCCAAAACAATATGACACATTTAAATAAATCAGTTAAGAACACATTGCCATTTAAATACGGAGAAACACGTTATAAATGTAAAAACCTCACAGAAATGATAATTTTAATTATTTTCTAACTAAATCAGCTAACTAACTAACTATCACACCGTTCCTTCGCAGGGGTAGGCACGACAACACGATCTTGGCAAACAATTCTTGCTTCATTCACATTCATACACCGTCTCATACATTCTCTTCTATTATTTCAACTTCTGACGTAGCCTGACTCAAGTATTTTATTAACTTAATCTTGCCATGTATTCCTCTGCCGTTCCTGGCTTCTTCTTCCATTCACATTCAGATCATATATTCTTCTTGACTCTTTTCTTCGTTCGTTCGCTCTACATGACCAAACCATTTAAGCGTCCCGTTCTTAATCTTACGCTAAATCAGTGTTACCGATAATAAATAATTATTTTAAACACCAGTCCAAATTTGAATTGGGATGGAGTAAATAAAATCATATAAATAAGTGGTCGCAATGTGGATTAACCGCAGTTTGAAAATGACCTCGAACGCCGAAACAGCTGTCACAAAAATAAAAACTTAAATACTTTCAGAACTTAAAATAACCTTATTAAGTTCTTAATTTTAATTTATAAAAAAAATTTTTTTTTAATAATTTACAGTACCTACATATCATTCTTTCTTGACACTACATTATGCAAAATCTACATTATAAAATATTGTTTATTTTATAATAATTGATTGTAAAAAAAAACGATTTATTAACAAATAAAATATGATAAATATTCTTGATTCTGCGACGTGGGTATTTACATACAGTTTATGTCTGTTTTCCGCCCTTTTGTTTTTTTTTTTATATATATATTTACTAAGTGAACATCTTGTTATATGGTTTATTACGCATTTTATACTACTCTTCCATTAGAAGCATTTTCTTCTGAATGGAAGGAAGACAAGTATACATTACTTGTGAATGTTTAGGTAATATTATGAAGCGGTAACTTGGTGATGTGACATTATAATTTAAAAAATTAAACAATAATAGTTTGTCTATATCACTTTTATTTATACTTTTGCCGACCGGGTTCCGCTACTGCCGTAGCTTCTTCAGGGTAGTATACGAATACAACTAAACTATGAACTAAGATACACATGTGTTATAGATTGAGAAAAACAGGCGAGTGGAGGGCCAAGGGTGGGAGATCAGCAGGTACCTGACCGGGAAGGGTGTTTACTTTGTTTGTTGGGAATAATTTAAGAATTGGACTTCTATTGAAATTTATTTGATTATTTATGAGTATACTATTAGTGTTTTTGGCTTTGCTTATTTCTAACGTTTCTAAGTTATCTAATCGAATGCCTGTTCCATTTTTATTATAACATAATGTAATTGTTTTAAAAGGTGTGGGTTCAAAAACCTCCCGATATTTCATCATTTTGTGTTTTCAAATAATGTGTTTAGGATTTTTTAAATACTCTGGAATTCCTCAGTTAATCAAGAAGTCTTTACGCCTAGGGAAAAATATAAGGAATCTTCCTTAAAAAGAACGGGAATTGCACTTTTACTATTGCACTTGTCCAGTCTGGAGACTACAAGAGCATTAACAAGAGTATTGCCAAGTTGAAGTTACCGACATAGTAAAAAGTTTGCCACCTTTGATAATAGGGGCAAATTATTTATTTTATTTTATTTTATTCATATCTATATATTATACAGCACCATTTAACAAAATATATATTTTATTTTTAAGTATGATAAAGGTGCTTTGATAGTGTTTTGTAATGTGGAAAGTAAGGTAGGTTTGAAGAGGTGATACTGTGAATTGAGTGTTATATGTGTCGTGACCACCTGACTAGGAAAACCTGTGCTGAGGTGTTCACGTGAATGTGTTAAATGTGGTACAGGTATTGATGTGTATTGATTAGTTTTGTTTCAATGTTTTAGTTCTGCTATATAAATGTAAATTAGGTATAGAATTTGAAAAGAAAAAATACATTTTTAGTTTTTGTTTCGGATATGGTAGGCAAATCGTTCAAAAAATAATACATCTAATTATAAAGACTTTCAACTAAGTTTGATAATATTAAAGTAAATTGCACGGAAAATTAGAGAAATGATGAAAGTAAGTTTTTTTTTTTTTACATGAATACCGCACAAGAGTCCCAAAGCTCACAAAAACTGATATTCTGAATAAAAGAGATAATTTTATTTATATACTCTCATCATAAATGTATCACGCTGTAATGTTGTGATTTGGAATACAGGTAATCCTAATCAGTCATCATTACTAATTACTATAATGCATCATTCGAGTGAAACGACTTACGAGAAAATATTATCTGCAATCAGTTTAGTGCGAGTGATTATAATAGGATTATTATTATAATCCCACAACACTGTGATGCGCTCGTGTTCAGGTGTATTTGTTGAGTGGTCAGTAGAACTATTCACTATGCAGTATGGGTACATACTTTAAAAAAATTTAATGTAAAGCAAATTTAATAATGTTATTATTAAGTTCTGCAAGTATTTTTAGTTTTTATTATTGTGACAGCTGTTTCGGCGTTCAAGGCCATCTTCGAACTGTGGTTAATACACATTGTGATGACTTATTTATACGATTTTATTTACAACCACCCAATTTTAATTTGAATGAGTTTTTAAAAATAATGATATATTATCAGAAAACCGATTTAGAAAACAATTAAAATTCTGAATTCTGTAAGGTTTTCACATTTATAATATGTTTTCCCGTATTTAAATGACAATGTTTTATTAATTGATTTATTTAAATGTGTTAAATTGTTTCAATAATGTGAATATACTGAGTAGTGGTGAATAAATAATTTTCCTTACTTTTTTAAATAATGTTATATTAGGATCATTCGTTGGTTAAATTAATTATTGAATGAAACACTAGTATATATTTATTAACTTGGCGGGTTTGCGATAAGCCGACGTAGCTCAACGGTAGAGCATCTGACCGGACATCAGAAGGGTGCAGGTTCGAGTCCTGTCGGCGACATTTATCTTTCCTCGGAAAGGTTTTTTTTCAATTTGGATGAGTGTTTCAGGCTAATAATTATTGTTTATAAAAATAATTGTTACCCTTTGCGCTATGCACAAAAATGTTGTCTTAAGTTTTTAAGAACTTTAGTTTATCAATTAATAAATATTTGACAAGTCAAAGCAATTTTCACCAATAAAATGTAGACATAATTTGTCTCGACGCCATCTATTTGAGGGATTTAGCCGTTACAAGCCTTTCTCATACTAATAAAGTTGGTTGTTTACAGGTGAAAATATAATAAAAACAGTAATTATTGAATGAAACACTAGTATATATTGATTAACTTGGCGGGTTTGCGATAAGCCGACGTAGCTCAACGGTAGAGCATCTGACCGGACATCAGAAGGGTGCAGGTTCGAGTACTGTCGGCGACATTTATCTTTGCTCGGAAAGGTTTTTTTCAATTTGGATGAGTGTTTCAGGCTAATAATTATTGTTTATAAAAATAATTGTTACCCTTTGCGCTATGCACAAAAATCTTGTCTTAAGTTTTTAAGAACTTTAGTTTATCAATTAATTAATTTTTAATTGTTTAAGTAAATTTAATCTAAGACCCTTTCTTTATATATGTAAGGGTTTAGGCCCATTGTTGTCAAGCGGGATGTGATTATTTACTAAGAGATATTCTGCGAATTTTGAAAAAGCGCTTTCATTTTTATAACATCGTATATGTTATTTGAATCTAGTTGAGAAAGCCCTTCCCGTCTGCCCGATATTGATAGCGTTGCAGTCGGCGTGGTCACGTTTGAATTCATATTTGCCACTATTATTAAGATCAGACTTTTTGTTTTTTGAGTTTTTTAGGCTTGTTCCTATATTATTATCGGTTCTTAAATGGCAGTTTGAAAATAGCCTTGAATGCCGAAACAGCTGTCACAATAATAAAAACTAAAAATAATTGCAGAACTTAATAATAACATTATTAAATTTGATTTACATTAAATTTAAAAAAAATTAAGTAAATTAAAAAAAAAATTAATTAAACATAAAACAATTAATAGCTACATATGGTTACTCACACTCAACCAATTGCATCCTTACGTGGAAATAGTTCTACTATCCCTAATAACTAGTTAGTACTCAGATTCATAGATGAATCTGACATATATATATATCATTACAGAAAAAAGAGTAAATTGTGTTTATTGTATTATTACAGATCTTACAAACCCATCTATCACAGTAGTTTACGAGTAGAAAAAGTGTTTCAAAAGTTCCAAGAAAATTTCTCCCGAAAAATAGTCATAATTTTATATGTATAGACTATTTTATGAAATTGTTTAATATTTTGGAGGCAAAAGGGGTAAGAGGAAACATTCTAAAACTATTCAAAAAAATCTTAACCAATCACCAAAACCAAGTAAAATTATCAGACAAATTTAGTAAAAGAGGAGGAGTTCCACAAGGATCAATTTTAGGTCCAACACTGTACATTATCTTTGTATCACTTATGAACAAAATATTCTCGTTTGTTAAGCATTATGTATACGCTGATGATATAGCACTTTTATGGTCACATGTCTTTGGTATAATAATCAATTCTAGAAAAAAAAATTGATCCATATAAGATCCCCCCATGCAAGGTACAGCGAGGCACCTGTAAGCATATCCCATTTATTTAATTGCATTTGCAATAATATCAAACAGCCTTGCGTATGTAAAAGTTACGCAGTAGTCATTCAGTATGTGTATCTAGGTGTTACAGCATAGTAAATTAAATTTTAATTTAATATTTTGCCTCCAAAATATTTAACAATTTTATCGGGTCTATGATATCAAATGTCTTTGAATTGTCTATGAACAGTACCAATACATGTCTTTTATTATTCAATTCATTATTTATATAGTTAGAAAAATCCTGAAGTAACATTTCAGTACTTTTTTGAAAACCAAATTGATTGGGATCTATTAAAGAAAAGCACTCCAAGTATTTAGTTAGTTTTTAAGATATGTATTTTTCGAGAATCTTTTTCTAAAGCGGGTAATATACTTATCGGTCTATAGTTTCCTATATCAGTATGCATCCCATTTTTGTAAATAGGTCTGATAATAATACGTTTGAGTTCATCTGATATTACAGCTTTTGTTGAATTTCTAATTAATATAGGACCCAAAATATCTATGTGTCTTTTTATGACAAACATTCGGATATTGTGTATGCCAGGGGACTTTCAATTTTTGAGAAGTTCGACTATACTCAATATGTCTGCGAGTGATACTTGTGGTATATACAAACTTTGCGGAGACTCTATCGGGACAATATTTGACACCTTAAAGTCACATTTATGAACCATTGGGGCTTTGTTATCTGAAAAATAATTAACAAATTGATTTGTAACCTTTTCCGCACATTCATTTTTTAACATAAACCTACTAATTACATCGTCACAGTTATTTTTTGTCCTACGTCCTAGAATTTTATTTATTTCATCCCAGGTTTTTTTGATATCTGTAAAATTATTTTTAAATTTATCATTGAAGAAGGTTGTTTTACTTTTCATTATTAATTTAGTAACAAAATTACGATAAGATTTGTACTGTTTTTCATAAATTTCATTTGTTGGGGAGCTTTTCCACCGCTTAAATAAAGAATCTCGTTTTTAATATGTGATAGAATATCTTCTGTCATCCATTATTTTATAATTTAAGGTCTTGTATTGGGTTTTACATCTATAAATATTTTACTATTTTCATATGCTTCGTTAAACTTGCTTTTTATTTGACTATGTAAATTATTTCAATTGTTTGTCTGAAGCAAAGCATTCTAGTTATAATTTCTAATTGAAAAATCTATTCATTTTTGAGATAAAATTGAGACTTTCCGCCCTTTATTTATAGGTCGTTTATTAGTTTTATAGTACGGAATGTTCATAACTTTTGCAAAGTGGTCTGCAATAATGAAATCACAAACACATGGGTATAATATGTCAGTTTATTTGTGTTTTATACCTAACAAAAATGTGATCCAGACATGTTTTTGTCACTTTACCATTTTCTATAGCTTCCCTTGTAACGTCGTTGATACATTTTGTAAAATAGTTATTTGAAAGCATTTTCATAGTGAATAATCACAGGATGTTCATAATTTAACAGATCAATGTTCATGTCACCAAATATTTGCATATTTTCATATTATTAGGGTTAAAACATTTTCTTAATATTGATGAAAGTTCATTGATAAATGATTCTTTACAAAGATTTGGTGGTATATATATTGCTAGTACATTGAGTATAGAATTATTTGGTAATGTTATTATACAGGAAATATTCACGAACAACTTTGTTTCAAGTAAATTTTGGGTGAAAGGTAAAGTACAAGGTTATACCCCTTCCAGATTTAGATGTGCGACAGTAACTAATGCTATTGTGACCGGGAATTTCAAAATACAAGTATGTTCCTTTTTTATTAAAGTGTCACATAGCATTAGGATATCTACGAGTATATTATTCCAACAATTTTGGACGTTAGCATGTAAAACATCCCAGTATTTAGATATGGATCGAATTTTTAGTTGTACACAAGTAAAATTACCTATATCATGGCCAATTTTTTGTTTTTCCGTCCACTGTTTCAAGTCATTGATCCTCGTGTAGATAACATCACCGTCGTCATCTATGTATTTATACGCCATAATCGATGGTGGCAAAGTCCTTGGAAAGAGCAGTCTTATAAGCTGGGCAGGTATCCAGTCGAATATCTAGCGGGTTTGCCAAACCTGGTACAGGTAGCATATACTGGCTTGGTGGCAGCCTTTGTGCAATCTGTCCTGGCATGACCTTCACTTGCACAATGTCTAAGTCTTTGCTGGCAGAACTTGAAGGAATGTCCGATCATTTGGCACTTGGAAAAACTGTAAGTCAAATAAAGTTACGAACGCGGCACATATTCCAGTCAACAAAGACCTTCCTTGCATCACCGGCACGTGACGTAGATGGGCAGGCACCTTGTAGACCCGGTGGCATGTCAATCCTGTCCGAGCACCAGCTAGGTGACTTAGCTTGCACGTTTTCAGTGTGGGTTCTAAGTCTGCTTTGTCCTGGATTCCCGTTAAGGCACTCCCGAGGAAACACCTATCTCTTAAGTCCCAAGGAACATTAAAGAATATCACTCGTGGATGCCGTTTTGTGGATAATCGGGCACTCAGAGTAGCCGAGTTTGCTAGACATGGTATTTTTTCCTGGTCTACCCGAGTAACGGTTTGGATAACTACGCCTTTGTTTCGGATGTTCCTTTTACCCGTAACGAGGATCCCATGCTCAGATGGTCGTAAGACGTCCTTCGGGAGCTGCTTCGTTTCGTCGCAGTCCTTGGCCGAATCCAATTTTGGAAAGATGCATATGGCAGGCTTCGGGGTCCCAACACTAAGTCCTTTACGTGTGATTGGAGGTCGTGGCGTATTCTGAGGACCATTTTTGACCATGTCGGCAAACGATAGGCTTGCTTCCATGGCATCAGCCACCTGACTGGTCCCAGATCAGACTCTAACTGCTTAATTTTGTCCAACCGCTTAGTATAATTGTCCGCTATCGTTTTTTCAGCCTGCAAGACCTTGATGTTTGCAAGGGCTGAGTTAAGATCTCCTCTCTGTTATCCCTTCTCAAGCAAGAGCTGGCCCACTGATCCAAGAACACTAATAACATTTCGGGATGCCTTGAGCTGCTTTTTTGATACCTTTGACGGTTTTTCCGCCAATGCACCCTGTAAGGCCTTCAGGGATAATTGTGTCCCGGAGAGTATTTTTTGTCCTGATGGATTACCACGGTTAGGGTCGATATCCATCTCTGTCTCCTGGGCATCAGAATCTGATTCATCCGAGTGGGAGGTGTAAGGTGAAGCAATAGTGGGGCTGTCATTGTTTTGAGAAATTTATTTTCCCATGTTCACATAAAAGCGAAACTTTTTATTTGTTCGTAAGCTGAGATTTAATATGTAGACAAGTAATTTCACAATTTCACAGAAATAAGCAGTGATTGGTTAAAATGAGATCACTAAACCAGTAGGAGCACTGAAAAGTGAGCTCATAAACAAGGTAGCCAATCAGCGCACTCTACCTCTACAAATACTGCACTACTGTCTGATAATTAAATAAAACGAAAGTTTTTCAAGACAAAAAACACTAAAAAAATGCAACAAAAAAAAACTCAAGAAAGTACCACCACAGATCAAATCGCGGTCGATTTTTATAGCAATATTAGTCTTTCTCCCGGCGGATAAGTGAAAATAATGAATCTTTCAATTATAATTGAAAGCTTGACAGAGCGTCACGAGTTCGAAGTATTGCATTCGATTATGTTTTTATTTTATATATTTTTGGAGAAATATTTTAGAGAAAGATTCTAGATCAATATTTATGTTTTAAGCTCGTTACACAATTTTTTTTTTAATGTTTTTATTTTACATGTTTTGTAACCTTGTCTGTAAATTTTTAATTTTAAATGTAAAGATCCCGTTAGACAAAATACAAAAAAAGTAGTTTATCGGGACTTTTTTCATTGTATTTTTTCTCTTGTAAAATTAAATAATAAAAATAAGTATTTAATACTTAATTACAATACTTAAGTATTAAATATTTAAAAAAATCACTTATGTGTATCAAATAATTTTAATAATTAAGTATTAAATATTAAAAAAAAACAATTATGTGTATCAGATAATTTTAATAATTAACTATTAAATATAAAAAAAAACAATTATGTGTATCGGATAATTTGGGTAGACGAGTAGTAAAATAATGAATGTAGAATAATGGTCAAGTACAAAAAGATAAGAAAAAAATAATCCTTTGTTATACCAGAAAGTTTGAGTATAATATAATTGTTAAGTAAAGAGATGAGATAAACAAATACTATACAATGAACAATTATGTACTCGTATAGTATGTGTTTGATAGATACTAAAAAGATAATATTATTGAGTAATGTTGATAAGATTGAGTTACGTATCACTCAGCATTAGGAAAAATTAATCAATTAATTGATTTCAACAGAATTCAGAACGCAGGACCAAAAGGAACGTATTACAACCTGGCAATCTGTATGCCAGCTTCCTGTAAGGCAAGTGAAGTAGAACTGGCTTTAAAGGAAGCGCTGGCCGCTAACGATATTGATTTATCGGTTGAACTACCAGGGGAATATTGCAGTGTAGACGAGCCTAGGACATGGGATGCAGGGGACATTTGCGGACTGTAAGTATGTCATTTAAATCTTCATTCTAAGTAACTTCAACCACTCTTCCTTAGCCCCGACCTTGCACCAAATGGCACTTTTGCTTTCATCTAATGTAGCTCTGGAATAATTCAAGAGGCGATCGCAAGTTCGAAAACCTTTTTGATTATGGTGGTAATTTATGAGCAAGACATGTAGCAAGAATGGAAAATAGCTGAAAACTAAAAAGATTCCACTTTCAAGCATTCTGGACGAAGGTATGTTGGAAGGCGTAAGCTAAGGTGACTAAAAGGCATTGAGACGAATTCCGTACGACAGGCATAGGGAGTTAGAAGGAAAAAAAGGAGATCTGGAGGAGTGGAGGTGTTTTCTGGCGGTGGTCAAGACTCTCCAGGGGATATAGCACCAATGATTGTAGCGGTGTAGTGTACTAAAATTCAACTTTTAATCGGAAGGATGCGTGTTTGATTCCCCCACAGCACAATAAACTATTTGATGTTTTAATTTTTTGGTTCAAACTCTGGGGGATGTGGGGGGGGGGAAGTTTTCATAGTAATGCGCTACTCTTCTATTTACACTCACATGATACTGATAAGTTATGGTAGGAGGAAATACTTTGGTGTATATTTTAGACAGCCCCAGCAAGAGCAAAGTTTGTTGATACCAGCGTTAAATTTTTATATTGACGTTGGTATTTCCAGGAATAAAGCGGGGTGAATATTTAATTGCTTAATCATACAGATATTGTACGGGACGTGTAGGACCCGTACAAGAAAAAGAGTGTAAATATTTTGCCACCGAAACACAGGGACGAACGACTACTGTGATTTGCGAATCCCCTTCAGAAAGGCGTTTGGTAGTTTCCCAATGGAGACGTGTTCGCTGCGAGCGTAATTGACTTATAGGACCAGCCAGTATGATCGGTCGTACCGGCTGAGGTAGCGGGTAGTGACGTCAGCGGTTACTCGCTGTAAAATTGCACAATATATATTTTGGCACTTGCTTCTTAAATTTCAACATATTTACCTCTTCTTTTACATTGGCCAGTATATCTTGGAAGATTTTGATGGCTCTAATGCGTTTTGCGATTTTGTACTCTTTTGAAAGGGAAGTCTTATTTCATTTCTTCTTCTTGTAGAGTGGTTATGTGTGTGTTGATGTTCATTAATTTTTCTCAAGAATTTGTATTTGGTTATAAAGAAATATGTCTATTTGCTTACATTAATCTTCTCTGCAGACACGTTAGATACAGATATTATCTAATTATTACGCTCCCAAAATATTGTTTCTTTTTTATGCGTTACATATGCGCTTTTTAGCATTTATATGGGAGAAGGATTTATAACCTGGTGGTAATGTTAACATACATATGGAAAGGTGAATGGAAAAATCTGGAGTTCTCACATTACTCTGACGGAGAACGTATCCTTTGCTAGATAGGTTATTAAAAAGCAGAGTAGAAAATGCGTTTGGCGTAGTTTTAATAAACAACTATTCGAGGTAAATTGTTTTGTAATTTAATTTTAATTCTTATTTCTTTTATATATTTGTAATAAAGAAATAGAGAAAATGAATTTAATAATTTTAATTAATTTAATTTAAATTGGTGACAAGAAATTATTTTACATTTTTTTGAAAAATTCCTAGTTTATTTAGACGCCCATAGGGCTATATTACATACACAGATACTAGGTACTCTTTGGTAATATGATGGTTTTTTTTCAGGGTCATTTTGGTAGTCGTTGGACTTTTACTTATATGCGGCACATTGTACGATCTTTGGTTCCAGGCGAACAAAAATGGTAAAAAGAAATCTTGATGACACAATATTTGAAGGTCTCCTTATTTCAAGAACTCGAACTCTATCCTCATTTTGCTTTAATTTTTTAGGGGGGCAAAATTCACCTAACACTCTATTGATGGCTTTCTCCATGTACACCAACTCTAAGAGACTGACCACCCTCAGTAAGGACCCTGGGCCGCTGGCGAGTATCCACGGAATAAGGGTCATCTCCTTAGGTTGGATCATTTTGGGTCACAGATATGTTGAAGGCGTTTCGTTTCCTTCGGAGAACTTTCTGGATCTTGTTGAAGTAAAAAATACATTTTTATTGCTGTACAGAATAAGGGTCATCTCCTTAGGTGGGATCATTTTGGGTCACAGATATGTTGAAGGCGTTTCGTTTCCTTCGGAGAACTTTCTGGATCTTGTTGAAGTAAAAAATACATTTTTATTGCTGTACAGAATAAGGGTCATCTCCTTAGGTGGGATCATTTTGGGTCACAGATATGTTGAAGGCGTTTCGTTTCCTTCGGAGAACTTTCTGGATCTTGTTGAAGTAAAAAATACATTTTTATTGCTTACTATTACAAGGAATATTATTCACAGGTTTCGATTTCTTTCAATTTTCAATTCCAATGTTTAGGTGTAGTTTTCAGGTTAAAAATTAAATTATTTGTACGGAAAAAATCTTTTATTAAAAAAAAATTTTCTATGGGAAAAGAACAACGTAATTTCGAAAAAGTTATTTATTTTTTTTACTTCCACCATAATGTAGAATCAAATCCTGAGGTTAATGCACTTTACCCTTGGACACCTTGTATATAATTATATATATAGAGGTTGTTAAGAAACATACCTGATTTTAATCAGTGATTCCTCAGCTTATTTAGTGTAAAAAAATGTTGTTTTTTTTTCACCTAAAAACATAAAAATACTTCAGATTATGGACAGTTGGGGTCAGCACAGGGAGTTTGGCGGTAACTTGTCTGAGTGACAATACGTGAAAGATTTTTTGTTATTTGAATTTGAAAATGTGATATTTAAAAAAAAACAAAATTTCCTTTACCTTTTTTATTTCAAATAAGGTCAGAAATTGCTGGTTAAAGTTAGTACCTTTAAACCCTGTATATTATTAAAGTATATAGGATAATGCATTACAATGAACTTTTCTGTTTCAGTGGATGCAAACATATCCCGCCATGATAATAACAGTCTCTACTGTGTCTGTTGATACTTTCTTGCTTCTTAGTGGAATACTAATATCTTACATTTTCTTCCGACGAACTGATAACAGTAAGCCATTTTCAAGTGTGTAAAAAGGACATCATTATCTCCGAACGGAAATTAATATAATATTTTTTTCGTACATTTAGAGTCCCTTAGAGATATTCCCTTGATGTATCTCCATCGTTTCCTGCGACTAACCCCTGTCCTGATCATGGTACTTCTACTACAATTTATACTTTTCGATAAAATTGGACGAGGGCCATTTTGGAAACAGTTAAATGCCAGATCAGATGACTGCAGGGAATACTGGTGGAGCATGCTCTTATATGTGCAGAACTATGTTAACAGAGAAGATAAGGTGAGTCAACAGAGCTTATAACAGTGTCTTCTAATTATGCTAAACTAAACTACAATTCTCCCATTTTAAAACTAGAATCAGGGAACATGAATTCTGTTCACGAAATAATAACTATGCAGAGTTTGTTAATCATTTATTAAAGATAGGCCATGGTATTAATTTTAAAAAATCTAACGTTAAACATTTAAATATTAATACGTTTTTAAATTGTGCGCTTAAGAAGCTTTAGAAATAAAGAAAAATAAAATAAAAAAATAAATTTTCTTCTAAAAATAATAGCACCCTGTAAATAACCTTTGTTAACCATATCCAAATCACCATTCCCACTCCACTACACTCGCCTAATAATATATAATTATTTCTGTACCTATAATTTAAGTTGGTTTTAAGATCGCTCTAGCGAATGACACCGATTTGATTTACAATATATAAAAAAGGAGTTCCATGAATTAAACACAATAAGAATAAATGAATTAAAATTACTGTGTAATCACCACTTTATTAATATATATACCGACGTATTATTATTCTGAATTTGCCAATCATATATTAGAACCCAATCATTCTTTTGATATAAATAAAGGTTTCAAAATTTAACATACAAATACACCTGGTTTACAATTGGAAATATTTGATGTTTCAGAAATCAGAAAAACTGTTAATAGTCAATTAAATATAAACTGAAAAAAAAAGTTTTTTTATTTTCTAATATAAATTTGTTATACAATGTTTTATAATAATTTTTTATTAACATTTTTGATTAATTACTTACCTACTTTAATCAATTTTTGGCTATGTTTATCATTTGCCTATACTTGAGATTATTATTTTTTAGTATTCTGTATATCTCTGGTG
The DNA here is from genome assembly GCA_022606495.2 of Halesus radiatus. Classification (NCBI taxonomy): domain Eukaryota; kingdom Metazoa; phylum Arthropoda; class Insecta; order Trichoptera; family Limnephilidae; genus Halesus; species Halesus radiatus. The sequence continues at coordinate 32,151 of JAHDVE020008593.1, read as the reverse complement.
AAGAAAGCATCGCTTTCGAAACATGTTGATTTGTATATATTAATAAAGTGGTGATTACAAAGTAATTTGAAATTCATTTTTTAATAATGACGCCGCAAAGTGAATGCCAATCTTTTCAAGAAATTACAAAAACAATAAATTAATTTTTAATCTTTTATACTCATTTGGTTCTAGTGCATATCTCAAACGTGGTACTTATCTGTAGATATGCAACTGTACATACTTTCACCACTTCTTCTGTTTCCTGTCTTAAAACATGCCAAGATTGGAGTGGCCTGGATGTGTGCCTGGATATTGGCTTCCCTTATTACTGTGTTCACTGTTTGTTACGTCAATGCCTGGGTAGCAGCTAACAATGCGTAAGTCAGTTTACAGTAAATTAAGCAAGAATATTACACATAAGTAATCAGTTATGATACACATTTGTTGCAATTCATACCAATTATATTACATCGTATTCATGATGTAAAAATGGTGGGTGGACAATGTAAATATTTAAAATATATTATTTTAATAATATGTACCGTCGATGATTAAATAAAAGACACTTTGTAACTTTATCGCACTTCTATTTTAGACCAGTACAATTAATGCTAAAACTATTGTTTGTACACAATTTTGTGTGTCAGGGGTAACAAACAATGTTTTTACTTAGATTATATTTTCCACTCTTGTTATAGCATGATTTTACAAAACTTGACTTATATGGTACTTTTGAATTTATTAATAATATTACTTTAAATATCAATCTGGTTGAAAAATCATTCTTCAGATGTGTTTCAGTTGTTTTTATTGTAAAGACGATTTTATATTATTTACATAATAAAAGGTTGGTGAATACTGATCGATATTGAGTTTATTCTAGGATTTTCTCATCTTAGTTGTAATATCAAAGTTAACAACAGGATTTTCAGCAATTGGGTTACTACCAGCATTATGTTATATTTATAATGGTTTCATTATAATTATATTTACTACGCACTCCTGGGAAATATTTATGTACTTGTATTGTTTTGATCTATTTTAAAACTTTACACCTTGTTAATAACTAAAATTATATTGTTATTGTCTATTATTGGTTATTTAATGTTCTAATACTGTGAAATTTATTGATCCTGGGATTTTTAATTGCATGTACATCGTGATAGATTTGAGATTAGAAAAATACGTATTTACATTGCAGAAGGTGGAAAAATAAAATTGATATAGTAACCGGGACTTGGCAAGTAATTCTAACTGTTTATTCATTACAAAATCACGGTCTACTTTTTTTTTATTTATTCGGGTTATTTCCATTACATGCTGTTAAGTTTTCTGCTCGTATTCAGTAAAATAACATACTCCGTTAGACAAGTATTCTGGGTTTATTTTACAATACCGGGTTTAGTTCTGAAGATACTGCTTGTCTTGTTTACGAAAATAGAAGAGAGAGAGTTTATAAGAGCCGGTTGTATTTATAAATAAAGAAATTCTTAAAAGCGCATACAAAAATAATAAAGTGACATGCATTTTCAGTTATAACCCTGTAGTCAAGGCAGCAATCTACATTACCAAAAGCAATAGAACTGCTTTATCATGTAAATAATAATAAGGAACTCAAGTGAAAAAAAAATACCTATGAAAATACAACAAACGACGGTTCTGAATACATAACTTTTATTATTTATAATTATGCGTATAATTTATAAATCGTAATTAAAAAGCAAATAATCATCTCATCAAAACACTTTTTATGTTGGTACCGTTGTATTTGGAACATCTGACGTTCCGTGCGTATTCTGTTTTTGGATTAGTATGGACATTTTTATTTTTCGATTTTGTTTTAAATTTAAAAGTTTTTTTTTTAGTTTTGTTTTAATTTGGATGACTTTAAGCTCTATAATTGTTGTCCAATACAAAACATATATTATTAATGATATAATTGGAGTATTCATGAGCAAACCAATTATTAATATAAATATTATGATAATGTTATTGCTCAATACTATTATTATTCTTTCAGTTAAAGCTTCTAAGAAGGCACATACTTGTGTTAAGTTATGGTTTACTATGAATATAATATAAAATTATGTACGGTAAAGCTCATCCTTGTTTTGACATTTGACATTCTAACATCAAAACCGACCGGCCATAAATTTGGACCGTTTTGGGGGGCTTTGAAAAATTGGCACTTTAAAAATTATTTTAACTATGAAAACTAACTTTAAAAATATAAATATACTGGTATTTAAGTTTGAACATCATCACAGATAAAAAAAGGACTGGTCTTAATTATTATTATCAGGATTGCCTGCAGGGTTTAGCTAAGCTCCAAACTTCATTATTAAAGGTTTACCCAATAGAGCATAACAAAATAATCACATGCCACCTGTGAAAATTGTAATCGATTAAGCTATCTTCATTCTGTAGGGATCCCACTGCAAGTGAGCGCACGCATTACTATTACTATCCAACACATATGAGAGCCTCCCCGTGGCTGATTGGACTACTGGCTGGATACTTCCTACGGGTCTATAACCTCAAGGAAATCAAGATCAACAAGGTAAGTAACTTATTGGGTCCTACTTGAATATTTCATTTTCGAAGTGCGTCCTTCCAGAATTCCATAGGTCAGAAGTCAGAAGCCTTTGTTCTTCTACTTCTCAATAAAAATCGTTATTATAAAACCACAAAATACAGGGTCTCTCTCTACTATATAAGTACAATTATTAGCTCATAAAAGTTTATACGAACAAAGGCATAATATTCCATACTTTTATCAGTCTCAAAATTTTTCCAGTAAGATTAATTAATTCCATGGTACGAAATTAAATTTCAACACATTTATAAGCCTATATATAATACAAATAGACTAGAGCACACTCACAATACTCGCCTCAATTGCAATGGTTCGTAAGCATACAAGCAAATATGGAAAAAGAACTTTAGATCACATGATTCCCAGTTGTTTAAATATGTTACCCGCTGAATAAAAAAAAAAGTATTAAAACTAAACAATTAATAAATATATTGAAAACTTGGCTAGCTGAAAGAAGCTTTTTGTATTAGAGAATAAGGAAATGTTATTTTATGGTCGGTTTATGGTAATCGTTGATGTTTTCATTTTATTTTATTTTTTTCTATATTTTTACAGAAATATTTTTCAGTAAGATTCTTGAGAAATATTTATGTTTCAAGTTTGTTACATGTGTTGGAACAGGTTTAGGTTTCAAAATATTTTTAATATTGATTTTGTAACCTTAACTGTAAAATTTAAATTTGGAATAACAGCCCTCGTTAGACAAACTAAAAAAAGTAGATAGTTTTTCGGGACTTTTTGCACTGTTTTTTTTTTCTTTTTAAAAATGTAAATAATTTTTTTTATGTATACTGGTTTGATAATCTTTTGTTTGCTGCTCCTCGTGATGGTGGACTTTATTTTTTTTTTTATTGAAATTTAAAAAAAATTAATTAGTTACCTTTTTATCAATGATCTTCGGGGTATGTTGATGCTCAGCTTTTATGTTTTATACAATTTATAAGGCGATTTTCTGTGTCAAAGATTAGAATAGATTTCAGTTTTCCATGCCACAGATACAAACAAGTAAAAACCTAAAATTATATACTTTATTTGGCATAAAACCATTATGCTTACCGAGGACGATTTTTTTTCAATCGGCTTCCGAAAGAAATCACAACTATAAATGATCTAATAATTAACTCCATCAAGATTTTTTTTTTAAAGACATCCTTGTATTAATCTTATTACTTATACCTTATATCATACCTATTCTATAAAAAAAACATAAAACCACAGCCCGTTATGGTCATAGTACACATACTTTCTGAACATGCCTCGTACATCGGGTTTAGTTTGAAAACGTCTTTCCCTTATTCACCGATTCACTCACTTGATTTTTGTAAAAAAAAATACGTTAGCTCCATGGAGAGGCCCTGAAAACAATAATTACCCTCAGGGCTTGTCACCAGGAAGTTTTGTTAAGGAAAAATGTTCGAGGGAGGGGGGTATGAATCACATATTAATCCAACCCCCCCACTGTGCTGTAAGGCGATTGTCGAGAGAGTCCGGCTGGAAAGGTAAAGGGGTCTCCCAAGATCCCGGCCCACGTAGTTGGTGGGCACACGTATTTGCCGCCAGGACAAACCTCACCCTACGAATCCGGGCACCCCTTCTCAGTGCTCACATAACCAATTAGGTTTGATTTGATCGCCTCCCAAATTAAAATTAATACTAAATTGAGCCATTTTTTCCACCTTAGTAATAAATCACAAATAAACAAGTTTACTCATTTTTGTCTAGATATTGGTTGGTGTCTTGTGGATAACAAGTTTCGCGGTGATGGCTGCTGTTCTCTTCGGAACGAAACCATTGTCAGATCGAACGCACAAGTTCTCTTACATCGAGGACACCACGTACCTGGCCTTTAGCAAGCCTGCTTGGTCCGTGGCCGTCCTTTGGGTTATCGTCGCCTGTGCTTTTGGATATGGAGGTAACAATATATATTAGAAGGATCCAAGAGATATTCGGACAGAAGCGTTTTGTCGGCATGTCTGTGTGCCCGAAGTTAGGTTAATATTAAATTAGGTTCTTGTTCTCGCTTCCTCTAAATATAATTAAACAACTCGAACATTCCAATTCTTTCTTGAATATGCCTTCATTAGTATAGGAGCCGAAATGTAAACTAGCGATGTACATTTTGTTTCAAACCCATATAAATCACAGTTTTGGGGATCTGTTCAGTGATTTAAGCATATAATAATGTAACAATTATTTTTATAAACAATAATTATTAGCCTGAAACACTCACCCAAATTGAAAAAAAAACCTTTCCGAGCAAAGATAAATGTCGCCGACAGGACTCGAACCTGCACCCTTCTGATGTCCGGTCAGATGCTCTATCGTTGAGCTACGTCGGCTTATTGCAAACCCGCTAAGTTAATCAATATATACTAGTGTTTCATTCAATAAATAAATAAATGTTTCGGGCTAATAATTATTGTTTATAAAAATAATTGTTACCCTTTGCGCTATGCACAAAAATCTAGTCTTAAGTTTTTAAGAACTTTAGTTTATCAATTAATAAATATTTGACAAGTCAAAGCAATTTTCACCAATAAAATGTAGACATAATTTGTCTCGACGCCATCTATTTGAGGGATTTAGCCGTTACAAGCCTTTCTCATACTAATAAAGTTGGTTGTTTACAGGTGAAAATATAATAAAAACAGTAATTATTGAATGAAACACTAGTATATATTGATTAACTTGGCGGGTTTGCGATAAGCCGACGTAGCTCAACGGTAGAGCATCTGACCGGACATCAGAAGGGTGCAGGTTCGAGTCCTGTCGGCGACATTTATCTTTGCTCGGAAGGTTTTTTTCAATTTGGATGAGTGTTTCAGGCTAATAATTATTGTTTATAAAAATAATTGTTACCCTTTGCGCTATGCACAAAAATCTTGTCTTAAGTTTTTAAGAACTTTAGTTTATCAATTAATATATAATAATGTTTTCATAATATCAATATGTCCCGGTATTTCAGTATAGTATAGGAATGTTATGGGTTTTTTGACTAGGTCCGCATATAGGTCGTAAGCATATATATTGCCAATATTACACGACTGTCTATGATTTTTAATAGAGGAACTTGTTCTGATTTGTTTTCTGTTTGAGGAACAAAATCAAACTGTCATCACGATATTTCAAATTATCAAGGACCGCAGTTTATTTTTGCGTGGGTTTAATTTACGAGTTCATTTTTGATAAAGTCCCCCGTACCAATCAATCACCACGGTTCAATATGCGGGAACCTTCATAAGTAGTATTAGTTTTACTGGAGTTAGTGCATCATTCATGAAATTATGAAGAACTAACAGTTGAAAACAAATTTTGTTCTCTCATTTAAACTTTTAACATCATTTTATACATATTATACTGTTTTGTAATGAATATCATCATTCATAAATAAATTAACTTGATCGACATTCCCCATCGCTCGTTGAATCATCGAAGTCCTTACTCATAAAAGTGTACGTAATTTACGAATTAACGTTAATTATTTACGTAAACGAAAATTTAAAAAAAATATATTATCATTACTAGTCACGCAGCTCCTAAAAAGAGAGCTGCTTGCGACTAGCAAGGATTAAGCGGTAGATTATCTATATTAGCAAGCATAAGGAGCAACTGAAATACCGATCCTATGTAAAATAATGATTGTTGTTTCATGGCTCAGGTTACTTGAGAGCAGTGGACTGAACTTGAAAGATAGGTGCAGTGGAAGATTTTCAAACCCCCAAAGTGGTCACTGGCGTTTGCTTTTGCAGCTCACTTTGTTAGAACCCTCGTGGTTATAAATATTGTCGTAAAAACAGTCTCCGGCATACAATGAAGCTTGCATCTTCATATGCAGAGAGAATAACTCATAATAATAATAATAATTGGTTGATTTGTATAGCGCCGTTTTTATGAAAAATCACCTCAAAGGCACTGTACAAATATCACTTTATATTCTCTATTTAATTATGTGCAAACAAATAGAGACAATCAAACTTTTCATGAACACAGTCTTAATAGAAAAATTAAGCTTAGCGAAGATATGATTTTTACAATTGTTATTTTATCCTCCTTTTCTATTTATTAGAAGATTGGCGGCACAAGAAGAGCTGGTATTTATTTGAAATATTTATAATTTTTAGGACTAGAAAATATTTTTAAAAAACCCTTAAAAAGTTTTTAATAGATATTAACTTTTTTTTTACACATTCAGTTATTTTCAGTGTTGCGAGCTGTGGACGCATTTGCGCACCGATGCGTGAAAAAATTGACTTAATCTATAAGTGACTTTAGGTAATCCTAACCGGCTAGTTGATCTCCGGTGAATAAGAATATGAATACTGACAAGATCGTGTATTGACATTTTGTGTGATCTATTGTAAAGCTCCTTATGTTTAAATTTTCAGGTCCTGTCAACTGGTTCCTAAGTCTGAGGCTGTGGGAGTTCCTGGCTCGTCTCACATACTCCATGTACCTGATACATGTGTCACTAATTAATTTTTTTAACTCCTCTACAAAAACAGTTCCATATTTTTCACACATGACAATGGTAAGTAAATAAAAAAAATTGCAACTCTTTTACAGTAATATACCCGCTATACAAAACTTCGTACGCGGTATCATGGTTGTACATTTGGTTTTTCAGGCCCATCTATATATTGGTGATCTCCTTCTGACAATTGTGGTATCATATTTTATGGTGTTGGCCTTTGAATCTCCAGTCACAGTTTTGGAAAAGCTTATTTTTGGATCAGGTAAATATAAAAAAAAAAAAAATAAGACAAAATAAAATAAAATAAAATAAATATAGACATACAGGTATATGTAATATAAACATCGAAGCAATGTTTAAAACTGTAAGATTCAATTCCGATAACATGAAAATTATTAACATTAAGGTACTTACAGATATACAATTACATATGTCTGCTCACTTATTAGATTCATACGCGTCGGTTCAGCTTCGGTATAAACTCGGAAAACCATTTTAACTACACCTACGCCATGGCAATAAGTCAAGTTTACCACTGTTCCGACCTTACGCGCCACATAATATGTACGAGTACACCGTTATTATAAGAAGGGAAACAAAGTTGGAAACATTTTCTAGATTGAATAGAATAACACACCGTACACGTTTTATGTTCTATTCACATCTATAGAAATCACGGCACAGGAGAATATTGCGTGAATGTGTTCATAGATGATGCGATTAACTAATTTTGTCGTGCCCGTCACTTTACGTGTCTGAACTGCGCGGTCCCGGTAGATGTGAATCGAACTTTAAAGGTGTATTTGCATCCACAAGCACCGCGCAGAGCAGAACAGTACAGTTCAGGTACGACAAAGACGCGAGTATTCATATCACACCGTGCAGCACAGCATAGATACAGGGCACACGTGAGTCCAGCTGTCAACTGAAATGTCAACTGAGCGTTAGCGTCAGTCACGAAAGCTTGAAGGATTTTATAAACATATTCATATTAATCGGATATGTTACGCTATGAATGTGTTCATGGATCATGTATGCAACTAATGTTGTCGTGCCTGTACTCTACTGTCCTGCAATACGCAGTTTTTGAAAAAGTAAACTGTATTTGTATAAGTGATCGAAATAAATTTTAATAAAAAAAAATTTTTTTCAGACAAAAAAAAGCCTGTCGCTCATGGAACTGCGCTGGAGCCGGAACAAATGAAGAGGTCGCTGGAAGATCCGGAGGTTTTAGCCACAAAGAGTGAATAATTATTAACGGGATAATTGTGACATTGTTCATGTCTAATACCTATATATAAATAAATTCAATTGAAACGTTTATATAATACGACTATTTTTTTTTTAACCTAGCTTAACATAATTATAACAAAAATTAAAGAATGATTAGGTATATTATTTTATGTAAAAAAAGTACGTATGATATTTGGAACAAAATACACTCAATATGTTTTAGTCATTGGACTTTGAGTTAAATCGAAAAATTGTAAATTTAAAATTTGGGAGTTATTATTTTTTTGTTTGTTTTTAAAAATAATTCCCGATCTTTAATAATGGCATTTATTTTATTTTTTGTTTTTAAAAACTCACCAAACACGGCTAAAAGCCATTTCAAGCAACGTTTCAATTCTGAATGGTGGTCTTTCACCAGGGCGATACTGAGAGTATCTTCTACTCTGGAACGTGTGCAAATATACTATGCTCGTATATTATTTTTAAATTAATCAATTGTGAAACAACACAAATTAATTAAATAAAATTTATTAATTGATAAACTAAAGTTCTTAAAAACTTAAGACAAGATTTTTGTGCATAGCGCAAAGAGTAACAATTATTTTTATAAACAATAATTATTAGCCTTGTGAACTCATCCCTCACCCCTCGACCATCCGAGCCGTTTTAAATGTCGCCGACAGGACTCGAACCTGCACCCTTAACCCAAGTCCGAGATGCTCTATATTTGAGCTACGTCTCTCCCCTACCCCTTTACCAAGTTAATCAATATATACTAGTGTTTCATTCAATAATTTTCATTCAATAAATATAATAAAAACAGTAATTATAATAATAATTAATTATATCTCTCTGTATGTTAGTTTAGTTTGTAAGTTCCGGAAGTGGGTCGAGTTCAACCAAAACCGTCGATGATGCATAAATATAAATTAAATAAAGCAGCTTAAAACAAAACAAAATAATATCATTTAAATTATATCATCAACCAACAAACTGATTGCTTTCTTCGGCCAAATTGTTTTGTACCTGGACTTGTAAAGAGTAATACGCATTTTTTTAAATACGAAAGCGTATTGTAAACAACCGGTGCAATTGTTATATAATAAATCACTTAAAGAAATTATTTCTATATGTTATTCTTTATTCTATATCATTGCAACATATGAGCCAGATAATAATCCACCAGCATTTTTTTTGTTTGTAAATGATGACAAGCTCAAAGAGATGGAAAATAATATTGTCTATAGCTGGACACACGACTCAATAATTTCTCAAAACAGTACTTTTATCATCACAAACTGATATGCCGAACAAGAAAATTATATATCTAAAATTGCTAAAATTGACTCACTGGAATGCGAAGTTACCATTTAAATTATGTTTTTATTTTATTTTTATTTATTTAGACATACACAGTACATTTTATTACAAATGATAAGGTTGGTATATTTAAATTTACATTGTGTTAAGAGAGTGAGGAAAAAGAGGAAAGGGAGATGATGAAGAGCCCCACGAGGGAAGCCGGTGTTAGGGGTGCTGAAAGGAGAGAAATGGGGAAAAGAGAGTTGGTGTAAAGAAAAGCAGTGCAACTCACCCTGAGATCATATTCAGGACTGGTCCCTGCTCCAACGTGGCTTAGCTCAGTTTGGTACAATATAAAGATTTCCTTTCTCAAGGTCAAATGGGTCGGCCGCAGCCTTAGAGTCGGAGTGGGCATCTACTCAATATTAATTGACGAGATGGCGTGCTTTCAACTCAGAATTTATTGTAACAAAACATGGTCATATGAGTTATATGCAGGTTTCGCCAAGAAGTGGCATCTTCACTGTTCTAGACTATCCTCTCTCTTTGAAGGAGCGCTAACCGGACAAGTTAATGGGGGAAGACACACATATACAGCACATAGTAAGAAGGAAGTTGATAGCGGCGTACATGAATAGCTGATGGTCAGACGACGCCATCAGCCAGCCGGAGTCTATGTGGCCAGCGTCCAAAGTACACAGGTATTAAACATTCTCACCCTTTTGACTTTAATAAAGTATAAATTTTTTTAAAAAATATTTATTCATCCAAAGAACATAATTACACGCATGGTAAAATAAAAAAAAAGGGCAAAATATGTAGTCCTGCAAAGCGGTCACATGAAAGCTTCTCTGCAGGTTGTACAAAAATCAATTAGTCCTAATAGTAATACTAATACATAGAAAAAAATATTTTTTCTTTTTGGTTTATATGTATATATTAAACTTAAAAAAATAAAACAGGTACTTACATTTGACATAAACATTACAGGTACATAATTTAACTTAGTCAATAAGCATACATGGATAAAAATTTAAACATTCTTAGATTGCTTATTTAAAATCCATAACTTTATCGTTTTCACGCAAAGCCTCTCACTTTCCTCTAATGTACAGCTTTCATTAAATTTATTGAAAATCACTGGCACTATGTATTCAAGAGTTCGACCTCCATATTTATTTGAAATTTTTGGAATTTTCAGGCCTCTTATTTCAGTGAATCTAGTGCTGTGTTTGTGCACCAGTGGCTTTTTGTATTGGCTTTCTCCCGCGTTATAGTGATGTACCATAGGAGACATTTTACAGGAAGTGGCCCCTCAGCACCGTATAATATGTTTTAATTTTTTATTTGTCTGTCTACCTTTGGTGTAATATTTTTTTTAATTATTGCATTTTGTAAATTTTGGACATATTTAATATACGTAATGCTTGTGTGACCCCAAGTTCGTATTCCATATCTCAGAAAGGATTCCACCATGGAAAAATATATAAGTTTATGTGTGCCATGGGGCAAGACAAATTTTAATTTATAGAAGCTACTCGATATAGATCGGAGATGGTTACAATTTTGGCCACTCGCGTGTCCCACTTAAATTTATTATCTACTAATAATCCCAGATAAGCATAATTGTTTGTAAAATCGATCGTGTCACAGTAACAATTTTTTTCAATTTTTTAATGTATGCATTCAAAATGATGTGTAATTGGTTTTGGTAAATTCCACATTTTCACACTCGGTGACCTAGTATACATACATTTTGTTTTCTTAACATTAATAATTAGTCCTACATCATGCGCCCATATGAGAAGTTCATTGGAGTCTAGTTGTAAATCTTGAAGAGCTATTAAGGGATTTTCATTTGATACTACAAGTGCAGTGTCATTTGCGAAAATGAATCTAACAGCTTTTTTAAATAATTTGGACATAGCAGTAACATATATAACGTACGATTTAGGATCTAGAATTGACCCCTGTGGTACACCTGATTTTACATATCTACATTTACTCATTTCATTCAAAATCTATACCTTCATTTTTCTATTTGATAAATAGTTTTTATAAAAAGAAAGAAGTTTACCACGGATTCCTATGGCATCAAGTACATTTATTATTTGTTTATGGCAGAGTGTATCAATGGCTTCTGAGTAATCAATAAAGAGGCATGGAACTGGCAGAGGAAGGATGAAAGTTGACTGAATGCTGTAGAAATGAGATCTCTGAGACGAATGTGTGGTAAAACCATGTATGATCGAGTGAAAAATGTTGAGATTCGTAAAGAATGCAAGGCTGATGTAAGCGTAGTGAGCAAGATTAAGAAAGGGACGCTTAGATGGTTTGGGCATGTAGAGCGAATGAACGAAGAAAGGAGTGTAAAGAGAATATATGACGCCAATGTGAATGGAAGAAGAAGCCGGGGACGCCCGAGGAAGACATGGCACGATCAAGTGAATCAAATACTCGAGTCAGGCTATGTCAGAAGTCGGAATAACAGAAGAGAATTTATGAGGCGTTGTATGAATGTGAATGAAGCAAGAAGTGTATGCCAAGATCGAGTTGTTTGGCGGTCCGTCCTCTCTGCCTACCCCTGCGGGGAAACGGCGTGATGGTAAGTTAGTTAGTTAGTTAATAAAAAGTACCAGTATGTGTTTTTGAGAGTTTAGCTGGGAGTTTATATAATTGGAAAAGTTTTCAAGTAGTTTATTACTTAGACTATAATATGAGCTACGTGTAAGTAATAAAGAGCCCTTATACAATTAGCCCGTAAAACTATAATATATATGTATATATATAATAAGATTTAATTTCTATAACGCAGTTTTGTGAAAGTTCACCTTAAGTGTGCTTTACACTAACTAACTTGACCTAATATAATTATAAAATAGCAGATATACTCTATATCTGTGAAAAATACAACAATGACATGACTTAAAATATTCACGAGCAACAGACTCAGTTAATAATGATAATAATAGTTATTTGAAACACACGTTATTGTACAAAAATATTTAAGAAAGTTTTGACTGTCCAACTAGGAACAAATTCCGTTTTAGGACAGTCAAATTGATAAGTTTAGTTCATATTAATATACATATACATGAAATAATATGAAAGAATCCGTATAAAGTATAAAGAATAATAGTTTAAATATAAAAGAATAAAGTATAATATGCATTTTTTAAATTAGTGTAGAGCAATAATGAATTACATTTGAGATGCAAAGTTTAAAGTATAAAGTATAAAAGTTTAAAGTATGATATGCATTTTTTAAATTTAGTGTATAGTAATAATGAATTACATATGAAGGTTTTATTAAAATTATACATATTTATTAATGAGCATATGTTTGCTTTTGATCCTCCCTAAATGGAGAAGCCAAACATTGATCAGTTTACGCAGGACGTTTGTACTTTTTATTTTCCATGTATCGGGTATGATGTGGAAAAATTTTGGTCCTAAGTATGAAAATTGTCTTTGAGCAAGGGATGTTATAGTTTTTGTTAAAACCAGTTCTTAACACATTCTCCGCCAACAATTTTTTTCATAAAATGTTAAAAAAAAATCTTTGTTTTTAAGTTATATTTAATAAATTATGTAGAGATATGATTATTTAATTTACTTTGATGCATTTTTGTGGGAAATTATGAGGATTTTTATGTGTCAGTCACATGTGACTGACAAAGCGCCAATGGAAAAAAATTACGCGTCGCGCCGTGTCAGTCATTCTGTCAGTCACGTGTCTCACACGAGCGAACTCGTATCAGCAGTTAAACAACATGAAAACAGTCGCGCAGCATCATCCTGACTGATACGTCGTATCTGTGAGAGTCTAGTGAGTATTTGAAAGCGTGGAAAATTAAATAAAAAAACGTTTTTGCATTTATTTATATTTTGAATTGTAAGTATTTGTTTCTAAAGTATAATTGTATGTGTGTCTGAAATCATTCTAAAATATTTATAACCTAACCGCATTTTTTGTTATTTTATAGTAAATTTTTAAAACTAACCTCACTTAAAATGGAGTTTGAAGATTTTAATTTAAGTCAAGAAGATATTCTTCAATTGGAGGCGGTAGAATCACACTACATTAGAGAGCGTAGGTCATCAAATGGAAGCAATTAATGATTCAAGTACGAGGTCAAAAACGTCGTCGAATTTTATCAGATCCAGAGAGTGAAGAAGAAATTAATCAACCTTCCACATCAGATAAGATTCGTTCCTCAGAAAACTGTATAGAAGCAAAGGGCAATCAACAGAGTGTAATTCCATTTACAGAAACACCAGGTTTGATTCCATACAGTTTGAGATATACTATATGTAATTCGAATCCCGAACAATTTGTTATGTTCACAAATTTATATGCTTCACAAGTACTTAAAAATACTAATTTATCCAAAAAATCACGCTTACACGATTGAAAGGAAACAAATAGACAAGAAATTTCATCTTTTTTTGGCCTAATTTTATATATGGGTATTGTAAAATTACCAAAAGTATGCGATTATTGGTCGAAAGACCCAATGTTAGGCCAACCATTTGGTAAAAGTGTAATGCGTCGAAATAGATTTGAAATATTATTGAGATGCTTCATTTCATGAATAATGAAGAGGCCAACACAAACGATCGACTGAATAAGATAAGGCAGTTGGTAGACACCCTAAACTGTAATTTTGCACGTCATTTCAGTCCTAATGAAAATATCTGTGTTGACGAGAGAATGATACCGTTTCGTGGATGGATTATATTCAGGCAATACAATAAACAAAAAAGACACAAATATGGTATAAAAGTTTTCAAGTTGTGTAGTATTCTTGGATATACAAGCTAGGAGTGTATGCTGGCAAACACTCTTGATACTGTGAACACCAACAAATGTGGTTATGAAATTGTGTCATTCGCTATTTGATAAAGGACATACAATGTATACGGACAATTGGTATACCAGTGTCAACTTGGCCGAGCAATTATTAGAAAAAAATATACATTTGGTAGGCACACTTCAGAAAAAGCTAAAACCTTTTCCTAAAGAAGTGGTACATGCAAAATTACGGACTGGGGAATTCATGGCTAAAGAAAATGAAAAAGGGTTAACTATCATGAAGTGGAAAGATAAGCGGTAGGTATTATTACTTTCCACTAAACATTCCACGAAATTTGTCAAGACTACCAACAAAAGAGGTGTTGAAAAGTATAAACCAGAAATAGTAGTCGATTATAATAAAACGAAAGGATCTATAGACTTGTCTGATCAAATGACTGTCTATTCTTCACCTCTAAGAAAGAGCTTGAAATGGTACAAAAAGCTCGGTATCGAATTGATACTCACCACGGCTGTAGTAAATGCCATGATCCTGCATAAATCCACGACTAAAAAACACCTTTCAGTGGTGAAATTTAGGAAGGCATTAGTGGAGTATCTCTCCCAGAAAACCAATCAAGAAGAAACTGATGTAACTTCAAGACAGAGACGGCAAAAACATGAAATAAGGTGCAAAGAAGGTCCAGTAAAATCAACAAGAAAATATTGCAAAGAATGTTATAGTGAGAATTCAAAGAACCACGGGAGAAAATTTGCCAGAAGTAAAACCATTCAAGAAAATATTTATTGTCCTCTGTGCCCAAATCAGCCGCATTATTGTTTGAAATGTTTCAATAAAATACATCGCAAATTTTTTTTTTACAGAAATATTTTTATGATTCTTACGTAAAATTTTGATGTCTTACATATTAAAATAACACAAATTTCAATATTTTTATTATTATTATTCATATGTAGAAATTGTTGCCTTGTACATTTTTAAATATTTTGATTTCCATTTTGATAAATGAATAAAAACTTAATATTTGTGATTTTTATTTTATTTCAATATTTTACTTCACTTTATGAGCTTGTTCCCACAATCATTTTAATGAGAATTCTGAGGCCAAGTTGCGGTAATATGCGGAAGGGCCGCGTTAGGCAATTCCAGTAACGTTTAACACAGAACTCGTGACTTACAGCACTGAATGGCAAGTTAAAGTAGGTACTCAGTGTCAGTTACTGGTGACTGACATAGCCCCATTGGAGTATTCCAGTGTCTGACAAGGCGGTCAATGTGTTAAGTGTCTGGTGTCGTGATAGTGGTCGATAGATCGGTAGTGGTGTCATTGTTTATGTGTGAGTAATACAATTTTCCTGATATACAGTTGTCTGACATCAAGAACTTGCATTTCTTTGAATAATTCATCACTGGGGTACATGAAGAGTTTTTTAAGGATGACTCTTATTAGGGATTTCTGCGCTATTGCCAGGGGGTCCAAAATTGTTTTGGCACAACCGCTGCATAATCTAGTAAAGAAAGGATGCATAATCTAGTAAAGAATTACACATGGCATAATATATTGATTTTAGATCTTTTACATATAAAATATTTCTAATAGTCATGAAAAGGTGAGTGAGTTTTCTAACTTTTGTGGCAGTTGAGTTTATGTGTTCTTTCCATCTCAGGAATTTATCAATAATGATTCCTAAATATTTTAAACTATCCACGCACTCTAAGTTATTGCAAGTACAAGTATTTATTTCATTGCAAAGGTGAGCAATGGTGTTTAGCATTTCTTCGGGTTGTCCCGCTTGCGTTGCACTGAAACGTATGAATTTGGTGAACCTATATGAATTTTTTTTGAATAAACTAGGGGTTTAAATAATTAATATTAGCTGTTTATTATATTTTCTAATGCGTCGAAGCGTAGACTCGGCTACAAATAATTATTCAACCCGTAGCCGAAGAAAAAGGATTAAAAATACATATGCTCTGATCGAAAAGTAGTTTTTTGGATTCTTTATGTGATGTAGTTTCACAAGTTTCCCAGTTGTACCACAAGTTTCCGGACACCGCGTATTTTATAGCAAAAGAACGGTATGAAAAATGGTTTTTTATATTGATTTTTTTCTCCACAAAGTTGCTATTTTTCAAGACATGTTTAATTTTTATTCGCACTGTATTAAAATCAGTCAAAATTTCTTGTTTTTTTTTGTCATTAGTGGATAGACTTTTGGACTTATGCATTATTCTTTAAAATAATCTTTTATCTTATCTATGAAAGATGATGTTGTTTCCTTTCACATTGATTTTTATTGTTTTTCTAATTAGAAAGATTTACAGAAACATAATTAATGATAAGATAGAATATTTTAAATTCCCCCTGATGATTCACCAACTTTCTCTTCTCATATAACGATTCGCAAGATTAGATTTTATTACCTGCATCATGTTAAAATTATTATTCGTTGCAGATCGCAAGGCCGCCAAAAAAGGAAATCTGCTAAGATACATATCGAGATGACCTTAAAAAATATATATTATTTCTAACTAACTAATTGTGACGCCGTTTTCCCGTAGGGGTAGGCAGAGAGGACGGATCGCCAAACAACTCTATCTTGGCATACACTTCTTGCTTCATTCACATTCATACATCGTCTCATATATTCTCTTCTGTTATTCCAAATTCTGACATGGCCCTTCTCAAGTATTTGATTCACTTGATTGTGCCATGTTTTTCTCGTACGTCCCCAGCTTCTTCTTCCATTCAAATTCGTGTTAGATATTCTCCTTACACTCCTTTGTTCGTTCATTCGCTCTACATGCCCAAACCATCTAAGTGTCCCTTTCTTAATCTTACGCATAATGCATACATCAGCCTTGAGTTCTTTATGAATCTCAACATTTTTCATATGACCATACATGGTTTTACCACACATTCCATTCAGAGATCTCATTTGTTAATGTGCCTATATTATCAAGTGAATTATAATTAACATTGGTCGTCAAGTATCGGATTAACTGAAGATTATGTGTGAATATTAATGAATCAATGAGTAGTTTCCAGTAGAGATTTAATGAAATTTCATCAAATCTGACAAACCTCCGCGAATAAATGGCACAATTTAAATTAAATGATGATAAGTTACACGTTTTTTTCCGTACTTTCCAATAATTTTTAATTAATGTATTGTTTGTATTTTTTTTAATGTGACCTTCGCATAAGAGTCTCAACTGCTTCGAATCATCTTCAGCTAGTGAAGTTATGGAATCCTCAATATGATATTCAGATCTGGTCACTAAGCACGGTTAAATCTAATTTATCTGTGCACGCCTGGATTTTAACTTGCGACACCTCATAGTCGAGTACCACCCTCGATCAAGGAGGCCGTCGACTGCCCGGAGGAAGCGTGATTATGCCATCCCCAATTAGAGGTATGCTCTGAGTAATGAGGGAAAGGAAAGACGAATGGGAAGAGATAGGTTTAGAAGTAGATACTTAACAATTCTGATTCACAAGCTAAAGACAATTTAAACAGCAAAAATGTGACCACGCCGACTGCAACGTTACCTATATCGTCCAGACGGTAAAGACTTTCTCAATTAAATTCAAAGAACATATACGATGTTATGATTATAAAAGCACTTTTTTCAAAATTCGCAGAATATCTCCTAGTTAATAATCACGCCCCGCTTGACAACGAATGACCTAATATAAAATTAATTAATAAAGTTAGGAAAATTATTTATTCGCTACTTCTCAGTATGTTCACACTTTCAAAACAATGTAGTATATACGAGTATAAATAAATCAATTAAGAAAACATTGTCATCTAAATACTGAGAAAACACAACATAAATGTAAAAATCTCACAGAATAGAGAATTTTAATTATTTTCTAACTAGATCGATTTTATCGATAAAAAATATTTATTTTAAACACCCGTCCAAATTAGAATTGAGTGGGAGTAAATAAAATCATATACGAGTAAAAAAGTCGCAATGTGGATTAATCACAGTTTGAAAATGGCCTTGAACGCCAAAACAGCCATCACAATAATAAAACTAAATTTTTTGCAGAACTTAATAATAATATTATTAATTTTGATTTAGATTAAATTTAAAAAAAAAGTGAAAGAGCGTTTAGATTCTGTGATCGGTGGTTTCTGACTGGAATAACATTGGGGGTGTCTCCCACCCAAGAACCTTATGCACAAATACGATATTTTAATAATGTTTTTGAATTACTTAAATATAATATATAGTCTTACATATTTACCACAACAGAAATTGAACCCAAAACCGCCGACTAAGTCTAGGGGCGGGGAGCTTATGATGAATAGCTCGTTAAACTTTGTATGTACCGGGACTTTTTCTGATGCCCATTCATATCATATTTTTTACAAGGACGCGCCTATCTACCTACAAGGGTTACACGGTAATTGTCGCTATCAAACACATCTGTTAATACATTATCTCAAGAGTCACGTATATTATCTTTCTGATAAACACAGGAACAAATAAACAACAAATATTTGATTGACATTGTATATATATATATAACAGTATCTCTTCAACTATCAAACAGTCTCCAAAATAAATGACATCTCGCCATGGCTAAAATGGATTTCGGGATACTCAACATATTTTTATTAATATTAACAGCATCATGGTGTTTACAATGTGACGCGGTTGAGTTTGTCGATAGTGAAATGAAGGAGTTTAACGATTTTGTCCAGGGTGGATTGTTGAATCCAATTGCTGACAGCATCGTACTGATGACATCGGAAGATAGTGGGAACGAGTCGAATTGTGCATTGGATCTAAGAAATTGGTCCCAAGATTTGGGTTCTCTTAAAACATGGGCCTTTAAAAGTGAGAATTTATTTTTTTTATTTATGTTTTGGTGTGTTTTTATATTCATAAATGTTGGTCGATTATTATTTCAATGAGAGTAATACGAGGGATAAATTGTGGAAAGCATATTTATCAAAATCTCCCCCAGTACTGATCGTGAATAACTAATTACATATACGTGTGCATCAGAACATACCCGACAGACTTTTAACCAGGTAAATTTTTCAAATAAAAACAAATATTTCTTTCACATTCTTCTTTAGCAATATAAATTGTTGGGTGAAAGGATACAACGCAAGAAAATAAACATCCGCCAAGATCAAAGACAAAAATGTGTCATACTCTTTTTCCAGATGTCAAAGTTATCAAAGTCCTAGTCCCTACTGCCCGTAAAGCCAGTGGGACCTTAACCGCCCGTCCGTTAGGTTATTATAAAATAAAGTAGTTTTTTTTAATAGATATTGCAATTACAATACGTGTGACTAGTGACATAACTTATATGGGAGAGACGAAAATACCCGAACACATCCGTCAGCTTCGGCTGACTTCGAAACACTAAACGAGATGACACAAGAACAAACTTGACGTATACGAATGTTTTGTGGGTTTCGGGTATAGATTTTTTGTACCTGAAAATACGGGATAAGGCTTGTTGCGTTCGGGCGATAATATAGCGGCCGTATGACGCACGTTTGTATGGGTAGGGCGGTTAAGACCCCTTACTTAGGGTATGGAGAAGATGAATGTTCTGGATTTTCAGATCTGGTCACCAAACACAATTTTGAGTTAAGAAACTCATTGTGGGATCACATGCAGAACTTGCAGTACAGTTTTTAGAAACAAACATACTTAATATTTAAGACACCACGTAATTACCATTCACAGTACATTAACAACATTTACAACACATAATTTGTTGGTGTACGTCGTGTAATTGAGTGTGGTGTTAGTACGTATTGTATGTGAGTGTTGAATTGCATGCAAGATACTATTTGTAATTTCACAGGTGGGAATGGTGTTAGACGGAAGTATTTTTATTTGATTTCTTTGACGTGTGTGTCCCATGGCAAACTATAGATATTTCGTAGGACTTTATTTTGAATCACTTGAATCTGAACATGTCGATCTTGTAATTTCCAGTGCTAGACGCTGGAGGGAGGCCACCCCACGGTTTATTGGAAGGCAACATCAACAGTGTGGGGATGTTTGAGGAGTGCCTTGGAATCAGCTACCAGAAGAATTCGTCTACCAGGACCATCAAGGGAAAGTACTGCATGGCCAGGATACCACTTCCTCTATCCTTAATAACAGGTCGAGAGAACATGTATAAATCAGTGATGCAAGGGTTTCCTGAAGAAAACCAAAGGTGAAACTAATTCCATGCTTTTTTTATTATTGTCTGTTTACATTTTGTTTTCTGGGTGTTCTCTCTTGTTGTTTTCTCTTGCTACACCTTAAGAGGAATACTTTTACGGCTGCGCGGCCTGTTTCATGCAAAACTTAGTTTTGGATTTGAGGCCATTATAAGTATAATTCTGTACTTGCACAATAAATATCATTAAAGAAATGGTGTTTTCGTGATTTCATAGGCAACTTTAGCAATTATTTGGGGGCTAATGGCGATTTATAAAAGGGGTTTTACATTAAAATACGGTGAAATATAAAAAAAATAAGAAGTGCAAATATAAGCATTGTGGTGAACTTAAAGTAAGATTAAAAATGACCAATTTAATTTGGAATACAAATTTGCCGTACATAATTTAAAATACCAGAAAGGTTTTTTAATTTTTTTTTTATGTAATCATATTTACATAGCAAATAAAATAATTTAATATTATAAAATATTTCATAATTTAAAAGAAAAAAAAATGTACCTTTATTTTTTAAAAAATATTCAGTTTCGGTGGGTATTTTGGCCTCAAATCAAAATTAAGTTTTATATGAGTCAGGGCGCGTAGTCGTTCCTCTAACAATTTATCATATCGTGTTATATTTTTCCTATAATTGTCCTTTCGGGTCAGGGACTCATCACTTCGACAAGGCACCACCATGAGCCCCGTTCATTGCGGTTGTAGCCTCTCCTCACATAGCCTCTGGAGTTGTTTTCCTTTACTTTGCCGGGAGCAGTTGAATTTCAAATAATTTAATTAAGCAGAGAAAGATCATATACATAATATATTATGAACTTAGTATATGCTTTATAACCTGGTTATGTGAATGTTTTGTCCGGACTGCCTTCACCTTCTACATTTTATACTCGGAGGTAAAATTATTATTTTGTTTGAAGAGTTTTAAATACTATGTACTTTTGTTACTTAATTCTATTTCTGCGCTGTCGGTTTCGATATATCCGTGTCATTCACTAGCGTTCTTAAAACTAACATAAATTAAACAAGTACAGAAATAATATATTAGATAAATATAAAACAATAAAGATTTTTTATTAACATTCCACCCCGTGTTCACATTTTATACAAAGTTCAATTAAATGCAAAACCGATGTGCTTCACACATAGATACAGCGTTGTGTACAGGATAAAATACATTATCTTTATTAACTAGAGTTTTCACAACTAATTAAAACAATATATTTTATACTCAATTAAATGCAAAACCGATGTGCTTCACATATAGATACAACGTTGTGTACAGGATAAAATACATTATCTTTATTAAATAGGGTTTTGACAACTAATTAAAACAATATATTTTATACTCAATTAAATGCAAAACCGATGTGCTTCACACATAGATACAACGTTGTGTACAGGATAAAATACATTATCTTTATTAAATAGGGTTTTGACAACTAATTAAAACAATATATTTTATACTCAATTAAATGCAAAACCGATGTGCTTCACACATAGATACAACGTTGTGTACAGGATAAAATACATTATCTTTATTAACTAGAGTTTTCACAACTAATTAAAACAATATATTTTATACTCAATTAAATGCAAAACCGATGTGATTCACACATAGATACAACGTTGTGTACAGGATAAAATACATTATCTTTATTAACTAGAGTTTTCACAACTAATTAAAACAATATATTTTTCAAAATAATGTGACTAACAAACTTGAAGACAATGAAAAGGAATCCCAGTAAAATCATTATTATCATGATTTTAATCAAACAACTTATCATTTGTAAAAAATATGTTATCGGTTTATATGAAATACATCATAATTGGCTTAAATTTCAATCACAGAGGTATTATGTATAATTTACATTAAATTAAACCAAAATTGATTACGCTTTGTTAGAAACATGTTGATTGGATAATGTGATTTATTGTGTACAGATGCAGCTGATATTATTATATATTATTGCGTCCGTTGTATTAAACGTTGATTCTTCAGAACAGATAAAAGCTATGAGTGTAGTATACATACACTATAGTAATAATAATAGTTTATTCCGGTATGTGGGGAGGTTAGTGCAGTCCCACACATTCCATATAACAAAATACATTAAATAGTTATATAAATATGAACAAAAGTTTAAAAAATAAAACATTAAGTTAACAATGAGTACATAAAAATAAAGCCTTTAAGGTACTGCGACATTTAAATTTTGAGTGGCCAATATCTTTCTCACGTATACGATGCTGGAGGCTGGACTGAGGCGGGCCTCCATGATGAAGAATTTCAGGAGCTGTTTATTCTTTCCCTCATTCCAGCCACTCTGGATCTTATAAGGGCTGCAAAACCGGAAACTTGCCCCTGCGAAAACATACTTGAACCGCTTATATGGAAGACGTTATGTACTGTACACGAAGTCTTTCCATACTACTCTTTTTAAAGTTTGTAACTGTGTAACTGTCTTGCGACGAACACTGGTAGTTTGTCGGGGTCTGTCTCCTTCGGGGCCCTCAGGTTGTGCTGAAGATCACGGCAGATCCTGCCGTCTCCATTCCGGAGAGTGTGTTTGTCCGGAAGTTTGTCGAATAATATGGTCTTGGCCAGCTTTACTTCCTCCCCGGAGAAGATTGAAGTGCACAGTTGTGTGATCGACACTTCATCTAGAGTGTTCGTTTTATTTTGAATAAATGACACTCATTTATTATAATACTGCATGCGTTGCAAGTCATCGCGCTACGGTACGTCCTCTTTCACGGCTAATAGCTTAGTCATTTAACTATACGTATGAGTACTCACTCTAAAGTGATAACCGATACAAGTGTATCGAGTGTCCGAAATAAGTCAAGTTTTTCTGACTGCAGTTGATCAAATACCGAAATTCTTTCTTCAACAGATCAATTTCATTAGCCTCTCTTGGGCCTAGGAGTAGAAAGGTTACATATATAAACGGTGACTTCAATATATAAAATAATTGTTCGATCTATTCAGATACGAGTATATTATAATAATACGTAGATACATAAGATATTATACTGCTTTGGAAGAACGACTTTTCTGCTTCACATATTATTTGTATCTATTTTATTTGGAAAACCAACATTTAACAATAATTATTATGTTTGGTAAATATATTTAAAAAAAAATGAACTAATAATAGGTTTAATTTAATTTTTATTTAAGTATTTAAATTACTCAATTAAAAAAGAAAATTCACAAAGTTAGTCTATGGGGATAGGATGATGGGAGGGAGGAGAAGGGAAAGCATTTAGTCTGTGTAGAGTAATATGTATTGTTTGAATGTTATTTATTGATTTTAGGTATGAAATTATAAGGGGCCGAGTTAAATAAGTCGAACTCACTGTATAAAATATTTAAAAAGTGTGAAGGGCGGTGAATAAAGGTGTTTTGTTTTGAGTTAGTGTTGCATTGAGGTAGGTTTGGTGTATGGTTTTGTCTGATTTGTCTGTTAGGCACTTTCAATTGAATTCGTTCAAATAATTCAGAGGTGGCTATTTTTTGTACAAACAGTACGTCTGGGGAATTTCTACGGCTTTCTAGTGACGAAATCCCGAAATATATCAGTTTTAGATCATAGACATCCAATATGGATGCTCAGCGCTTTGTTGGAATATTATATTCCTTCCATAAGTGTCTGATGTAGTGCACTGCACTCTTCTCTTTATCTCTTCAGACTCACAACATACTTGCCCCAATGGGGCACACTTTAGTCCCACTGGCTTAGTTCAATCGTGCAGTATTCACACATAAAACTTTAAATAAAATCAAACGTTTAATTTTTGAGCATTTTGAACGTAGTTTTAAAAGAAAAGAAAAACTAATATCTTCCATTGCATGCTCCTAGTCGTCATCGTTATGAGGAAGATTTGAGAAAATAGATTAAATAAAAAATCATCAATAAAAGTATAATTATTTTATGACGTCATTATTAATCAAATTGATATGAAATGCTTAGTATAATGTATATCCTGATGAAGGAAACTTCGCTTCCGAAATACGTTGATAATTTAAATATTAAACAATAGCATAAACCGTTGAGGTAAACTACGTATTTAATATTTTGGTGGAATGCAGTCACTTTGTGGTTTCACATATAAATATTATAAAAGAATTATTTTGTTTATAACTACCAAATTTACTTTATTTATTTCAATGGACCTGTTACGCTTAACACAAGCGTCATCGGGGTATAAAATTAAACCTTGCTAAATAATCATAACAACCTATATTGGTAAAATAACAAACACTATCAACATTAGAATTAAAGAGAATGTAAGATACTTAAATAATAATGGCTTTTAGGAATTCGCAAATCATCTTATTGATAAAGATCATACATTCAATCAAAGCACCGGTGGTAATATTCTGGGCAAAAATTGTCATAGCAACATATTAAATAATTTAGGACCACTCAAAATAAGCAAAGCCGTCAAAACCAAAAACAAAAATCTAAATTATCAATTAAATGTGTCCAGTAGCCCAATATTAGGTATTGTATTGCGCACTTGAAGTGAAACAACACAAAACTGCGCTATATAAATGCTTTGTTATTATTATTGTACGAGACGTGTAGGACTCGTACAAGAAAAAGGGTGTAAATATTTAGGCACCGTCGCATAGGGACCCACGACTATTGTGATTTACGAATCCCCTTGAAAAAGGCGTTTGGTAGTTTCCCAATAGAGATGTCGTCACTCCGAGCGTACTACACTTATAGCACCAGCCAGTATGTTAAGTTGCTGAGGTAGCGGATGGTGATGTCAGCGGTTGTTGGGTTAAGAAGACTGTTCTTGCTTGGTAACAGTAGGTTGAGGTATCCAAGGGAGGACATGTTGCCCATTCTGCGGTTGAAGTGAAAAAAGAGAGCAGGTACCGCTGTGCCTAGGCTATTTATAGGGCGCGCGGCGCGGCCAAACATTATATGCATATGTTGTGAAATCTCGGCTCTTTTTTTTTACAGTACAGCACACAGGAGGCCCTGAGAGAAATAATTTCCCTCAAGGCCTATATCAGCTCTGTATTGCATTTGTGGTGGAATACAGGATCTTGTCTCGGTGTTGTGAAATACCAACTCTCGGCATGGTTATTGCACGTGTTGTGTAATAATTTATATTTGTTTATAAAGAAATATTTTTTATGTGTTTTAATTAATCCACTCTGTAGACACGTTCAAAACAGGTATATTTCCCATAAACTAATAAAATTCCCATTATCCATTAACCACCCGGGACGCTTTGTCTCTTTAGATATAATATGGTAATACATTATGTACACACCTGTCTCTTTCTCATTGTTACTATTATGGATTTTAATTTCATGCTATCTAACTGTTCCTTTTTGCTATGCTATGTTGAGTCTCATTCCATATGTATATATAAGCACAGACAATATATATTTTTGGTTTCATTTTGTACCCTGATGATGCTTGTGCTAAACGAAACCGGTCGGATGTAATAAATTTAAAAAAATCGTGATTATATACAAAGTATTTCACATTAATTTTATTAGCCTTATAAACAATTAAAAAACAATCTAATAGATTGATTTGTTAATCAAAGTACATGTACATACATAATTATTCACTTACCGATTAAATGATATGTAAAAAGATAACTCTTTATCTGTTAATACACAGGTGTCTAAAAAAATTGGTAGGTAACTACCAAAAACCCATTAAAAAAAACGTTTATGGATATTAAATCAATGTCGTCATAAGTTTTATTATTTTTAGCCATACAATGAATGTATTGATTTTTCATTTACAATTATGTCAAATAAATACCTACTTATGAAATCATTTATTGTAAACTTTTTACTACTAACCTTAACTTAAAAAGCAACTTCGTGTGAGTCCAGTCCTGGCGTCATGATATATGAACAGCATCATTTTCTAGAAATTCTTTTCTTCAACTGTTTTCAGGAGCGCTATTCTGGTTCTTTTTAAGGAGGATTACTTATGTTTTTCCTTAGGCTAAAGACTTCTCGATTAACTGCGGAATTCCGGAGAGACGTGGTAAAAAGTGACACAATGTTTTGAACTGAAACTTTTTAACAATTCCATTATATTATAACGTATTTTAATACATTTTTAAACATCATAAATATGCCCTTTAACGCGGTATTAGGTCTTGTAAAAAGGTCCCTACCTCACTACGTAGTAATGAACTTTTAATTTTCAGTAATTCTAAAAGTTTCGTTTTTAATCGTGGTTAATCTAAGCCGACTGTAGAGGTGGGTCATTCCAATTATTTTATGAACTCAGTTCCAATTCAGAGTTCAGCCACTTGGACCTGATTCCTCGGTTTTTCGTTCCTTTCGGTCCGCACGGGTCCACCGTTCCGGAAGTAAAAATCGTTCATATTACACTATTTAAAAGTTTCTAACTCCAATCCGAAACCTTTGCCGTTCCTTCAGTGTGAGTTCGGAACGAGTGAATCCAAATTTTCTACCGAATTCACCGCCTTCGGAATCGGATTCATTGAACTCGACGGGCCGGAACGACTCTCCTCTATGCCTCGCCTGCCGCGAATTGTCGAAAATGTCAACATTTATATAATGTTTACGAACTAATTATGTTTAAAGTATGTTTAACAATAAAATTACTAAATGAAAATAAATTCAAGATGTAGCTGTTTTTTATTTTTAATATTAGATTATTAAGTAAATTTAATTCACTATTAACGCTTTTTCTGATTTATATTCATATTTATACTTGACATTATTCTTTTTAAGAATTTTATATGTTCCTGATGAAGGAAACATCGCTTTCGAAATGTGTTGATATGTGTATCACAGTAATACACAGTTTTTTTTTAAAATTTAATGTAAAACAAAATTAATAATGTTATTATTAAATTCTGCAAGTATTTTTAGTTTTTATTATTGTGAGAGCTGTTTCGGCATTTAATGCCATTTTAAAACTTCAGATAGTTTGAAAATGGCCTTAAACGATGAACCAGCTGTCGCAATAATAAAAACTAAAAATAGTTGTAGAACTTAATAATAACATTTATAAATTTGATTTATATTAAGTGAAAAAAATAAATAAATTGAGTTCTACGAATTAAAAACAAAAACAATTAATAATAAAGTGGTGATCGCAGAGTATTTTTAAAATTAATTTATTAATATAATGACTCCACAAAAGGAATATCAATCTTTAGAAGAAATTATATCGATGATTTTCATCCCATAAAACGAAAATTAATATGAAAATAAAGTTCTTTTGGTATTGTTCACGCCAGCTCATTGGTCACCTACTTCCAAATAATGCCTGCGGTTATATGCATCTCCCTTGCCCTCGTCCCCCATTATTTGAACTTCCGCCACCAGTACAATTAAAAACGCCGCCGAGAACACAAGTTCCGTACAATTATAATAATATCCAGTGAAACAAGTTAAGACACAATTGAATTATCCACAGTGAATGGTGAAATCGGCGAGTCCTCCTTTTTTACCATTTCACTCTATCCTTTTGTTCCTCGATCCCATGCCATAGTCGCTCTCAAAGTCCTTTTGACGTACAATTCGCAACCGCAAAACCACCCTAATTATTGTGATCAGGATTGACAACCATACGCACCCCTCACCAGGCATCATCTTGCCTTACTTTGGAACACCGACTTGTATTCCATGCGATATATTGATATACATACATATTTTAATTTTTACAGGGTGATGAACTCAGGGGACAAGGGTCTTTATTACAACATAGCAGTGTGTTTGCCAGCTTCCTGTGAGGCTAGCCATGTGGATACAACTCTGAAGGCTACATTAGCAGCTTCTTACATATCCCTTACCGTTGATATTACCGAAGACTATTGCTATGTCGATGAACCTGGACCCTGGGATGCTGGAGAAATAACTGCGGTGTGAGTCATATTTTCTTAATCTCATTTTTACCAGAACTTTAGCTACAGAGGATTTGCGGTAATTAAAATCTGTTTAAATAATTCTAACGCATACCGACTAACTTTAAAGAAGTACTGTTTTTAAAGCACATTATTAATTAATTATTAATTATCTTTGTGTTTAATTCGTAGAACTCCATTTAATTTTTTTTAAATTTAATGTAAATCAAATTTAATAATTTTATTATTAAGTTCAGCTGTTTCGGCTTTTAAGGCCATTTTCAAACTGACAGTTTGAAAATGGCCTTAAACGCCTTAAAGTGAATACAAATCGTTTGAAAAATTATAAAATTGTTTTAGTTTTTGTTAGTTTTGTTGGTGTTTTTTCAGGGCTGTCATTGCAGTGGTCATATGCTTTGTTGCATTAGGAACATTTTATGACGTTTGGTACAGGAAGGTTAAAAAAGGTAATAATAGATAAGATCATTTGAGGAACAGTAATTATGGTGTCTCTTCAAATCAATTGTTTAATGCACAATTACATTTCCGATTTTCAGGAGACCTCAAAAAACAGAACTTTACCCTAACGGCATTCTCTGCATATACCAACTCCATGAGATTGATCACCCTCAGTAAGGATCCTGGACCTCTAGCGAGTATCCATGGAATAAGAGTCCTGTCCATATGTTGGATTATATTGGGACACCGTTATAGCGGTAGTGGATCATTTCCCGTGGAGAACCAACGCGATTTCTTTGAAGTAATATAAATACGTTAATATTTTATTTTTCAAAATAATGCACTATCTTTTGGCTATTTTGATATTTTACATTTTTATGCTATTTTAAATAATGGTCCCCATTAACCGTCAATTTTCGATTGTCATCACCGTTTGGTCAAATGTGATGACAGTTATGCTTGATGGTTAATCAACAGGCTAATCTAAAATTTGACCAAACCCTGACAGGCCGAGAATTTACGATTAACAGGGACCAAAGTGGCCCATGGTAAATGTGACAGGGGTTTAAACAACTAGGCATAATATTTTATGTTGTTTCCCATATTGACAATGACGTCTGTCGCAAAGTAAATAATCGTTTAGATCTGGACTCCAGGTATCGTGGATTCATAGGCCAATTGTATCAACAGAACATAATTTGACTCTGAGCCCTAGGTATCGCGGTTTTATAGCCTGGCTGTGTGGACAGAACATACTTTGGCTTTGGGTTGAAATATAAGTATTTAGAACATCACCCTTTCATATTGAATACAAAACATATTCAGTTTCGCCAGTGATGTGTGCTCACATTCGCACGTCCAATTGATGCAAATTTTTGCAATAAGTTTATTGAACTGCATCATTTATAATTATGTTTTAGTGGAGGACATCGTATGCTGGCATGAACATAGTAGCTTCAACCGTAACTGTTGATACCTTCTTCCTGCTGAGCGGACTACTGCTGTCGTACATATTCTTCCGTCGCACTGATAACAGTAAGTTCATTCAAACTACCCAATTCTTCGCTTTCCTTTACGTTAAAAGCTATTTATTTTATTTATTTTTTTAACATTTTTTATTAATTACCTACATACTTTCTTCACTTATTGTAAAACAAATGCATTTTTGTAATTTTCCTATTCTTCCATTATTATTTGTCTCATTATGTCTTAGTATACTATGTATCCTGATGAGGGAAGCTTAGCTTCCAAAATATATTGATATTTATATATTGAAGAGTGGTTTACACAAAATATTTCTTATTAATCTTATTGATAAAATTTAAAATCACTTTTTTTTTTGATATCGTCGTTGCCTAAAATAATAATCTATTAAGATGAAAATTAATTTAGTTCGAAGCAGGGATATGTAATTTATTTAATGATTAGACCAGTAGTTGTTCTACTTGCCGAAAGTGATTTAATTAAGATATGTTCACATTTCGTTATTGATGTTAAAATATGTCAACAATATCTTTATAATTATTAACTAATTCTGTAAATGGTGAACAGGTGCATACAATTGTGATACCATGTTGTATAACTCACAATAATCAGGTAAATAAGCCTCGATGTTCATTTACGAGGAACGTGGAAAGAAATCAAATATAATACTTTAGAGCTCTGAGTTATTGAATTTATATTTTTATGTAAACAAATTAAGTTAGTAGGTAATTATTCTACGTTTTGATAATTTTCGTAAATTTAGTGGACATATTAGATAATCATAATTGTTACATTCCTTTGTAATACCCATTTTGAATTCTATAAATCTTGATAATTTATTTTGAATTTGTTAGAGAATGAGTAGCGTTACTTGGTCGCTGTTGGTACTTACACTGTTGAGTCGTATTCTATTTGACTCCTAACTAAATACAGGTACAATTTGTTTATGGGCTGAATATTTTAAGTC
The DNA here is from genome assembly GCA_022606495.2 of Halesus radiatus. Taxonomy (NCBI): domain Eukaryota; kingdom Metazoa; phylum Arthropoda; class Insecta; order Trichoptera; family Limnephilidae; genus Halesus; species Halesus radiatus. Next base: position 1,259 of record JAHDVE020008593.1, on the reverse strand, counting down.
TTATAAAATGAACACGTTGAATAAAATAAATAAGTGGAATAAAATAAAGAACTGGAATTAAATGAACAATTGGAATACATTTAATGTAAATCAAATTTAATAATTCAATTTTTAATGATAAATTATTTTTATTGAGATTTTAAAACCACGTTGTAGTATTTAATCATTATAGAAAATAATATTAACATAACCTAAAAGAAACATGAAAACCGGAAAAAAACACTAGGAAATAAAAAGATTTCAGTCGCATCTAGTTAATTCTAATTTGGATGGGTGTTTAAAATAATTAGTTATTATCGGTAAAACCGATTTAGTCGGAATATAATTAAAATCCTTTATTCAAAGAAGTTTTTACGTTAATAATGCATTTTACCCGTATTTAAATTACAATATTTGCTTAATTGATTTATTTAAATCTGTTACAACATACTGAGAAATGATGAAAAAATAATTTTCCTTACTCTATTAATTAATGTTATATAAATTTAAAAAAAGAATTAAATGAAGTTCTACGAATTAAACACAAAAAAACGATCAATAAGTGGAATAGCGTTTGGAATTACTTTTATAACCCTTATTATGAAAGACCTTTCTTCAATATTTCGATGCACATCTGGATTATTCAGATACTTTTGATAAGTCAATTAATTTGTAGGCGAGAAAAATAATTTTTTGTTTCACTTTCAGAATCTATTCGAGATATTCCAATGATGTATCTCCATCGCTACCTGCGACTCACCCCTATTCTGATCATGGTGATGCTTTTAGAGATAGGTGTTTTCTCTAAACTTGGACGAGGACCATTTTGGAATCAGTTAAATCTCGACCAAGGCTACTGCAGGGAATATTGGTGGACCTTAATTCTATATGTGCAAAACTACGTTAACCCTGATAATATTGTAAGTAAATACGTCATCTCATCATGCACTTAGCAAGTAGCGCAGCCCGAAACAGCCTTGAAAAATGATTTGAATTCAAGTAGTTTGGACGGAATCTTCTTGTTTCCACTCTTCTCGCTTATTCTTTTTAGAGCTATAGTATTATACTCAATATTTGATATATGTATTTATTTTTTATTATTGAAATACGCAGGTCATCTGGAAATTAGTACCTGTTTGGGAATATAAAAAAATCTAGTATGTATAAACAAATATGAATGTAACATTTGTAAAGAAAATACCTTAAACTACTTCTCAACATAGTCACCTAGCAAATTTAAGCATTTGTCGTAACGTGTGACGAGTTTTTGTATTTCAGCG
>JAHDVE020008592.1:0-54746 GCA_022606495.2 Halesus radiatus | reverse complement strand
AATAATCTATACCGCTTCCACAAAACAACAAAGTCATTGGCACTTCGGTTATTCTGGAAGTGGAGGATTTCTAATGATACCTCAAACCTATTATTTCTTACAATCCATAATATATTTATTTTTATTTCAAGCCATTAAAGCTCAAAACTGTTTAATTCATTCAACCTATTTATGTTTATATCTGTCTACTGCTGTCACCGGCTCACAGATTCACAGATGCGCATGCGTCAGTTTTCGCGCATGCGTAGAACACTGATGGAAGCTATTAACGCAAGCGATTCTGATTTGCCTTTCAAACATAATTTAAAGCATTAAAGGACTTAAAAGACTTTCTTTGGTGCAATGCACCTACAATAGTAACGAATCGCTGATATTCTACAATGTTTCCTTCAATTAAAAGCAGCTAAATTTGAGTATAAAGTTCTCGAAGTTTTGTATGGAATCCATATAATATCGATTACCGCCTATTGAATCGCTAATCCGACTGCTCGTGTGACGTCACATCCAACAAGCCATAGATTTCGTTCGTTTTGGTGGGCTTTAAAAAATTGAAACTTTATCAATCATTTTAACCATGAAAGCGAACTTCAAAAAAAAAATTAAATAAGCAGAAAATTAAGTTAGGATGTCAACATTAATAAAATAAATGATAACAAAATGGACTGGAGTTCCTTATTAAGAAAGTATCCGTCAAACGGTTGGATATAATTGATAATATTAGTGACTACATATTAATATATTTCGACATAACACACAGCAGTCTATGACTATGTTTTGGTATGGCAGGTACTAACAGTCCCAGAACGTAAAGAGGTATAACAGTTTATACTTCGTAAACTATATTATACGTATTTTTTAATGTTTTTTTTTTGTTTATGTACCTTCTTACTAGACGCCTTTGTAGATTTTCCTATCCGATACGTCCAATGCGTAGCGCCTAGCGTCAAGCAATTATGTCGGTGGCAGGTAAAATATGGCGTTTTTTCAACGGTTATATTTAGCAGTTGACAATCGGTAAGGATAGCAGCATTGGCGTTTTTTGAAATTGTCGTCAACTCCCGATACCATTCAGAATACTGCGGTATACAACAGTAGGTACGGTATAGTTCAGCCCTGCTCGACAGGGGATAGGATTAACGCCGCGCCAATGCAAGTGATTAAATCGAACTCTCGTGTTGTACTGGCGCTTCCATTATCACAGCAAACAAGCCGAGTACTTGCGATGATTCGGGAGAATACGCTCCTATGAATTTAATTGTCAGTTCTACAATCATAGCAGAACGATTATGACGGTCTCCATGGTTGAATGGTTATGATCCTTCGGTACGCATCCGGAGGTCGCGGGTTTGCATCCCGGCGTGTGCAAGTAAATTTTATTTGTATGAAGCTATCACTTTGTAGTTATCCATTATAATCAAATGAAACACTCAAACTTTGTTTTAACCACATTTATTATACACGCCTACCGGTTTCGAACCACCGTTCCATCGTCAGGGCAGTATATACTTGCCCCGACGATGGTGTAAAATAAATGTGGTTAAAACAAAGTTTAAGTGTTTCATTTGATTTAAATTTTATTTGATTAAATTGTATTATTTCACAATTCATTGATTCAAAATAATATGCAGTATATATTTGCGACACGTTCCAGAGTGGTAGATACTGTCAGTATCGCAATAGTGAAAGAACACCATTCAGAATCGAAACGTTGTTTGAATTGGCTTTAGCCGTGTTTGGTGATCAGATCTGAATAGACAGGTACTTCCCGATCTTCCTCTTCCCCATCTCCTTCTCCTCCTCAATACCTTCAGCCTCACAACATACTCCAATTGGGGATGCCATAGTCTCACTGGCTGTAGACGGTTGGGAGCAATTGAGACTCTTGTATGATATCACATAAAACCAAAAAACTATTCATCTGCTGAGTTTCTAATAATGCATGCAAAAGGAAAATTAATTTGTTAATTTTTCTTTTACCTGTTCACATTGAATGCGTTTGACTTATTTATTAATGTTCCTTACTGCAGTTGTAAAGACATTTTTGAAAGGTCCATCGAACTGGACGTCACCATAGGGTGACCATTCTAACTTTTTTTATGTTCCTATGTACCAAAAAAGCGTTATTACAAAAATGGGCACCATCCAAAGAGCTGTGGAAAGAGCCATGCCAGGTATCTCCTAGCGTGATAAAAAAACGAAGGAGTGGATACGGAGTAAGTCTAATGTGGCCGATATCACTTCCACAATCTTCAACTTCAAATTATTACACAAAATTTGCTCCATACAAGAGGCCATGAATAAAATAATTTTACTAATGACCGCCGGTATAATGTATACAGAAAAGACAGAGACATGTATCTCACGGGTAAAAATATTAAAAAAGAATTTAGAGTACGTTCACAGAAATTGTGGACATTTGAATCTCACTTGTATTAAAATATTAGAAACGTCGTATTTTCAACATTCACATCTGTTACTCGTACGTACCCGGGGTTATCCCGCAATTATAGAACACACAGCGATTATCTGTCGTCAATAGTCATATATCAAGAATATCTTATTTAACCACAAAACATCCAAACGACATTTTTCTAGTTATTTGTGATTGATTGGAACTCCACAAATCAACCACGCGGGACCGACTTTTGTGCCACTACCCTCCTCAATTTTCCGATTAAATACAATATAACTCCATTCCCAACAGCCACGGACGAATCTTAGACCTAATGCTTTGTAACACCACAGTCTATGTCTCCCCAGCCGATTCGTCTCTGGTTCACGAGGATGCACATCACAAATCTTCGATAGTTGAACTCAATAATTTCTTCAATTTAAATTATTTAATAAAGTTAATTACGACCTAGTTAAAGAAGCTCTTAGAAATGCTGACTGGTCTTCTGTTTTAAACGCACAGGACGTTGACACCGTGGTACACCATTTTTATTTAACCATTGATGCCTCAATAGATAATCTTGTTCTAATAAAAGTACTTAAATATACCAATTTCATGGTACTCACCGGTTTGAATTAATATGACGAAAGAGAAGCTAAAGTTTTTTTGAGCCAGGAAACGCCACAAGAACCCCTTGGATTCATTCAATTCTTTTAAATAAGCTCGCTCGACTTGGAATAGACGAGGACCTACTTAGATGGATTAAGCCATATATCAGTAAACGTAATTATTTTATTTTAAGGGGTTTTAAGTCCATCAACGTAACATCGGGTGTTCCCCAGGGTTCTAACCTCTGTCCACTTTTATTCAGAATTTACATAAACGATATTGGTTCGTGTTTCCATAACTCTGAATTTGTGTTTTATGCAGATGATATGAATATTTTAATGGTTCGCACTCTATCCGACTGTGAAGGGCTATAAAGTTTCTTTATGCCACACTGTGTCATTTACTAGAAACAAGCAAAAAATTAAGTTTCCTCACTTACTACACGATGAATCTGTTATTTCAAAAAATGAATTTAAAGATCTTCGGGTGTGTCTAGATAGTAAGGTTACATTTAAAACGCACATCGAATCAATCACTGATAGGTCATATAAAATGCTTGGATTTCTACTACGATTAAATAAATCAAGAACCCGCGTACGCTAATAATGCTTTATCATATTTTTCAATAGTCAGAAGTATATTGGAATATCCATCGCCTATCTGGAATCTCAAATATATGTTATGTGTCAATAGTATAGAACGAATAAAAAATAAAATAACTAAGTTCAAATATAAAAATAATTATCACTGTGCACTCCAATCTCTGAAACCATGGAAAACGGTAGCCGACACTATATTAGTGTATAAAATCTTAAATAATCAAATAGACTGCCCTGAACTCTAACTCTAAAATTAACCCTAACGTACCAAGGAAACGTACCCGCAATACAAAAATATTTTACACATTAAACAACAAAACAAACGCTGCAGTAAATTCACCAATTTACAGTGTTCCCCAAACAATTAATAATCTTTGTCCCAAAATATTCTCGACATATTTTTTGATTCCCTACCATCATTTAAGAAAAATATTACTCGTAACAATAATGCGCAATCACAATTCTCCAGTACGTAGCACGACAGCCTTCTTACGGACTTCCCGTATCCTTGTATACGTGGATTGCCGAATTTTTGAGGGAGAGAGCGATTCAGACGGTTGCTGACGGTTTCATCTCTTCCTCGCATTCAATAAATGCTGGCGTCCCACAAGGATCGGTTCTGTCTCCGACATTGTTTTTATTGCACACCAATGACCTCTTGAGATGTGCACAAATACATTGTAACGCGGATAACAGTACAGTATATGATAACTTTTTGTTTGACAACCCCCCAAAGGGCACACAAACTCCAACGGCTCGGAGAGCTTTGAAGCAGGGAATGAACGGTTACCTCGAGAGGGTCTTATCTTGGGGTAAGAATAACCTCGTTGAATTTAATGTTACAAATACCCAATAATATTTGAATCCATCTAGAAGGGATCGAAATGACAATCTAGTCTCCTTTAAAAATTTGAGGGAGAACTAAGTTCATAGCTGGACGCCAAAGGGTTCCTAAAGTGGAAAAAAAAGAAAACGTTCCATTTTTTTTTCTTTAGAGATTCTATTACATTAACGGTTAGCACACTTTCCAGGTTGATAATTCAAGAAATAATACTAATGATTTTTCTATAAATTCTGTACAGATAATGACAAAATGCATAAGGTTTCAATCTTTTAAATTCTATATAAAATATTCATATGTACCATTAGTTAAAACGTTTAAAATTGCTTTCACCAGTTTTCAAACTGCACCTATTTTCGGATGCGGAATTTGGGATGTATTTCATAAAATTTACAGATATAATTTTGAGGATTATTGTATTTAGAAACGTTACATAATTTAGTACTCTATATTGAATTTACAGATAAATCATTTGTGTTATTGCTTGAGTTGGCAACCTGAAAAGTGATGTTGAATGCCATTTTTAAGTGCTGTTCCTTAAAACATGTCTATGAAAATGTTATGAACAGTTAAAGATATAAAATGAATAAGGAATGTTTTGTATAAACCACTATTTAATATATAAATATCAACATGTTTCAGAAGCGAAACTTCCTTCATCAGGATACAAAGTATACTTAAAAAATAATGACAAGATTAGACAAATAATAAATTGAGAAAAATAATAACGATAGACAAATTACAAACACAAACAAATATTAACAATAGGTGATGAAAGATATATTTATGTAAAAGAAATTCTAATTCATTTATTTGAAAATAACACCACAAAGTGATTTGACATATATTAAAGAAGTAAAATACGTAACTTTTTTTTTGGTTTAGGGAAATATGTAAATATTTTAATTACTGTACTCTGGAATCTCGTCCACTAATCTCCAGGTTTGAGTCAAATGTTTTAGTCGCGACTACTTAACAACTGTGATATAAGTACAAATTTCCAATAGTTAAAAAAAAAATACAATGTCATCATAAGCACCAATTAAAGTCCACCCGCTAAAAACAACGGCCGCGGTACTTAATCTTTCTTGAAACTGTTATATACACCACATGCTGCCGATGCAACCATGCGTGTTAATGTGTGATATTCACAATGCCCAGACCAAAACACCGCCACCGTGGATGTTGTATATCGTGTAACAGAAAACATGGAACGTAGACAAAACGTCCTGTTACCGAGGAACATGATTAGAGCCCTAAGTTGTGCTTCCATAATGTGAATGCATTGATTTTGGCTCGCATTAAGCATGCACTGGAATATGAACTCTGTTCTGTAGATGACTTTGCTTTGATATATCGTACGCCTGGGATGGCGAACATATGACACGCGGGCAATGTAAGAATTTTCTTCAAATTAAGTATTAGAGTATCGCTTTAAATGAAGGTTTAGGAAATTACGAATGTTATTATACGAAAAGAATTACACGACAGTTAAGTAATACAAAATCTCTGACAGATATATAAATCATGAATATTTCAAATTTCAGCAATATTTCATTGAATTATACTTAATTTACAATAAAAAAGTAACCAATATTAAAATGTTTAAGTGCGCGTTAACGTGATAATATTGGAAAATGCACTATGAACGAATCTCCGTTTTCAGTATATATATATTATTTTCTTATTTTTCTTTGCGAACTTATTTCTGTTTAAAAAACATAAAAATGCTGACATACTACATAAGTATTGTTAGATATAAGAAAGGGGTGAACCTTCCATAACTCTGATGCATCAAGATAAGAGTGCAGTAAGGTAAGAGGGGTGAGCTCCGTATCACATAGAGGATCTGATTGTGGTGATACGTCCAACTTCCTGGTGTACGTAGTTATCTCTGGAGGCTTACCTCTCTCTTACAGCGGTCTTCCTCCAAATCCTCAGCTAGTTATTATATGTAAAAGGTAGGGCAATTCAGAGTCTATCTCAGATAATGAGTAACCCTTAATCAGACCTCATGAGGAATGACAAATGCAATTAGAATTAAAGAGGGTTTAAAGTTACAAGTTAGTGAATTGAATATAGCAGGGAAATATGCAAAATACAAATAAAGAAGTTAATTTGTTATTGAACTTATCCGCAACTACTTTGCCCTGAATATAATATATTAATTCGAAGGAACGTCGAAGTTTACGTATGGCGTGGAATGTTCTCGCTATAGTCTCCTGGCTGGCCGAACCATGGACATGATGATGAAAAGTAGATGGCATCTCTCGGTACATCTTAAAAGATATACGTGGTACAATGGAATGTACTTGGCACAATTGAGACTCGTACTCGATACAAATATTCGGCGGGCGCCCGACCGCACAAAGACGGCGGGCGCGAAATCATGCTTGACTTAACTGCGCGTGTGACCGATCTTTTTCAAGTTTAAAACTAGAATGCTCTTGAACTCACTGATACGGGTCCTGATTTGCCCGTCAGCGGATGTCCCACGATTGACAGAGGGAGACGGCTCAGGTTTCAACGCGGGACATTACGTGATGGTACCGACCTCCTATATTTTCATAGAAACACTCTTTGCTAGTTGCTTCTTCCTTGTTATCCTGGCGTGCGCCAATGGCGTAGGTATGATAGGACCTCTATACGATGGGCCATTAGCTGGCCAACTATGGATGGTCCATCGTGTAGAGGGCGTAGTGGCGTCGGATGGCTTATGGCGCAGTGTGATGGCGCGGGATGACCTCGATGTCGGTTTTTCGTCCGCACATCAAAGGATAGTGAGCCAGCAATGGCCGTATACCTCTACACGTGGCCAACTAGTCAGTAGAAGTGGGTCGTTCCGCTTATTTTACGAACTCGATTCCGGCTCCAAGTTCAGCCCAACGGATTCGGCTCCCCGGACTCGGTCCGACGGTTCCGGTGGTTCCGACGGTTCCGGCGGTTCCGACGGGTCCGCGGTTCCGACGGGTCCGGTAGAGCCACAGGAATCATCGTGCTGCCGTTCCGGAAGCAAAAATCGTGCATATGTACCTTTGAATAGAGTCGCTTTTCGTTTATAGCTCCGACTACTCTGTGGTGACGACGATTCTGGATGGAAAAATTGTACATATTGCACTATTGCATAAGGTCGCTTTTCGTGTATGGCTCCGACTGCTGATATGTTCGAATGGAAAAATCGTACATATTACACTATTGAATAAGGTCACTTTTCGTTTCCGGATCCGATCCAAAACATTAGTCGGACCTTGAGTGAGCCCCGAGCTTGCGAACTCGGACCGAGTCCACCGCCTTCGGAGTCGGACTCACCGGAGTCGGACCCATCGGAGTTGGTCCGGCCGGAACGACTCTCCTCTACTAGTCAGTATCCGCTTGAACGTGCTCCGGAGCTGACGTCCTCGTTAAAAGTATTTACGTAGCTTCGAAATATTTTTCAAAGTAATGGTGATAGTTTGGACATGTGTTGAAAGTATAAACCTTGATGAATATATATGAAATCCCAAATATAAAAAAAAAAAACACAAAATAGATATTGTTGTAAATTGTGACTCACCAAATGTTGTATATAAATAAAATAAATAAATACATTTTAAATAAAGATACCTGCATTCATTTCCTATTTTTTTGTGGTAGAGTTATTGGAAGAGGGGAAAAACAAAACAATAACAAAAATAAAATAAAAAATCCGTTTTCTGAATATCCGAAATTAATTTTATAATATTAAGTATTTTCTAATTTCAGAAAATTACATTTACATATCATTTGTTCATAATGTCGTTGCCTAATATAATTACAAAAATGAATAGTCTCGTTTTTTAACCATATATATTGTCGCAGCGGTGCGTCAGTCCCGAAGTACGTTGATAGTAAAACTGAACCTCGCCATCGTGTAGTGGCGTTGCAAATATCGCCGGTCATCGCCATGCCATCCTACGGGCCAGCTGATGGCCCATCGTGTAGAGGGCCCATGAAGACATAAGTGAGTAAATATCACGTAAGTTCTCGTAGAGTTATCACGCATCAGAAGAGTGCTGTTTGTAGGGAATAACGGGCATCTTTCATAGTGTGCGTAATTCGTTATAGACTGTTTTTATATACTTGCATGTATTGGTGTATCTGCGGTGGATGTACATTACGCGGACGAGCATTTTGTTGGAAATAGCTATTACCTCATGGATGATACACGTGAAGTACCCGGTGTTGCCCGGAGTAATGAATGGTTTGGAGTAAAGTTTTGAGGTTGTGATTTGCAACCCATATCCCTACCCCTCCTCTTCCCCTATCCAATAATTTTCCTCTTATTTTGAACGTCAATTGTGCAAAATTTCATCAAGAAATAGGTAAAAAAATTTGACTGTAAAAGGTGTGAGAGAGTGATGGGGGGTGGGTTTTCGAAATCTCACGGAGACAGTAACCTCTCTCTTGTTTTGACGGTAAAATGTGCAAAATTTCATCATGCTTGGAATAAAACTGTAGATTTGTATACCAAACAAACAAAAAAAATTCTCTTCTTTATATATACTCGTTTAGATAGACATAAGATAGATATATTATGCAATATGTGCAATTGCAATTACCTCCCCACATTAAGTAATGAATCTTTACATTAATTTGTACTTACATATTCGTATTTGTCATCCGCAATTTAAGGATTTAAAAAAAAACAATAATCCGTATTCTTTGACGTACTTTAATAAATCGTTTCGCCGCCCCTGCCCTGGAGCAAAGTCTTTGTTCCAATGGAAAATTAATCTCGTACGCGATCAGTGACTACACGATCCCCATACCTTTGTGATTTAAGGCTCGCTGTTTGGCGGTAGACTCACGCCGCCGTCGTATAACTGATGTAGTCAAGGAAGGTTCAAGACTCTGTTTTTCAATGGGAGGTTAAATTACTTTACCTTCTTCAACGTACTATTTTGATAGGGCCTTTACCGGTGCCTTCACCCAAAATCGAAGTTTTCGATTTAACTGTTTAATGAACACATTTTATTATAAGTGTATATTCATAGTTGTTGTAAAATAATATGCAAAATTACTGCCTCAACACAGGCTAGCCTAGTGAGGCGGGTTATGTGAAATCCGAACTTATAATTATGCGTTTCTGTTCTTTACGTATTATCCACTGTTACATATTATTTTCACTTTTATGCATATAGTTCATAAATGACTGTACTCTTTATTGCACAAGAATTTTAGTTATATTTGGAAACTTAATTACATTAAAGGTATATTATTATTATTATTAATGAGAGGAGAAAAACAAATATTTTTCCGGAAATTAATGTTCCGATGGAATATGAAACACCGTGTAAATTAGTCAATTTTTAAATTAATGCTTTCAATTGATTTTTTACATATTTTCATAAGAAGCAATCACTTTGTGGTTTGAAATGGTATTCAGTAAATGAAACCCCTTGTTATAAACCACGAATATATTTTATTTTATAATATTTACTTTATTATATTGAGTTATTATATTTACCCTGATGAAGCTTGAGTTAAGCGAAACCGGTTGGTGAAAATAAAATATGTTCGTGGTTTATAACAACGCGTTTCATTTACTTAATTAATGATTTTTTACATACAAAATACTTGTATTATAATATTTTTCTATTTTTTTCTTTTCTTTTTTTTTTCCTCTTATTTTACGTATCTATTGTCATATAATAATAATAATAATGGTAATAATAATAATAATAATAACAAAAACAATAAAAATAATAATAATAATAAGTCCTCCATCACAACACAAGCAACGTCTTCGGCTTTCGGTGATGGTAGTAGGATATTTTCAACTATTGTCAGGTTATTCGTAATCCGGGAATGTTTGCCTTTCTTTAAAAAAAATGTTAAAAAAAAACTAAACAAGAAAATAATCACGAAACTCAATTTGATCGTTTTCTCAGTTTTGAACATCACACCATGTTCACATGAGATTTTTAGCACACATATGTGCCATCATTTACTTTTCGTACATTTTCATTCGTCACTGTGGATAAATATCACACTAACAAATTATCAAAATTAAAAAATAATAATAATGCCTTGAGATGCGCGTTAGGCTTGAATACATTAGTAAAAAAATATATTCTTGGATCTTCGCGATTAGTTGCGCAAACGTAAAAAAAATATCCGAATACATTACTAAGAACTTCTGCTACAGACGAAATAAGAAAACGATGAAAGTTTTAAACAGAAAATTAAAGCAGTTGGTTTACTGTCACTCACTCCGCCCATAAAACTATTTAAAATATAACCATAAGCCCCGCCAGCGAGGAGGTCGGGAAGGACTCGAGAGGGGAGGCAAATGAGTTTAGCGGTTTGAGGGGGATGAGATGTGAAGAAGTCAGAAGACGGTAGAGGAAATATGAAACACTAAACTCTGATGTATTAAATCCGCCCCAGGCGTGAGAGTGACACAAATAATAATGATTACAAGAAATATCTGATACTACAGTTTCAGTGTGTTCGTTGTGTTTCAGTTTCATAGTATAAAGTAACGAATACATTAGTATAGTAACAAGTCATTGATTTAATAGATTTTTTTCTTTTTATGTTGATGTCTCTACTATCGGAGTTCTTCGAAATTCTATATGCATTTTTTTTGCAATTTTAGCATTTTTTTCCCAAATTTTCACAAGATTAGTTCAACTTTAGCATTTTTTAGCCATAAACATCATATTTTCGTCAAACTAAAACATTGTATTATCAATTATCACAGTTAGTATCTAAATATGATTTCACCTGAACTTAATTTCTGTAAACTCCTCGAAAATGATTGTTATAAATATATTAAACAGGGCCATCGTAATGAACTGGATATTTCTGATATACTGGTACACAAATTTGCCTATTTTTATTGTGTCTTTGAAGATGACGTGAACGCGCCGATTTAGAAACAAACAAAAAAATTGAAAAACTTAAATATGCTGCTGCATCAGCAGATGACGAGATAAGTTTTTCGAATTTCAAACACATGCTTATCGACAAAATGTATAATTTCCCCCTGTAAAACTTTGTAAAATACAGAGTTGGTTTTATAATTGTGAGGTATAATTTAAATTTAAGGTTTTATTGTTGTTTTTAACTATCAATAAACTACTTTTTAAAGGTAATAATTTTTTTATTGTATCTATCTTCGCCAAGACTCATTTCGTAGAAAAACTATTGTCCTAACATAAAAATCATTAAACGAAAAACAAAACAAATCTTAACTATTTCAGCGACATTTTGTAAATTTCGTGAATTTTTTTCAAAACCCTTGAATTTTTTGTCAAGTTTTGATACATTTAAAAGCAAGTAATTTAAATCTTTTCTTTGAATTTTTTCCGCTCGTTGTAATCATAGATAATAGTAACTGTGATAGTTAGATATATAAAGTACAGATGGCTTTAGTAACTTTAATAGTAGTTTTAAATAATTTCGAAAGATGTCACTTCTAAGAGATAAATTCAGTATACAGGTCTTGCAGACCGGTAGATTTAATAATAACTGGAGAACAGTCGCTTCTCCGGCTGTACTATTTCTCCTCGATCTATTGTGAAGACAGTCTGATTCAAAAAGGCAAATTCTTATATAGATACTTTAAATGAAAGAAATGATTTGTTATAAGACACTTTATTTTATTTATATTTATGCATTATCGACCGGTTTCGGTTGAACTCGACCTTCATCATGAACGTACAATTATAAAGTTTATATGCAGAGGAATTGAATCAACGATGTCTGGGTGGGAATCCGACGCATTTGTTAACTGAGCCATTGCCCTTTTTTTTCGAAATTTTTTAAAAAGACTTTAAAGCAGAACATGTATTTTCAAAAGGACCAAAAACTCCTGGTATCATGAACATTCTAGGCAATTGTAACTATTTTCTGTATACATCGTCAATTGTTACTATGTTCTGATTATTATTTACTTATTATTATTTCGTGTTAACATACATATGGTCACCCTACGATTGTGACTAAATGGAGCCACTAGAGATGACACTTTATCATACCTGTTTGGGTTGCAATGAAATTGTTATTGTTTTTGTATATAAAAATAATGTACTGCCCTACTTAGTGTAGATTTAATTTTAACTTAAACAACTTATGTTATGTTTTTTTTTGTTTTTATATATCGTTTCACTAAACTGTAAAGCTCAACACTGGACTGTCCTAATATTTTTGATTTTTTTTTTAAATTTATGAATAAATTAATAAATAAATAAATTCCAGATGGACTCTGAAATATCCACTTCATTGCCATAAAATAAGACAGCACGGTATTTTGTTTTCATATTTTTCAATATTTTAATTTAGAAAAATATTTCGAATTAACAATTTTCAAATCTCCTCTGGTATATTAACTAAACGAAAAAATATATATTTTAAATTTAATTTAAATCAAATTTAATAATGTTATTATTAAGTCCTACAAGTATTTTTAATTTATATTATTGTGACAGCTGTTTCGGCGTTCAATGCTTTTTAAAATTTCGGTTAATCCACACTCTGACGACTTATTTATATGATTTTATTTAATCCCATTCCATTCTAATTTGGATGGGATTTTTAAAAATAATGATTTATTATCGGTAAAACCAATTAAGTTAGAAAATAATTAAAATTCTCTGTTATGTGAGGTTTTTATATTTATAATGTGTTTCCCCGTATTTAAATGATTACGTTTTCGTAATTGATTTATTTAAGTGTGCTGTATTGTTTTCACAATGTGAACGCACTGAGAAGCGATGAATGTATACTTTTCCTTAATTTATTAATCAATGTTATATTAGGATCATTCGTTCGTTTATTAATTTATGATTGTCCAAGTAAATTTAATCTAAGACCCTTTCTTTCTATATGTAAGGGTTTAGGCTTGTTGTTGTCAAGCGGGAAGTGATTATTTAGGAGATGTTCTGCGAATTTTGAGGAGCGGTTTTATTTTTATAACATCTATATGTTCTTGCAGAACTTAAAAATAACGTTATTAACACTTCCTTTACGGTGCCAAATTATAACGCGCTGCCCGGTGCAGGACCCTGACTAACCCCATACAAATGCATAATAATATTGCTTTTTAAGCCAAAAATAATAATATAATCTATCAACAGTTATTAATTATGGTTGATTATACTGCAAAATACATCTTAGGATTATAGAATAATATTAAATATTAATACGTTAGGAGCAAAAATGTTGGCTCAGGTAACCGAGTGTCTGGCACCGTAATCTACATTAAATAAAATAAAATAAAAATGTAGATAGTTCTACGAATTAAATGGAGTTCTACGAATTAATCACAAAAACAATTATTAGTAGACGAAAATAATCCGATTAGTTCACGAGCAATTAGTTACTAACGCACATTAAGTACGCAATTAAATCAAATAAATAATGTTAACATAAACTCAATCAAACACACAAGTTTCTGATGGGCGAATCAATACAACTGGTATTTTTAAATACACACAAAAAATGTTGCGAACGTATTTATCAGCCTACCCCTATATGGAAATAACGTGGCGGTAAATAAATATCGCGAAAAAATACCCATAAAATATCGGGCGCTGAGGCATGCCGAAGCATAAATTGCTTTCAAATTATATCCCCCCAACTAATGTTCAATATATGCGCTGGTGGAATATAAATATTTTACTATCGGTAAGTATTATATACGGAAGAGCAGGGCCGGACTGGGAAATCAAATTAGATCATTTTTTAAAATATTTTATCTAATGACTTATTAAAACAATTTCTTCAATAAATGCGTAATTATTTTTTGGCGTCATCTTCTTTTGTATAAAAAAAGAATGTCCCGGGCGGGTGGTGTGTGTTTTTTTGTATTCAAATCTACAGTTTTATTCCGAGCTTGATGAAATTTTGCAACCTCAAATTATATAACATAAGAAAGGTCACTGTCTATATGAGATTTATAAAAACCACCCTCATCCCCCTTTCCATCCCTTAAAGCTAAATTTTGGTACTTCTTGATGAAATTTTGCACACTTAACGTTTAAAATAAGAGGAAAATTATTGGGAAAATTATAGCAAGTAGGAGTAGGAGTAGGGGTTGGAATTATAAAACTTTATTCCAAATCATTAATAACCCCGGGCAACGCCGGGTACTTCAGCTAGTTAAGAAATGCTTTATTTACACCACTGTTTAATACGTAAATATCAAATAGTCAAATTTTCAAATAAATATCATATAGTCAAATTATGAAATAAATATTAAACAGCGGTGTAAACAAAATATGTCGCATTAGTTTTATTATTAAAACATTAAAAATAAAAAATCAAATTTTATTTTTGACCTAACCTGCCCATTTTTGAAAAGTCTATCACGGCCATCTTCAGAATGGTACAATTTTTCCTTTAACTACGGTATATGTACAATTTTTGGGGTATCAGGGGTGGTAAATTATAATTTTATGTAAATTGTATTAATCAGTATTGCTATATCCTGATTTTACATACTATTGGATTTTAAATATTTTGTATCTATTAATTTTATGACTTTACATACCCATCTGGTTTAAAAAAACCATTAAGGTAATCACGTGCTTTTTATGGAGGTGGCGACAATGTTGAAATCTCTTCTTAACATCGGCCGCATGTCTGCAACATCACAAAAATGCGTGTTTTATTTTATTTTGTGAAGCTCAGGAATAAATATTTAAATGTTATAATTCAATTTTGCTCAATGAACAACACGTCAATATCGAAAAAGGGTTCGTAAGTAGGAGATTTTGCGGATTAAACATTTTTTTAGGTCTGATACTTTATTTTTTTCTAGGCTTATAAAAAGAGACACCAAAAAAATTATGGTTAAATGAAAGGCCAAGGTGTGTTCACTATCAAATCATTTATGGCACTCAAACGACAAGCAAGAATTTAAAACTTCATAACGTTATTAAAAAAAAACCCGAGCAAGGCCGGTTACACATCAGCTAGTAAAATAATAAAAAATATTTTCTAAATTCACTTTTTATGTGACTTTATTCCATTTTTAAAACGCAGTTTTCTACCTTAAGAGTTAATCAAAAAACGGACCCTTTCGGAAATTGGGAAATTTCAGTATCCCGCCATGTCGGTCCAGCTCTTGCGACAAAAGAGGATAAGAGTAGAGATGAGGAGAGGAGTTGAGATGAGGAGAGGAGCAGAGATGAGGAGAAAGAGATGAGTTACTTCTTACATAATGCTAAAATATTAACATTCATCGTGTACTCGTAAATTGAACATGATGGATCCCCCTTCAGCCATTTTAATACTGTCTTTGGAAAATTGAAATCGATCTGCGGAAATAATAATATTGTATTTCCGCCCATTGTTTGAGTTAAGTAAGTTATAATGTTTCAACTTTGGATTATCATAATTGTATTACGAAACTTGTCTATCCGCTGCAAGACTTGTTTGGTTCAACGCTGTGAGCAAAATAATTATAAGTAAATAAAAGGTGTTTGTGAGGTAGAGTGCGATAACTTCGTGAGATGATTCTATACGATAGATATTATATGTTAACAATAAGTAACCATTCATGGATTTTAAGTCTATATATTAAGTCTATCCCCACTAGGGTGGTCCAAAATTTTTTTTTATTATTTTTCATCTGACCGCTCCGTGAATTTGTTACATGTATTCATAGTAATAACATAGTAAAATTTCAGCGAGATGGCTCTAGTAAAAAGGGGTGCTCAATCGAGTGTTGTTTTTGAAATTTTTGTGTAAAATGCTTAATTTGTACTTTTTAATATATTATAATAAAACTAATATAAAACTTTTTTCCACTTAATTTTATTTGACTGTAACCAGGTTCAGCCTGTCAAGACCATCTTCAGGCTTATATACACAAATATGGGGGAGGGTAAGAGGGGTGGTCTACAAGGATTTTATTCGAATATGTGGGTTTTCTTACAATTGTTACTAAGTGGTCTTTGGCTGTCTAATTTCTAATTATTTTGGTTTTTTCCAGTAGGCATAATTACCTCGGGCGAAAAACCTTACAAGTATCATTCATTATTAATAACTCCAATATAAAAGAAAAATTTTATATTGACTCTCCATTAGTAATTCATTGGGACGGCAAACTGATGACCGATATAACTGGCAATAAGAAAGTAGAGCGCCTTCCGATTTTTGTCTCTGGTAATGGTTGTGAAAACTATTAGGAGTACCTAAACTTACTGCAGGAACGGGGGAACAAATATCTGATGCTGTTTTTGACACAATGCAACAGTGGAATGTCACAAATAAAGTCCGGGCTATGAGTTTTGACACTACTGCTTCTAACACCGGTGCCAAAAAGGGAGCTTGCACTCTTTTAGAAGGAAAGACAGGATGTGATCTTTTGTGGCTTGCTTGTCGTCATCACATATTTGAAATAATGCTTTCAAAAATATTTACTCTTTGTTTTGGGCCATCAAGCTTTGGGAAACATTACCGAAGGAGGACTATGATTGTCTTTACCTCGATAAGAACGCAGAACAGTTCGCTGAAAATACTCTTGAGAGTCTTACAACCGCTGTATCTAGAGATAATCAAGTTCGTGATGATTACGAAGAGCTAATAAAGCTCACCATGATTGTTTTGAACAAACCTCCTACGAAGATACATTGGCGCGCTCCAGGTCCGATTCATC
The DNA here is from genome assembly GCA_022606495.2 of Halesus radiatus. NCBI lineage: Eukaryota > Metazoa > Arthropoda > Insecta > Trichoptera > Limnephilidae > Halesus > Halesus radiatus. Next base: position 37,677 of record JAHDVE020008592.1, on the reverse strand, counting down.
ATGCTCGTTGGATGGCGAAATTGCTGTATGCTTTGAAGATTTTTCTCTTTAGAAATAATTTACAAGCATTTAAACTAACCAAGAGAGAAGAAAAATAAATTGTTCGATTTGTTAGTTTTGGTGTGCTCATCTACACCAAAGTTTGGATCGAAGCGCCTTTGGCAGCAGATGCGCCAGTAAATGACTTACTACTTTGGAAGAGCTTAAAATTGTACGAATCCATTGATTCCGAAATCAGTATAGCAGCTAGGGATGTCTTAGAGCGTCACTTATGGTATTTGTCAGATGAACTACTTGCATTTGCCTTGTTTTCTGACAAGCTGTCTGATGGTGAGAAACAGGCCATTGTTCAAATATAAATTCTGATGTCGGTAATCGTTCAGTACGAGGTGACTCTGTTAATCTTTCCTCAGAGGTTACATTAGACGCTTTTGCAACACAAAGAACGTTGAAAACACTCAATTCTTGAAATCAAGGACTCTTTCTTGCAATTACCTCCTGAGACTTGGAATGACAATGTTAATTACCTTCAAGGCAAAAGCTGCATCACAAATTTGCGTATTGTTAATGATACAGCGGAGAGAGGAGTAAAACTGTTTGAAGATTACAACACGTTACTCACTAAGACTGAGGAAGAAAAGCAATTTTTACTTCACATCGTTGAACAAAACAGAAAAATCGTTTCCACTGAAACATCCAAAAAGGAGTTAACAAACATAGTTTTGAAAGATTGCGACTAATATTATGTTAAATATTACTTTGTTACAAAATTTTATTCATATTTAAATAATTTGTATACTTATTTGATTAAAATACTTGTAATATTAATAAACCTTAAATTACGTGTTTTATTTAAAATCCTGAAATTTTGTCAAAAACTTATAATTCGATGAGCACCCCCTTGTAGCTAGCTACAGGCCTTAGTTTTAAGTCGCTATCTATATAAGTCTTAGATGTAAGTCACTAATTATAAGTCTGAATTAGGTATTTTCTAGTTATAAATCTTATCTGTAAGCCATTAGTAATTAATCTACTATGTAAATTATTATATATAAGTCTAAGTGATAAGGTATAGGTTAGATAAATTATGTTGTAAAGCGCCTTTGAGGTGATTTTCTCACGAAAACGGCGCTATAAAAATAATCCATTTATTATTATTATTATTATAATATTGTTGAACTAAACTCCTGCTCACAAGGTACTTGCAGTAGCTTAGCGGGTACAAGTTCCCATTGTGTAATTAATATTTTACAATAAAATTATTTTTTTCTGTCTATCTGCTATTTAATTTATACGGTTAATTTTTCTTAGGGTAGGCCTTTTCAGCCTTTATGAACTTCACGCCACTAGCTGGGAGTAAAGAGTGACAATGTCGCAAATCTGTCTGATCTGTATCCATGGAAACTGCACGCAAACAATAACAAACAATCAAACAACGTGAGTTTTGACGTAAACAAATGAACAAATATATTTTTTAAATATTTATTAGGTATTAATTATCTACAAAATTTTAATTCGCATTGCATGTTTGTTACTTAATATTAATAATTTGCTACCGGTTTCGACACTTCATTCACTAGCGCTCTTAAAACCAATTTAAATTATAAAAGTACGGAAGTAATTAGATAATGTTAAGTGGGGCAACGGGGGTGGTAATTTGGAAGCAGAAGGGTGGGAGGAGTCAAAATAAGGAAACATGGTTGTTGAAAATAAATAAATATACAGTTGAAACTGGACCGGTCAGTGGCTGAGTTGGCATCGCATTTGGGCCCCATTCAGGCGTCGTTAATTCAATTTTTCATCACGACACAAGCAACATCTTTCGCTTACTTTTTCCTAAGAACAGGTTTCATCTAGTGAGGTAGGTAATGTAAATCGTACAATATTTTAACTATATAACGTATGGCATTTATATTTTAAACATTCTGTATTGTAGGAGACTGTATTACGTTATATCAATTATCGTTGATTTATCGACATTGAAAATGAAAACTGAACTGAACTGTAATGGTAGGAGATGTTTTAAAAAAAATTATTATCGTTAATCAATTATTAAGTTTGTTGACCTCTGAAATGACAAAACAAGTGAAAGATTGAAAACGTATTATAAGTAGGTACATAAATTAACTCCTTATTGTCACCTGTGCTAATGGTATACTGTTCTGGTACTTATTAAAGGGCTTCATCACATAATCAGTTTGATATTAATGGTAAATTTTTTTTTAAAATTGATTAATTGTGTCGTTAAAAACGTCTATTTCATTATTGGAGCTGTGTATAGTATTTTAATTTCTTAATATAACCCATCTTTCTATGATAGGTTTTAATATAAAAAAAGTCTTTTATCCTCCTTGTTGATTTTATATAGATTGATTTTTAGGTATGTACAGCTTTTCAGCCTCTATGGACTGCACGCCACTGGCTGTGATGTAATTAGATCTAAACAATTATTCAGCTTCCAAACTCACATTCTCCATATCCTTTTCTACCCGCACTTGCTTGCCTCCACCCCTTATCAATAATTTAGTAATATTGACATATTGTGAAAAAAAAAAAACATAAAACGGTATTACGAAAATGAGGTGAGGGAGAGGAGGAAGAGGAAGGTTAGGTTGGAAGAAAGCCCCTAAGTTGGAAAGCCAGTATTACAAGAGGGGGTGAATGAAGATGGGAAGAGGAAGGTTAGGTTACAAGGGGGAGTTATGGGAGACAATTATATCGGCAGGACTTACCCTGGAGATGGCCTCTTAGATGTGAAGTCTGGTCCGGACATTAGTTTAGCTCAGATCGGCAGTGGTATTAGGTTCTCATCGTTCAAAGTCGTGAATCGATCGCAATCTCATAATTGGGTTGAGGGAGTCTCTAATTCTACGTTAAGTGAGTCAAGTAAAGTGCTTTCAAATCTCAGAGTTTATTGTAAAGTCGGACAAACATTGTAGGTTAAGAACAATCGAGTAGTTAGTAGAAAAGTCTTATTCTAAACATGATTCTAACGTAAAATTTCTCTCTTTCTGATTTTACGTAAAATTTCTAACCGGGTATTGCGAATATAACAAGGACTAGAACAACACATTAAGGGGAGATGCTAAATCAGCTTACAAAAGGAGATCTGGTCGGGAGTTGTTGGCAATGACGCCAGGGCTGGACATCTCTGCACTGAATTTAATTGGCTTTTAATTGGTAAGTCACCATGTTGAGTGCTTTGGCAGCAAATGACACGTATAGCTTCGGGTTTCAACCCGCATGCATATTACTTGGCCGTAACAAATTAGTAACACAAAATAACCGGCCTCTTTTCAAAGAAGCTGTTGACTCCTTGAGCTCCAGACGGGAAGTGCGTTTCAAGGGCAGCAAGGAGCGGCCGCTAAGCCGCTGTTGGCGCTCGCGTCGCTTTATCTTGTTTTGTTAATTTATGATCTGATTGGTTTAATTTGGGCGCTAGAATCGCCTCATTGGTTAATTATGGAGGGAGATGATGCGATTGCTTGCCTATGTTATTTGTTTAGACGAGTAGCTAGAACTCATCTCAGGGCCATCCCTTTGTTACATAACAACGGCTATAAATAAAAAAAACCAACACTACAACGGCTAATGCGACTGTTGCTATGACGGCCTCCGTGGTTGAGTGGTTACGATCCTCGGCTACGAATCCAGAAGTCGCCGGTTCAAATCGCGGCGTGCGCATTGAAATTTTATTCGATTAATTTGTGTTATTTAACAAATAAATCGTTTAAAATAGCATATAGTATACTATTCACGTTCCAGATAGGTAGATACTTTCAGTATCGCCTAGGGGAAATACCATCATTCAGAATCGAAACGTTGCTTTAAATGTTTGGTGACTAGATCTGAATAGCCAGAAACTGTACCACCTTCCTCTTCCCCATCTCCTTCCCCTTCCCAATCTTCGACCTTACAACATACCCCAAATGGGTATGCCATAGTCTCACTGGTTTCAGACGGTTGGGAGCGGCTGAGACTCTTGTGCGGTACTGACATATAAAAATTAATAATAATAAACTAGACAGGTTGATAAAAACAATTCTATTTTAATTTTCCTACCATTCGTAAAAAAATCATTATTTTTCTTGGAAAGTAAGGTACCTACGGTAAAATAAAGACAGATTGCCTAATTATTTGAATTCGTTGAAATGGAAACATGGTGAAATTTTCTTTATAAAAGGTTTTTGCGTAGCCGATAAAAAAGCGGAACTACTTTTTATTCCAACTTTTCTGAATGATTTTTATTTTAAAGTAGCTGATTACCCGGCCTTGCTCGGGATTTTTTTAAAAATAAAGTTATGAAGTTGTGAATTCTTGCCTGTCATTAGGGTGCCATAATTGATTTGACAGCGAAAGTAACTATCTCCAAATAAAGAAACATTCATTTTGCATATTTGCAAATATATCTAAATCTTAAAGTTTTTAAGTAGGTACCTACTCGTGTTTTCCATTTTGAAAATATTCTACCCAAAAAACATTCTTGAATATGCAATCTGTAGCCCACCAGAGTGTTATATCTATGGGCTAACCTAAATAAAACATGGCGGGTTCAATGTTTTTCATACTAATTTTAAAACGTTATAGCAACAGTTTTACATATTGGATTCAAACTACTCTCTAAACCTTCCCGGTACTAATAAGAACAAACTGTGCTATTTTCAGCGAAACCGGTACAGTTATTTTCGAGAAAATCGAGGACAAACAAACAAACAATCTTACATTGATTTTTATATGTATGGATTGTGAAATTATTTTTCATTCAATTTTTTTGCTTGTATCTCTGCAAGACATGTTTTTGTATATTTCATAGTTTTTTTTTTTTTAAATAATTTATTTGGCAAAAGTGAAATCGTTCGGAATTGTGATGGATTGTTTTAACAACGTTGAAGTGTATTATTAGTGTTAACTTCGGAGAAATCAATAATTTAACAACAGTGTTTACCTTTATTGTAGCAATTCAGATATCGGTATGAAAATTAAATCAACCATGTTATTATTATTAATTAAGCAAACAGATAAAGTTTTAATTTATTAAAATGTATGCATATATACATATTTAACAAAATAATAATTTTCCTTGTACATTTCCTTGTAATGATATTGTTTGTAAAAGGCACTTGTTCATAAATGTGTCTGTCATTAGTTTTAAGTCACTAGTTATAAGTCTTAGTTGTAAGTCATTAATTATAAGTGTTAGTTGTAAGTCACTAGTTATAAGTCTTCGTTGTAAGTCTTAGTTGTAAGTCACTAGTTATAAGTCTTAGTTGTAAGTCACTAGTTATAAGTCTTCGTTGTAAGTCTTAGTTGTAAGTCACTAGTTATAAGTCTTAGTTGTAAGTCACTAGTTATAAGTCTCAATCAGTTAGTTTCTAGATCACTAGTTATAGATCTTAGTTGTAAGCCATTAGTAATAAATCTTAAATATAAGTGTAAGTGATTAGTCATAGTTTAGAAAAAATACGCTGATTTTTCCACGTAAATGGCGCTACAGAAATAATCCGTTTATTTACTCCACCAGGAGGCCCCAAGGAAAATAATTTCCGTTAGGGCCAACGTCATCTTTGGAGGGTATTTTTAAGGGAGGGGAGGAAATTAAGTTCTGTCAATCCCAAATTTTTTATTTCGATAAAAATGAAAAGTTTACTATTATTACTTATGTAAATTATTTTATTAAATGTAAATAGGTAAAATATAATGTATAAGTGCTGCAAAACGAGGCAAAAACATCGCCCAAACATATGGTACGTCCATTACAGCAGGCAGACCGCGGCAAATGCTGACGACCGCGCATCGTGGCACGGTGAGCAAAACTCCGTACCCCCGCTTACTACCGCACCACTCGGCAATTTATCAACGCACGCACGCGTACGTATGTAATAACTAATTGTATTAATGTTTTTCGATGTAAAAAAAATTCTGTTGCGTTCGATAAATATTTATTTATTTTAAATAAAATTTAGCACTTTATTATAAACCACCAATTTATTGTATTTTTAACAAACCGGAAGCTTGATCTAAGCGAAACCGTTGGGGTAAAAAAATACATTACATTAGTGGTTTACATGTATAACAAAGTGTTTGTTTTATTTTATTTGATATGATTTCAAACCATAAAGCAATTGCTTCTGATGAAAACATTATTTTTATTTTATCCAATACATAAATTTATCACTGAGGAATACCTAAAATATGAACGCTCTGTTTTGTTTATTTACGGAGACATCGAAGTAATTAGAGACATGTCGAATATTTTTAGTTGGACATTAATTGGATGATAATTCTTTTAAAAAATATTATACAATATGATGTTTTTTGTAATACCGTTCAAATTGAAGGAGGTTAGGAGTTAACTCCATAGATTTTGGTAATTAACAATATAAATTTATTATTCAGAAAATACAACACATTCCCCCGTTGCCTTTAGAATCCCCGCATTACCAAAGGCGTCACTTTATTTACGTTATATATCTCTTTAATTGAGATCAATTTATTCATTGCGGTAGACGTATGTCCAAGTGAATGAAAGGGACAACTGATTAAGAAAGAGAAAGTGTGACTCAGAGTTTGATATATACGAGTGAAGGGTTGTCTTGCGTGTACTTCATTCCTTAGAAAAAATCTTATAACATAGATAACTATTGACATCTCGTATTGTCATTTACTTACGAATCACTGAAGATCAAGAGGTCATCATATTTATTTATACTAGATTTTTACAAATGTTCACACTTACGTGAGAACAATCCAGTTACAAAAACTTAGTTATTATGCGAAATTACAAATAATCGGACACAGGACGTATAAAACATAGAGTACAAAAACTCAGTCAATGGATACATAATACAAATAGAAGCAATTGACATAAGAGACATAAAGAGAGACAAAGTGATGCATAATATAATTAGCCCAATCATTGTTACATATTTTTAAGTAAACGAAGGACATTTTTTCTGAAACTGAATAAATTTTCGACAAAAATATCTACATTAACACACTTTATCTTATTATGTAGTAAAGCAGTACCGTCAGCAATAAACAAATTTCAAATCATGTATAAAAACAATACTACAGCGCAATGGGACTCACTACTGACATTGATTTAAAAAAAAAAAATTTATATGAATACCGCACAAGAGTTCCAAACTGCTCCCAACCGTCTGGAGCCAGTGAGACTATGGCATTCCCAATTGGGGAATTTTATGAGGCTGAAGGTATTGGGGAGGGGAAGTAGAAGGGGGAGAGGAAGGTGGTGAAAAGGGGAAATACCTGGCTATTCAGATCTGGTCACCAAACACGGCCAAAAGCCATTTCAAGCAACGTTTCAATTCTGAATGGTGGTCTTTCACCAGGGCGATACTGAGAGTATCTTCCACTCTGGAACACGTGCAAATATACTATATATTATTTTTAAATGAATTAATTGTGAAACAACACAAATTAATTAAATAAAAATTACTTGCGCACGCCGGGATTTGAACCCGCGACCTTCGGATTCGTAGTCGAGAGCCTTACCCCTCGACCATGGAGGCCGTCAAATGCTATATATACCATACATTTAGTTTTAATTGTCCCAGTATGACGATGCCCGTGATAAAACCGGTCCTGTCAAAAATAAATATGTGGAAAAAAGTTGCAAAGGTTTTTTAATTAAAAAAATCATATTAAAATGGAAATCCACCATAAATTGACAGTTTCAAAATTACAGATATTTTGAATGATGAAAATTTTGATTTCAATTCGATATAAAATTAGAAGCTGTCGTTTTAAATTCAACAACTCCTCAATAAATACGAATAAAATATTCAATTTATTTTTAATAACTTCTTAAAGCTTATAAACTTCATTGTAATATTTAATCAATGAATAAGATAATATTAGCATATCCTAAATGAAATTCGAAACCGAAAAAAACCACAGAAAATGTGACTGATACCTTTTTAATATTATATTTAAATATTACAATGAGGTTTATAAACTTCGATAGGTTATTAAAAATAATTTGAATATTCTTTCTAGACTTGTAGAAAAGTCAATAGATGTTTCATATAAACAAAAATTGGATAAGTACATCAGAGACTCTATCCAGATTGGAATTGTGTTTGGGAAGAATTTTGTAATCGTCATAAAGATAGCAGCCAATAATATGGGATTCAAAATGGAGGATAATATTGACAAGTCTTGTATTTGAAGTATGATATCGATGAAGATGGCGTAAATTGAACTGGTCTCATTAGCTAATAAAAATAATAATATCTTTATTGTAATTAAATTTAACTATAACTAAAAGACACGTATAATATAATAATGTAAGCGTACAGTGGTTTATAAAGTAAAATAGAAAATAATATAATAACAGTTAACAGTTAGCCTGTGTTGAGGCAGTAATTTGCAAATTATTTTGTAATTTTTAAATATCTATGAATTTACACTTGTTTTAAGATATGCTTCGTAAATCCTTGAATCAATCATTTCGAATCATTACTTTTAATCCAATTTTTTACATTGTGTTTGAATATTTTTTGTGAATCAGATTTTTTTTATGCTAACCGGAAGAATGTTGCAAAATTCTTATCGCAAAGTACGTAAAACTTCGTTGCTCAGAAGTAGTATTAATTAAGGAATTTGGAGTAAATCGTTGTTGGCATTTCTATTAATACGAGTGTTTAGTCTTTTTCATAGTATTTACGTTTATTTGAATAAAGATGAGTGAGGATTGTTTTAGCGTAAATCTGCCGAACATCAAATACTCTCATTATATCAAAGATTAAGTTCGAGTCTGTAATTAGAGGTAGCTTAAGAATAATTTTTATGATCGTTTTTTGTGCCTTTATGATTGGACCTAGTGCATATGAAGTACCACCTCCCCATGCTATGATACTGTACTCAATAATATATTGACAGACCGCAAAATAAATCATTTTCAAGTGTTGTAAGTCGAGAATGTTTCGTATGGTTCTGAAAAAGAGCATGGCTTTTCTTATTTTATTTGCGATGATTTAAGTATGAAGATTCCATTTGAGGTATAGATCAATGGTGAGGTGCTTAGTCGGTAAAGCGGTTGTCTCGGAAAGAAAGAGGTCCTGGGTTCGAGTCCCAGATGCGACTGATACTTTTTTTATTTTCTGCGGTTTTTTTACAGTTTCGTGTTTCATTTAGGATATGTTAATATTAGCTTCTCCAATGATTAAAATAATAAAATAGTTTCCCCATATGAGGAACTTCAGGGAAAAATATAATGACCTTAAAAAAATATATATATATATTCATATCTCGTAGATCAGCAAATGGCGATTCTGAAAATATAACTTTCATTGTAAATAATTATACGTAGAATTTATAAATCGTTATTTAAAAGTGAATAAAAAATCAGCTCATCAAAACACCGCGTTATGTTGGTACCATTGCAATTGAAATATCTGACGTCACGTGAGCATTGTGTTTTTGGATTAGAATGAAAAAAAAAAATTTCGATTTTGTTTTTCTATTTTTAATATGTATTTTTTTTAGTTTTGGCAAAATTTTAACTTAAGTTGAGTGACTTTAAGCTCTATAATTCCTGTTCAATATAAACAACTATTATTCATGAAATAAATTAGAGTATTCACGAACAAACTAATTATCAATCCGGATATTATGATAACATTAATGGTTCATACAATAATTTTCTTTGAGTTAAAGTTTCTGAAAAAAATTATTACTTATGTATAGTTATGGTTTACCATGAATAGAATATACAATTATGTATGGTAAAGCTCATACTTATTTTGAAATTTGACATTCTAACCTCAAAACTGATCAAAACCGACCGGCTATAGATTTGAAGCGTTTAAAAAATTTAAACATAGAAAATTACTTTAACCATGAAAACTAATTTTAGAATAAAAAAACGATATATACTGGTATTTAAATTTGAACGTAATTATTGATATAAAAAGAAAAAAAATGGACTGGAGTTCCTTATTATGCAGATTTTGTGGAGACAGTTGAATCTTCTTGAACAGGTTAAAGGTAATGCGACATAAGTCCCCCCGCTCAATGCTGTCGTCAGTATAAATTTGTTCATTGACGCGCTCAGGTATTTCACTTAGCCTGAGATGTTAAGTCAGGTGTCTATCCCGTTTAAGGTAAACGTGACACCTGTGGCTTCGGATCTTAACTGCTTCGCGCTTTAAAATACTATAGGTGATAAAACCCACATTTTAAGTAAAATAATAAACATGCAGATTGACGTACTTATCTTTGCAAACAGTGGTGTCGCTAGTGTAGATTTTGGGGATACAAAAATTTGTGGATTTATAAAATAGTTCGTTAGTTCCTCTTTTCTCCACCTTAATGTTAGGTAGTATACCAAGCTGTATTTATACTATAGAGTGAAATCCAAAATCGATAAGATATGAAATAATTTACCTGTTCGCTGTGGAAAAAAATATTTTTTGGGGGTGTGGTTTTTGAATAGGACCCTATTCACTAACACGTGAAAACTGACATTTTAAGATTTTAGCATCTTTTAAAAATGTTGACAATAGACAATATGAACAAATGATCCATTTTTTCCTTGTAAGCATCCCATCCATTAAGGCCGTATAAATTTAACACAAGGTTTATAACTTTGTCAATAGATGGCAGTTATGAACAAATCCATCACAATGTTTTACTTTATGTCAAGAGATGTCACTTACCTGAAGGGTCTTCTTATCGACATAAAATTTATAATATACAAGTGTATTATAATTGTAATATTTGTGATCTGAAAGTTTTAATGTAGAAAGTGAAATAAAAGTAAAAAAAAAAAAAAAAATTTGCCACGGTCGAGGATCAAACCCCGATCAACTGTTTTGACAATTAGACCATCAACTGTTTTAAGAACAGCGGCATAAATTCTTTATATGTAAGTCCTGACTATAATAAGTACATGTTTTTGAATTTTAGAATTAGAATGTTACGCAGAAATCACAATAGAAATTATATTGTTTAAAAATGTTGTGATATGTACTACTTTTTTTTCGAAGAAAGAGAAACGGCCTGACGGCCTCCATGGTCGAGGGGTAAGGCTCTCGACAACGAATCCGAAGGCCGCAGGTTCAAATCCCGGTGTGGGCAACTAAATTTTATTTAATTAATTTGTTCTGTTTCAAAATTAATTAATTTAATAATAACATATGGTATATTTGCGCACGTTCCAGAGTGGAAGATACTCTCAGTATCGCCCTGGTGAAAGACCCCCATTCAGAATTGAAACGTTGCTGGAAATGGCTTTCAACCGTGTTTGGTGACCAGATATGAATAGCCAGGTATTTCACTACCTTCCTCTTCCCCTTCTCCATCTCCTCCCCAATACCTTCAGCCTCACAACATTCCCCAATTGGGGATGCCACAGTTTCACTGGCTCCAGACCTTTGGGAGTATTTGGTACTCTTATGCGGTATTCATATAAAAAAAAAAAACAAAAAATTGTCTCATTTTTGGAATGAAAACTGTAATCTAATTAAATACCTGTGGTGCAATAGTAAAAATATATTTTTTAATACATTAAAATAGGTACAATACTTTGTTTGTTTTTACAGCGGTATTTGAAAATCACCTCCTTTGCAATTCCGGTCATATGAAAAATAAACATTCTTGAAAAATATCACAATAAGCGGATATGTTGCTTGATCGATGATGGAGGATATTGTTAGGCAGAAAGGATTGAATCCGCATAAACCTGTAAAAAATTCTATAACTCCTGTGGGCTTTTGGTCGTTGAATTTGATTAAATAGAATAAAAGTTTTGCAGCACAAAAAATATTTCAAGTCCTTCAATATTTACCATCAGTTACCATTCACCATGTAAATATAGGATACATAACATTTCCAGTTTCTTCCTGATTGCCTTTTTTTTAAGGATTCGTTTAATTTATTTCCGACCTTTCAAAACGAATGTCAAAAGGGATCGAATAGATGTCGGCAAAAATTTGCAAAAATCAAACCACACAATGTGAAACCTTTTTAGTGCGGATTCGATTTTTAATCCCCCAGGGGATGCGGGATAGGGCGTATTATGTAATTTTACCAAATCGATGATATATTATTTGGTCGGTACAGTAAAACTTAGTTTTTTATCGAAGAAGATGGAGAAGTTCCCCAAACACTTCATTGTAAAAAGAAATATAATGAAAATGGAAGTGCATGCACTACAAAAGAAGTTGACAAAACTACTTTAAACACCAAAAAGCAAGAATAAACACGAATTATTTAAAAAATTCCTTACTCCGTAAGAAATTGGTTAATTTGTTTGCTAGATTCATATATCTCAACGGACTGATTGTAACCATCAGAACACCGATGTCAGATAGAAATAATGTGTTTTTTCTACTCATATTACAACGAATAATGTTCCAGAACACGGAAATAATACATAGTAGGGAGATAAGCCAAACTCTTACACAATATTCGACAGGTATTTCTAGGCAGGTAGGCTCCTGTCATTTGTCATTCCTCCTTACCACAACAAGGGTCTTTTCAAGACCTGGATTCAAGTTCTATTATTATTCAAGCACTGCGAAACAACTGGCCCATATTGTTATAATAACAGAACTTGAATAGAACTTTCACAGAACTTGAATATTAACTTTGAAATTTTAACGACACTTTAAAATTCTCCGAAATAACCCGCCCTATGTTTAGGAATTCAATAATTCGTTTGTGTGAAAGCACTACGAAACAATGTATGAATATATCCTTGTATCAGTATAATTGATTGTTTTTCCAAAATACTGACTTTGGCAAATTTCTCAATGATCATCGATACCTATTCTTAAGGCGATTCAATGGGAAGTAATGAAAAATCGTGTGTTTTCAGTTTGAGAATTTGATGGCCTAGAAATATCATAGATCATTTAATTAAATAATGCAAGCAGAACAACCGTCCAATTTTTTGGTGTATCTTTTTATAAGCCTAGAAATAAAAATCAAGTATGAGATCTAAAAAAAATCTTTAAAGCGCAAAATATCCTACTCACGAATCTTTTTTCCGATATTGTCGTATTGTTCATTGTGGCAAATTATGTTTTTTAGAATATGACAGAAAAACGTTTTAATATTTATGCCCGAGCTTTACAAATTAAAATAAAACACACGTTTTGGTGACGTTTTTTTGCGTAAATCAAAACATGCGGCCGATGTTAAGCGGGAATTTCGACCTTGTAATCACCTGCATAAGGAAGACGTGATTTCGTTGGAATTTTAGCAAGTGGATAGCCTTAACACACTTTTTCAAAATCCGAATTTTATTCGATAACTGCCATTCTCGTGCCGACTCACATCACGAAAATTCAAAATAAACAATTTTCTCCTTTATAACGAGGCTTTGTTCTCGAAGGCTTCGTTAAACAAGTTATTTCTGAATCTGATGATTATTATTTCTATTTGACGTCTAATCTTGAAAAGAAAATACAAAGAACGAAATTGTTGGTTTGTATTTCACATCCCGTAGTAATAAGGACGGCGACAAAAAAGAATAAATGAATTCCATAAAATTTATTTCAGATAAATTCAACTATTTTTCCACGGGATTTTTTAACATTAAGACAGCCCTATATTATTACGGTTTATTATGAAAACCGATTTTTTTGTATCTGGATATTTTTTGAAGAAAGGAAAATATTTCCGGGTTAAGAGTAACATTATTTGAATATCTCCTTGTACATAATATAATATAGTACACAGCAATTTTTTTTTCTTTTTAGCCTTTAACCTAGCGGTAGTGTTGGAAACTAAAAACTTTTTTCATTGCACTAAAATTACTAGTAGTACGGTCTTACTATTTCACAGCCTTTAATACAAACAATATTACTATCTACCTATTTTTATTATTATGTACTTATTACTATTTACTTATTAATATTTACTTACTTTTATACATGTATTATTATTTACCTATTACTATTTACTGATTATTATTAAATCATAAAGCCGCTCATCTTAACACGGGACTGTCTTAATGAGATGAAGGGCTAATGTTTGTATTTTTGATTTTAAATTTAAGAATAAATAAATAAGAGGATAGGGGATGCATGGCTTTCCTTTTTTGTATCCAGCAAAAAAATTAGTTTGAGGTAGTCAAATGTATTGCCATAAATCAACTAAAAGTGTAAATTTGTAAATTAGAAACAGTTCATCAATGAAAAACGATTATGACGTAAAAAAAATCACAAAATTTATTCAAGAAATAAATTTTTATCAGAATAACCTGGCAATATTTGAATTTCCTACTATCATCACAGTAAGCGGAAGATGTTGTTTGTGTCGTGATGGAGGACTTGAACTTTCGATGTCTGGGTGGGTCCCAGAAGCGATGATGAGATGCCAACTCAGCCTGGTAGAAATATTAATATAATTATTAATTAGATGTTGGCTAGGTTAAGTCATACTCACACACGTACCTCTGTATTATCCAGAATAATTTTTAAAACCTAACCTAACCCAACTTTCCGTAACAGTCAGTAAAACGTATCAGTATTTCACTATTAAGATAATTTATTTTATTAATTAGTTCTGACAAATTGAATAATGCCTTGCCTTCAAATAAATTACAGGTACTCAAAGTATAGTACCAATAATTTTATTCAATATTACTTGTTCATCTAATCATATCGTTTCAAATTATTTATTCAGTGAACGACATTAAGCAAATAATTCGCAGCGTTCCGCTTTTCAAGTCCAATAATAAATAATTAGTGTTTAGAACAGCGGTTCCCAACAAGTTATGAAATATTAAAAAGAAATATATATATATATGTAATATAATATATATATATATATATATATATATATATATATACGAGTATATATATAACTATAAATTAAAGGTAGCGAAACAGATGATTTTTTGAAGGTCTTCCAGTCAAATGTCGACTTGACATTAAATACTTGACTAACTAACTAACCATCACGTAATTTCTCCGCAGGTGTAGGTAGAGAGGACGGACTGTGAAACAACTCGATCTTCGTATACACTTCTTGCTTCATTCACATTCATACAATGTCCCGTACATTCTCTTCTGTGATTTCGACTTTTGACATGGGCCGACCCTACCTCGGACGTCCCCGGCTTCTTCTTCCATTCTTTGTTCATTCGCTCTACATACCCAAACCACCTAAACGTCCCTTTCTTAAACTTATTCATCACGCTTACATCAGCCTTGCATTCTTTGCGAATCTCAACATTTCACACGATCATATATGGTTTTTCCACACATTCGCCACATACATCTCATTTCTACAGCATTCAGTTTAGATTCATTCTTCCTTTACCAGTTACAAATTTCACTGCTATAGATCAGGGTTAGTATCAACACTCCATTGTGGACTGCTAACTTCGCTTCTTTGGACAACTTTTTGTTCGCCCCAACCGCAAAAAGTACGTGCTTGTGGAAAAACTAACGAACACTCTCTCCTTTCTGAATGAAGTAGTAATATATGCAACGGATATACTTTCAAGAAAGGACGTGTCAATGTATTTATGAAGATTATTTAGTCTATTACAGTTATAGTTTAAGAAAAATCAGGCTTTATTTTTATTAAAAAACTGTTATATACCAATATACTGAAGAAGTGACAAAAATCCCCGAAAATATAGTTCACGTAAATATATAAGATGTAGGTAAATAGAGCAAAACACCGGTTACAAGAAGGTACTATAGTTAAAACTGAAAAGCTAGTTCGTTCTTAAACCTGCTGTGGGTCATGTGGAAAATGGCCACATTCCCTGCGAGGCAGTTAATTAATCTAGTATGTCTTATCGGGGCTTGATTATTGGTAAGTTAGTTCTACACCTGGAAGACACAGAAAACAGCCAGGATGTCAGGTACAATATTATTAATACACCGTTCAAGAGTTTAAAGTCCATAAGCAGAGATATATCATTAAACTGGCGTACCGTGAATTTTACCACATTTTTTATTTTATTTATTAAGAAATATGTTAAATGCTGTCAAGACAGATAATATAAACCTACTATTTTTTATCCTAAGTAGTTTGGGAACCCTAGCTTGGAGTATGGTTAACTTTATCCTTAATTCATCATTAAATATAACCAACAGGGTGCTCTAAAAGTCCGTATTAAAATCCAATAAATTACGGGTAGTATTAAATGTGCATATATTTCCTCAATCAAAACTCTGCCAATTATGGGTACCATTCTCCACTGTCCAGAATGACGAGACTTGTTAACTCAAGCCAGGGTAAAATGAGGTCTACATGATTTTTTTCAGGCAAATGCACAGTATATACTG
Organism: Halesus radiatus; assembly: GCA_022606495.2. Lineage (NCBI taxonomy): Eukaryota > Metazoa > Arthropoda > Insecta > Trichoptera > Limnephilidae > Halesus > Halesus radiatus. The sequence goes on along the minus strand of JAHDVE020008592.1, from coordinate 21,400 downwards.
TATATTGCGTATCCTGATGAGGGAATACAATAAAAACGTATTTGTAAAAAGCATTAACTTTGTGGCTCGCCATAATTTACAATAAAAAAAACACATAAATTTGTTGTAGGCCACTTTTATTTTATTAACACTCTACTGGTTTCGGAAGCACCCTTACTTCGTCAGGAGAATATTATAACTGTTACAGTAAAAACGGTTTGTATTTATTTATGACTTAGAATTTTTTCTTTATGTTAAGTAACCCAAACCTTTATTTTTTTTACATATTCTTACAGCGATGGTGAGGTGATTTTAAACAAAAACTGCGCTGTATAAATCACCAAATTTTATTATTATTATTATTCCATGATTCCGCATCATATTAAGGGGGAGGGAGATGTTACCGATTAATTCGAAATAATGATAATATTACTACCCAATACGAAAAGTAGAATGTTTATAAACAGAAAAAAAATATTTTTCACGGACTTATAAAATTTGCATGGGCATTTATCAAAATCAAATAAAAAGTGTGACTTTTCTGACCATTGACCAAACGTGTAAAAAAATAATAAAAATATGGGAATGATTTGATAAAGTAGACACATATTTCATTCAGTCTATTTCCGGAACCTTTTTCAAAAAATAAATTTAACCTTAACTTTTGTAATCCGCTTTTAAAAAACTTTAAAGTCAGACTAAACCCGTATCATTTTTTTACGGAATTTTAAATAAGAAACAGCGTTGCATTTTTTGAGGATATTCAACAAAATTTAAAATTTATGATTTGATTTTGATAAATAACAAGCCCATGAAAATTAAAAAAAATAATCATAAATATTTTTCTCTTTAAAAACATTGTTTATTTTTATGAGTAATAATAGTATCATTATTTCGAAAGAATGAATAAAAAAAAATTTAAAATTAAAATTAAAATGTACCAGTCGTATTTAGGAAACGAACCTAGGACCTCTGTCTTACCGAAACTACCGCTCTACCAACTAAGCTAATAAGACCAGTTCACTTTACACCATCTTCATCGATATCATACCTCAGCTTCAATCCCATATTGTTGGCTGCTATCTTTATGATGATTACAAGATTCCCAGATGCGACTGATCTTTTTATTTTCTGTGGTTTTTTTTCAGTTTCGTGTTTCATTTAGGATTGGTTAATATCTTTTTCAATGATTAAATATTACAACGAAGTTCATGAGTTTCAATAAGATATAAAAATAAATTGAAAAATTAATAGTCCCTCTCTGTTGATCCTCTCCACCTCAAACAAAATTCAAAACGTACTATTTCTAAATAGTGTAAAAATTCAAAATTTCAGGGATTTCAGTGCTTCGGGAAGTGGGATGTACGCGTTAAGGGGAACGGCTGCGGTGCCTGCTTCATACAAAACTGTATTTTGGATTGGAGGCCAAAATACACATCCAAACTGAATGATCTATTTTTTTAATTGTTTAGTAAATATCTAGTACGGATGAGAAGTATTTTATTTATTTTTGTTTTACCTTATGAAATATCGGCCATTAAAGGAATTGATTTTTCGCGATTTCAATTCAAAATTTAGTTTTGTATGAAACAGGCACCGCAGCCGTTCCCCTTAGCATAAAAAAAATAGTAATTATTGCCCCCCTTCTTTTATGCACAAAGTTAGTAGTTTCTAGTTTGCCAATCAAAAGTTTCAGCGCTGTTAATCATTAACCAAGAGCGTTTCCCAAATTCTCCGTTTCGGCGCCGCTAAATATTATTCATCGTTATAATTATTTCTTATAAATATTCATGGATTAGGAGCTAGGAGATAGACTAGCGTAGGCATGAGCAGGGTTGCCAATAATTACAATTATCAAGATAACCAACCCTTTTAGATTAATTAGAACTGTGCTCCGCTGCGCTGAATCTTATTAAGTATTGGGTTGAGTTAAAGTTCTAATTGGTATAATCGTACATATTTATTCGTGGCTGTGAGTTGTTGGAAACACGGATTCATGTGCACCTTCCGTCTGTTTATATTTTTTTTAATTTGAAGCCGCACAAGTGTTCCAACTGCTCACGACTGTCTGGAGTTAGTATTGCAATGTCATTAACAATTAGGGCATGCTGTGAAGTTGAAAGAGTGGGGAAGAGAATGAGACGGGGAAAAGGAAAGTTGGAAAGTACCTGCCTCTTCAGATCTGGTCTTCGACCCCACTTAAGCCCGGTAAACTTGTAAGGATACCTACCCGATAGCAACTTGACGAACGTAAACATCTCTCAAACTGAACTTTAAAAGCAACTGAAAAATCGACCATCAAATGAATGATTTATTTAATTAATCAAATAAGTATATTTGCAGTTACCATTTCAGGTATTTTATTATTCTATAGATTTATCCAAAATTACTTGTTTATGTGAGTTGGTATTGATTGAACGTCCGGTCAAATTATAGTGGTAAGTTTTTATTGCAATTTTTAGCATTTTTGCTGCGATTTTATAGTTGAAAGCTGCCGTAAGAATTCTTATTTTTAATTGTGCGTGAAACTTTACAGTAATTTCTCTGTATTTATTTGATTTTACGACCCATGGGATTTAAAATGTAGAATAATAATAATATATCTTTTTTGCTGTTATTAATAAATTAAATTATTTGTTTACAATATTTTTTTATACCACTGTTTTAATATATAAATATCTACATATTTCAGAAGCAAAAATTTGTAATAAATAATAAACAATTGATTTTTTTGTTGTTTTTTTTTGTGATGAGGGAAGCTTTGCTTCTGAAACATACATGTATATTTATGTTTATATATTAAAAACAATGGTGTAAACAAAGTTATTTTTACAAATTATAACAATAATTGCACATCTTTTGAAAAAATTATTTTCATTGTTAATTAAATAAAAAATATACTTTGTTTACACCACTTTATAAATATACGTAAACATCTACATGTTTCGACAGCAATGCTATCATCATCAGGAATACTAAAAAATAATTTCAAGTATAGACAAACGGTAAAAATTAGAACACAATAATTTAAGAATATACAAATTATAAACATAAACAAAAATTGATTAAAGTAGGTACGTAATTAATTAAAAATGCAAAAAAACGTAAAACATTGAATGACAAATTTATATTAAACATTAAACAAAAATCATTATTACTATTAATATTATTATTAATATGAAAATAAATTCAAGGGATATTTGAAAAATATTTGATTATTTAATAAATTTAATTCACTATTAACAATTTTTCTTATATAAAAAATTTCAAATTTATCTAATTGTCATCCGGTTGTATTTGTATATAAAACCTTTAAATCTTTATTTATATCAAACGAATGATTGGTTTCTAAAATATGATTTGCAAATTCAGAATAATAATTATTATTTAAACACCTTAGGTGTTCCTTAACTCTAAGACTGAAAAGTCTTTCCTATAGTTGATATTGTTACAATAATAAATAGATAAATTAATAATGACATCACAAAGTGAACACCAATCGTTTGAATAAATTATATCTTTATTGTATTTAAGTTTGGAATAACTAAAAGACAAATTGTACACTGGTTTATAAACTAGATACATAAAGAGGAAAATATAAAATAATTTATAACAGTGATGTAAAGAAAAGAGTTGCATAGTTATGAGTTAAGGTTTCACATAACCCGCTTCAATAGATTAGCCTGTGGTGAGGTATGAATGATAACAACGGTTGGCCCGCCTATAAAACCATACGTTTTTGCATAGATCGTAGTTTCGCAAATTAGGATATTAATGAATATTTCGAGAGATACGGAATAAAATGCACACAATGTTGGTAGTTTATTCTATGCTGTATCTCTGTAACGAATGCTCCGATCGCGTTACATTACTGTGATTTGACTTGCAGGAAATGTTTACGGGCAGAAGTGCGCCATTTTCACACATATATTACATCCTTGTTAGTCCAGTCAGCGGAGCACTAAAGGTGCACACATGTAGCAATTGTAAGATAGATCAATAAGCTTTATGTTCTTTAAAAATAATGAATCCTTTGAGAGAGTTATAGAGGTTATTTATTTTTATTTTTATTTATTTAAGAAACACACAAGACATGTACAAAATGAGTGGTGTACAAATTACAAGGTTTTAGAAAATTATTACAAGGATCGGTACCAATGACACGTCTCTATGTAATATGTAGTAAATGGCTATAAACATTTTACCGGGTGGTGTTAATACAATTGATACATGGTAAAGATAAAAAGGAATTTGAAAAAAATATATAGTGTATAAGTTATGTGCTGTGTGTGTGTGTGTGTGTGTATGTGAGAGAGAGCGAGTGTGAGCTATGTGTCTGAATAGTGCGATGTACTCGAGAGTTGTGATTGCGCATTGATGTTACGAGTAATATTTTTCTTAAATGAAAGAGTATTACAAATTTTTTATATTTACAACTTCATTCTGTAATTGAAAATAGTTTTTTGTATTTTACAATACATTTAATCTTCGAACTGGCAACCCTTATTATTATTTTGTATCTCTATTGTACCAATTCTCGTTACTTGAACTAAATAATATCCAATATCTTAACAAAACGTTTAATTTATTCTTGACTAATCATTTTCTCCCATTACTTTCTCAAGGCGAAAACTTGTTTGACTACTTATTTAAATATTCAATGATTAAATTACCTCCCAAAACTGTTCATCAATCTTTCTCTTGTACTATTATGATTTTTTTTATCGTTTTGTAGAGAAATGAAAAATCCACGTTTTGTTAATTAGAAAGAATTTTTGGTTTTAAATTTTTGAACATGTAATTAAAAGAATGGAATTAAAAAAAAAACAAACATTTAATTTGGTTTGTAAATTTACCTAGGAGAAAAAAAATCTTAATTTATGCGGTAATAATAGTTTTTCGGCGTTCTTCGTAATGTTTTTATTTGAAAAATATATATACAAGGCATATCCAGAAAGTAAGTGTACTGAATTTTTGTAGGTTACAATTTTTTTTATTGAAACTAAAAAAATTACATGGTTACCGTAGAACATATGTAAGCTATTTTTCGACATAGTCGCCATTCCTCTCAATGCAGGTGGTGAAGCAGGGTATCAACTTTTTGATGCCTTCCTCGAAGTAGTTTCCCGCCAACCCCTTCGTCCACTTCTCCACCTCCTCCTTTACCTCCTCGTTGGTTGAAAACCCTTTTCCACCCATGTGCAGCTTCAGGGAGGTAAAGAGATAATAATCTGAAGGTCGTACATATTTTTTTATGTGAATACCGCACAAGAGTCCCAACTGCTCCCAAGAGTCTGGAGCCCTTGAGACTATGGCATACCCAATTGGGGAATGTTGTTAGGCTGATGGCTGATGGCTGATGGCTGATGGCTGATGGCAGTGGGGAGGGGTGACGGGAGTGAACGGGAAGAGGAAGGTGTGGAAATACCTGACTATTCAGGTCACTAAACACGGTTAAAAGAAATTTCATCAACGTTTCAATTCTGAATGGTGGTCTTTCACCAGGGCGATTCTGAGAGTATCTTCCACTCTGAAACGTACGCAAATAAACCACATATTATTAACAACACAAATTAATTAAATAAAATTTATTTGCGCACGCCGGGATTTGAACCCGCGACCTTCGAATTCGTAGTCGAGAGCCTTACCCCTCGATCATGTAAGCCGTCAAAATATGGAACTAACAGTAAGGCGTAGCGTTTTTGTGGTTATTTTTTTATTTTTTTATATTTCTTAGTGTCATAATTTACCACCATAATTATATAATAGAAAGCTCTATATTTGCGAATGAGTTTAGCAGGGTTCAAAAATTTTCAGCTTAGAAAGAGTGGTAGATACTCTCAGTATCGCCCTGATGATAAAAAGTAGCGTGCATTGATCTATGACGAACGGTAGGCTGTGTGTAGGTTCAAATTCGAGTATGAATTGTGGATTATATTAGAAAATTACCATTTTAATATCTTAATAAAAAGTATAAATTTTGTATAATAGAAACAATGAAAAAAATATTCTCAAATTTATGGAAAAAGTATATTTTGATTAAAAACTTATCATTTTTTTTTTAATATTTCTAATTATTGAATATAATATTAACACCCTCAAAATGAAACATGAAACTGAAAAGACACAGATAAGAAAAAAATTATAGGTAGACACTCGGACTAGAACCCAGGACATCATTGCCTACACGGGACCTTCTGTGTCTTTTCGGATTAATTTAAATAGTTTTTATTTACGAAAGATATTCCCGGGCTACGAATAACCTGAAAATATTTGTCTCGTGATGGAGGACTTGGCCAGCCGAGGAATTAAACTCACGACGCATGGGGGTATCCACTGACCGGTTTCATTTTGACAATTAATTGAAAATTATCTTCAACGCCTAAAAATACATAATAATGAGGTTTACAAGCTTCAGTATGTTATTCCGAAAATACTTAAATTTCTTTAAAGGTTCGTTTATTTAGGATAGTCACAGCTTTTCAGTATTTATGAACTGTATGCCTCTGGTGACAGACCATCATTTAGAATCGAAACGTCTATGACAGAAAAATATTGACTTAGGGTAAAATAAGGTTTAATTGTTAATTGGCACTGGCGTTCGCTGGATGTAGGTGGTATATAAACAAACATTAATAATACTCGTATAATTTGGTTTGAATAAGTTACCAGCGTTAATCTCCATAATCTACGATCTAATAACCTCTCTGAACTTACTACAATACCATTGCCACTGTTATGGGATGGCCGAGACATTGAAGCATTGGAAAGAAAAAGCCGATAGATCTTTATTTATAAAATTGCAATGTGCGTAATTGTTTTATTTCAACTATTTTTTAAAATTTTTATTTATTTATGTAGAAAATAGAGATACAGACAGTAGTAATTTCGCAACAATATAGAAATATTTGGAGAAGTCTCCTGTACCCTAACCTATTTCTCACTGATTAATTTGTTATTGTTAATAGATGCAACACGAGCAAATAAATCACGAAAATGTCAATTTGTTTTGTTTAACCCCATTTTTTCTTTAATTTCCCTTTTCCCTTTTCCCTTTTCCCTTTTCCCTTTTCCCTTTTCCCTTTTCCCTTTTCCCTTTTCCCTTTTCCCTTTTCCCTTTTCCCTTTTCCCTTTTCCCTTTTCCCTTTTCCCTTTTCCCTTTTCCCTTTTCCCTTTTCCCTTTTCCCCCCGTTTCCCTTTTCCCTTTTCCCTTTTCCCTTTTCCCTTTTCCCTTTTCCCTTTTCCCTTTTCCCTTTTCCCTTTTCCCTTTTCCCTTTTCCCTTTTCCCTTTTCCCTTTTCCCTTTTCCCTTTTCCCTTTTCCCTTTTCCCTTTTCCCTTTTCCCTTTTCCCCTTTCCCGAGACTTTCAAATGCCAAATATTATTTCATAAATCATGATATCTTAATATTGAATTAAGTTATGATTAGTAATGAGCAGTTCAGTTATTTTTTCCTTTATTTCCACTTTCCCACTTTTCCCTAGCTGCCCTTTTCCCAAATTATTTATATTTCCCGATAGAAATTTTTCCCCAATTATCTCTTTGTCGTGTTCCCTTGTTCTCATTCTCACTAGTTTATCGGCATTTTTTTTCTTTTCCTATTTTTCTCTTTCTTTCAGAGAGACATTCAATTGCAAATATAATTTCATATCATGTTCCCACAAATTTTATCATTCATGTTTACAAAAAAAAAGATACAAAAAATCTATTTTGTTATAAATCAAATATCAAAGACACGGTTGATATATATTTGGCTTATTTTACACTTTTCAAATTTAATTAAAAAAAACAACGACATTTTCTCGAAACGCAATTTCAGCAATAAGGTCCTTTTTGCACGCAGCGCTTGATTAGATATTGTTGCGCTGCTCGTAAATACGTGGAAAGTTTAGATTTACGACGCAACTAACTAAATAAGCGTGCACGACGTGCTTCAAATAAGTTCATTGGCGACGCTCAGCGTCCAGATAAATTCAGGGCGCACACAACATTGAAATTCCCTATAAATTTTGCGAAAGGTTACATAAAGGTTACTAGTGGGTATCCGCGGAAATTAAAAAAAAAATAGGTATTTTACATCGTCATCGTATATTACAATCTATGTACAGTTTTTGTTAATATGTCATACATTTTTGTCAAAATTTGATTTAACCATCTGATCATCTTAATGGCTTGTTTGAATAAAGAGGCCTCAAGTGATAAATGTGCCCTTTCTACGATTTGTCACCAAACGTAAAAAAAACTATCGGAAATACTTTAAAATGGCTTCACAAAGACTACCCTTTTATTTGATTATTTAAATTTACTTTGTAGATCTCAATTCCATGTTATAAAAATAAAAGCATTTCTTCAAAATTCGCAGAACATCTCTTAGTAAATAATCACGTCCCGCTTAACAACAACAAGCCTAAACCCTTACATATAGAAATAAAGGGTCTTAGATTAAATTTACTTGAACAATTATAAATTACTAAACGAACGAATGATCCTAATATAACATTTATTAACAAAGTAAGGAAAATTAAATATTCAGCGCTTCTCAGTATGTTCACATTATCAAAAAAATATAGCAAATTTAAATAAATCAATTAAAAAAACATTATCAGTTAAATATAAAAAAAATACGTTATAAATGTTAAAACCTCACAAAATTCAAAAGCTTAATTGTTTTCTAACTAAATCGGTTTTACCGATAATAAATCATTATTTTTAAAAACCCGTCCAAATTAGAATTGGGGGAGTAAATAAAATAAGTCGTCACAATGAGGATTAACCGCAGTTTGAAAATGGCTTTGAACACCGAAACAACTGTCAGAATAATAAAAACTAAAAATACTTGCAGAACTTAATAATAACATTAAAAACAAAAAAAATGTAGTTCTACGAATTAAAAACAAAAACAATTAATATCTATATACTCGTCTAATACTCTAATTTTATAAGCGAATTTATTCTTCAAATCGTTCGATTTTCATATCAACTCCACCCCATTTGTAAAGTCATATTCCCTGTCTAATATGATTTCATTACGTCTCGATTACACTGTTTTATTAATCATTTTTTTGTAATATATGTGCAATGTTTTCTCCCCCAACGTGAATACCCTTCAATTATTGCTTTCCTCTAATATTTTGTTATTTCCCTGTTTTTTTTGTAGTATACCCTGTCTCAGAAAATAATTCGTTCAATATTATTTACGGTCCGCTACCGCATTGACAGGATCAGAATCGAGATTATTATCAGCAGTTCTCCTACGAACAGAACCCCGAGGACTTGTAAGAACATGGGAAATCTCATCTTCAGCATCAGTCTCCTGCCACCTCCGAATCCTTAGCTTGGTGCTCCGTAACCCTCAAATGATGTCAGGAACGCATTTTCACCCATGTCTTCGAGGACTTTCACACCAAAATTTCAACTTTTTTTTCGAAAACAGAGTAAAAACTTAATTTTGTTATGAAATATAGGCATTCGCTTATACGCATAATATTCCATAACTATTTTATTTCATTCGAAGATATGTATTTAAAAAAAAAAAATCATTTTTCCCTCTTCCTTTGTCAACTGTGGTTAGAGGTGCAGAAATGTGGAGATAATCTTTTCCACCCAGTGAGCGGGCTGCCTATTGCTGCTGTAGGGCTTTTATTTATTTTTATTTCAAAGAATTGTAAATTGTGTTTTATGTGCTAGCGGCACTTCCTGATGGCAATCTTATATTTAATCCCGCTCACTAAGGTAATGGAGGGTATAAGATGGAATTTGGGGGGAGACGGAGGGGGTAACTATATTATTATATGAAATTATATGTACTGTGATAAAGAAATTATTTTTTGTGTCTATTATATTATGATAATTAAAAAAGGACCAAATTTTATAGTTTGAACATATGTAGATTTTGGACGTAACAATGAACAATTTGATATTTTATTTTTATTACACATAGGTAAAATACAAAAAAATCTATTTAAAATTATGTATAGTATAAATTTATTTACTTTGTTTTCAGCAACAATTGACATTTTTCAAATAACAAGAACTTAAAAACAATTGTTCTTGAAAAACTGACAGCTATCGTGTCGCTAAATGGACGGAGGTCAGATAACTGACCGGGTTGCATTTTTCGTAATCTACTCAATATGTGCAAACTTTATGGCGGTTGTAACGGACATCCCAAATCTAATGATTTTAGACGCCCGTGTGTTATTGTATGAGAAATATTGAAACCCATAAGGATGTTTACAACTTGAAAGTTAGAAAAATATGGACCGTTTGTCGCCGGTCTTAAAACTATCCACTTTTGACTTACAACCTATAAAGGATTAAACGTAGAACGAAATTATCAATAATTCTCTCAAGGCCGATATTTCAACTCGGCTTGAGAGATATTTAGTTTCGCTCAGTTACCATCGGATAGGTTTCTCGACAACCCAACATTCCTGAGTATACTGAAATACCGGCTCTCGGTATCCAAAACCAAAAGAAAAAACTCAGTTCTAAAATGGACAGCATTATCCGACAATAAAAGTATATGACAACCCACCACAAGACATTAAACACATAAATGATCCCATTAATTTAAAAACATCTTTAGAAATATTCCCACTCAACAAATGCCAATTCGCTTTAAAAGGATAAGTGGAACTATTTATTAACAGCATTTTATTTTATGAGGCCTGTTTTTTTAAAAGCAATTTTGCGGGTTATTTTATGTGTATTTTTATTAACTACATACTGTTAATTTGTTTTATATTCTACGTATTTCTTTTCATTCAACTTACGTGGTAATCAATGAGTTGTAACAACTAAAAAAAACTACAAACGATGTTAATCGTTAATCATCGATGAAGATAATATAAACATAACCTAAATGAAACATGAAACCGAAAAAAACAACAGAAAATAAAAATATATCAGTCGCATCTGGGACTCGAACCCAGGACCTCTGTCTTTCCGGGACAACCGCTTTACCAACTTAAAAAAAAATGAGGATAATATTGACAAAGTCTTCAATTTGACATATGATATCGATGAAGATTACATAAACTGAACCGGTCTCATTAGCTAAGTAAAAAATTGATTTAGTTTTCCATAAGTAAATACCGATATTGTAAATAAAGATTTGCGATAATGTGTTATTACAAATTAGGAGATATAAAAAGAACATGTTCAACTATGCAGATTTCATTTCATCAATGTTTAAAAGTCTTTAAAATTATTATTTAAATCAAAACGGATCCAAAATCACATAAAAATCACTGATAAAGTGAAATCTGAATTATCAACCACCATTTCACAAGTTAAACATATTATTTTTGATTGACACATCGTCAAATGTATTATTGATGGATTTATATAAAAAGTAGATCGCTCTGAATACAGATTTGAACATCTATGAAGAAATCGATAATCCCATAAAATACACAAGAAGTATTAGTTGTTCATTATGAAATTGGTAACCAGAAAAAACTAAAGTTTTTTTTTTAAAGTGATCCTTAAGACCAGCATTGTTTTTATATAGTTGGCGTAGAGAAGCGGTCGTTCAAAAAAAAAACAAAGAAAAAGTTTCGAAAGCCATTTGCATTGAAGATTAAGTCTTGTAGAAGATCTTAAGGCCCTGTACTACCTAATTAAGAAATATAAGTTCCTTAGTAGAGAATAACAAAAGGATGCTCGCGCTTTTATGTAAAACGGTTGTTTTTGAAACGTTGCTAAATGTTGAACATTATACCATTTTTCTAAAATTTAACTTAATTAGGCCGGTCCTAGAAAGGATCCTGTGCATATTTTTCAAAAATATTATTAAACACAATCTTCTCTCTAATGAAAATAGGATTATTGTGACAATATTTAGATAACTGGGAACAAATTCTATTGGTGATGTGTTCACGAAACATTACAACTAAATCAATTACTCTCAGTATCGCCCTGGTGAAGGCCACCATTCAGAATTGAAACGTTGCTTGAAATGGCTTTTAACCGTGTTTGGTGACCAGATCTTAATAGCCAGGTATTTCCCCACCTTCCTCGTCCCCTTCTCCTTCCCCTCCACAATACCTTCAGCCTCAAAACATTCCCAAATTGGCAATGCCATAGTCTCACTGGCTCCAGATGATTGGGAGCAGTTGGGACTCTTGTGCGGTATTCATATAAAAAAATTACATATAGCTAATTATTACTTAAATTATTATATTTAAAAAAATGAGTTCAATGTAATAATTGGTTGAATATAAAAGTACCTCAAAGTCAAAATGTACAAAACTACCATTTACACCTTGTTCTAAATTTGAGTGCAACTATGTTTGCTCTAACAATTTCTATGTGGAAAATATAGCATTACTGCCTGATGTGTACCCGGCCTTGCTCGGGATTTGGAATAAAGTTATGAAGTTGTTAATTCTTGCTTGTCATTAGGGTGCCATAATTGATTTAACAGCGAAATAAACCACCTCTAAATAAAGAAACATTCATTTGAATATTTTATTTCATTCTAAACGTTTATTTTTTCAAAACATATCTATATAATAAAGTTCTTAAGTAGGTACCTACTCGTGTTTTCCATTTTCAAAATATTCTACCCAAAAAAACCTTCTTCTTTTGAATATGCAATCTGTGGCTAACCAGAGTGTTATATCTATGGGCTAACCTAAATAAAACATGACGGGTTTAATGTTTTTCATACTAATTTTAAAACGTTTTAGCAGCAGTTTTACATATTGGATTTCATTAAAACTACTTTCTAAACCTTCTCGGCACTAAAAAAAAACAAACTGTGCTATTTTCAGCGAAACCGGTCCAGTGATTTTCGAGAACATCTTGGACAAACAAACTTACATTGTTATTTTTATTAACAATAATTATTAATCTAAAACACTCATCCAAATTGAAAAAACCTTCCGAGCAAAGATAAATGTCGCCGGCAGGACTCGAACCCGCAAATAATATAATAAAAAAAATAAAATAAAAAATATAATAAAAAACAGTAATTATTGAATGGAACACTAACACTAGTATATTGATTAACTTGGCGAGTTTGCGATAAGCCGACGTAGCTCAACGGTAGAGCATCTGACCGGACATTAGAAGGGTGCGGGTTCGAGTCCTGCCGGCGACATTTATCTTTACTCGGAAGGTTTTTTCAATTTGGATGAGTGTTTTAGATTAATAATTATTGTTTATAAAAATAATAAGTGTTACCCTTTGCGCTATGCACAAAAATCTTGTCTTAAGTTTTTAAGAACTTTGGTTTATCAATTAATAAATATTTGACAAGTCAAAGCAATTTTCACCAATAAAATGTAGACATAATTTGTCTCGACGCCATCTATTTGAGGGATTTAGCCGTTACAAGCCTCTCTCATACTAATAAAGTTGGTTGTTTACAGGTGAAAATATAATAAAAACAGTAATTATTAAATGGAACACTAGTATATATTGATTAACTTGGCGGGTTTGCGATAAACCGACGTAGCTCAACGGTAGAGCATCTAACCGGACATTAGAAGGGTGCGGGTTCGAGTCCTGCCGGCGACATTTATCTTTGCTCGGAAGGTTTTTCAATTTGGATGAGTGTTTTAGATTAATAATTATTGTTTATAAAAATAATAATTGTTACCCTTTGCACTATGCACAAAAATCTTGTCTTAAGTTTTAAAGAACTTTAGTTTATCAATTAATAAACTTACATTGATTTTTATATATATAGAATTAAAAAAAAATCACATTCGTATTTCTACATGGAAAATCTCATAGCGAACACAGATGCTCTCAAATAAAAAGAAAGACACAAATTACCTTTTGATATTGGGGTACTCCAAATACATACGTAATGCAAATTAAACTGTTTCTGTTGGATAGAAGGATATAAAGTTGCTAATCGATGAGGAAAACGAAATGCTTACTTACTGTTTTGTCCTAGTTGTTTCAGGATCTGTTGACAATATGATTAATAATAAATAAATACAGTTGACTGATGGTCAATATTATAGATATGTGTTATGTTTAACACATAAAATTCAATGTACTTCTAAGAATGGACCCGGGGTGACGATGATAATGAATTTGCTCATTACCATTAGTCCGGTGTAATTTATTTATTTTATTATAAAAAAAACCAGTACATTGGTTACAGTGAAAAACAATTTTCAGAAATAAAAATTATATAATTATTATTTTTATAAACAATAATTATTAATCTAAAACACTCATTAGCCGTTACAAGCCTCTCTCATACTAATAAAGTTGGTTGTTTACAGGTGAAAAATATAATAAAAACAGTAATTATTGAATGGAACACTAGTATATATTGATTAACTTGGCGGGTTTGCGATAAGCCGACGTAGCTCAACGGTAGAGCATCTGACCGGACATTAGAAGGGTGCGGGTTCGAGTCCTGCCAGCGACATTTATCTTTGCTCGGAAGGTTTTTTCAATTTGGATGAGTGTTTTAGATTAATAATTATTGTTTATAAAAATAATAATTGTTACCCTTTGCGCTATGCACAAAAATCTTGTCTTAAGTTTTTAAGAACTTTAGTTTATCAATTAATAAAAATTATATACATTAATACATGTATTTACCGGATTACGTGTGTAGTATATAAGTTTGTGCATGTGTAAATGTGTTTGTAGGTGTGAGAAATGGTGATTTACATATTATAAAAGTGATGCCATATGTATGCGCATTGAGCATTTAATACAATTGTCGAGATGCTCCTTTTAAATATGCCCAATGAATCCAAAAAAATATCAATCCTAGAGTTGTTTAAGTAAATAATATTGAATGTATAAAGAGCACGGTTGATTGGTGAATTTGGAGCTGCATTTGTTTTGTAACTGTGCGTGTGGAATAGTACTGTATGGTGGGTACGTCTGAAAGATATGTTGAAATTAATCAAGGACAGAAGCTCGGTACAGTTGAAATGACAGGTTAAATACGACTGCTTTTATTTGACGGTTTCGACGGTTTTGCAGTATTAAAAATTATTTTTGTAGTTACATTGAAAATTTTGTATCAGTACAAATCAAGTAACATTTAATATGTGCATTTTAAATCGTTTGTTACATATCTTAGTTAACATCTATTATTTGACATTCTTAATTACATTTTTTATTTACATTCTATAGGTGTCCATTTTTTTGATATTCATTATAACGCTGACATGAGATGTCAGGATGCGTTCAGTGGAAATAATTTATACTGAGATAATGAATACCACCTGTTTTAGGCGTTTTTTGAAGTTCATATTACTTTTTAATTGTTTTGAGGCCTAGGCGCCGTATATCCCTCGATGATACTTGCGATTTTTCAAAATTGTCACCCCAATCTTTTCCAAATATTGGGTACTTGTCTGTGTCGATATCGCAATAGTAGGTACCTACCTAGATACTTTTAATTAGTTTTAATTTTGAAGCTGTCAATTCATGGCGTATTTCCATTTTAATATGAAACCGGTCCGGCCTGAAATAAACCAGTGAAATAAAGTTACAAAGGTTTTTTAATAAAAAAAAATCATACCTAGATACTTCTCGTAGAAGTAAGCCCTATTAAGCCGATTTATGTTTTTTTTTTAATTTCTGTTCACTCCGTAAAAGCAGTGAGCTGTAAGAATTTTTAATGAGCTTTCGAAATAAGCAAATTTAATATCGTATATTTGCGATTCGGCTATCAGGTAATGGAAAATTCTTTCAGTTCCCGGTTAGAAAAAAGTTTTTATGTATTGTTTTAATCAGAGCAGATTAAAAATAAAATAACTATACAGGTGGCTAAAATAGGGACACACAGTGTCCACAATGTCCACACTAGTAACGACCATGACTTTAATAGGTTTATGCATCCGTGGGTACTTGTAGGTATGATGAGTAAGGGGTCATTACTCTTTACGCCGCAAAAAGCGGTTTCCCCGCATAAAGCGAGAAGCGTTCTATAAACGTACCTAAAATTAAAGAGTTTGAACAGCTAGTTCGTAGTTTATGGTAGATTGCAACTATTTCTCCCACCTTTATCTCTGTAACAACGGCGATGAAATTCGGAGACTGGGGTCAGTTGTAATTTGCGAGGTCGCCAAAGTTCCCCCGGAACGTTGACCCGCAGCAACGGGGGGTCGGTTGTAACTAAGGGTGGTGGGGTGTTAGGGTGTTGGGGTGTCGGGTGCAGGGGTGATGGGGTACCTATTTATTAAGGGTGGTTATATAAAATCGTGTTTATCTTGCTAGTGTGATTTCACTGTCGTGCTCGTGCCGTTTAAGTTTTGCGATTAAATTATGTTCTTGAAATCTTTTCAAAACAACATTTTAGTGGATATTGAAATAGTGTTGATAATATTAAAATAGTGAGTTTTTAGAATGTTGTAGAAATGAAATCCCTTGAGGCGCATGTGCGGTAAAATCATGTTTGAATACAAAGCTGAAGAAACCGCACTGGAAAAATATTAAGAAAGGGACGCTTAGATGGTTTGGTGTTGAGGAGTGGATGAACAAAGGCGGAGTTGCCAGAAAAATATATGACTCGAATGTCAATGGTAGAAGAAGTCTGAGACGTCCATGAAAGACATGGAATGATCAAAATGATCAAATAGTTGATTCGGCGTAGCCTGCTGAGTTTAGAGTTTTTTTAAAACACCCAAAAATGTTCATATCTCCAATATTTTATAATACGTATAGAATTAAGCGGTTTAGCAAATCATCTTTGTCGCATTTAGAAAGTATGAAATCCCAGAAAAGACTTTCCCCCCAGCATCCTCAAAGATGACAAACGACCTGAGAGAAATCGTTTTCTTTAGGGCATTCTGTGTGGAGCTAATATAAAATGAATGGCTTCAGCGTAAAATGCTTAAAAACACAACCTTATCATAACACCATAAGTAGCAGAGAAGCGTGAGAGGTCAGGAGTTTGAGGCGATAGAGCAATGGTTAAAAAATAACCTGGATGGACCCTTGAATTCGAGACCCTGTTGCAACAATAACCCAATTTTCTTATCCGTTGTAAAAATATTCATGCATTATACGTATTTATTTATTTATTAAATAATAGTATATTTTATGTCCTGTTTTCTTTAAAATGTATTTAAACATCAATTAAAATGATATTTCCGTATTATCGCATATTTTAAATCTTTTGTTTCAGGGATTAGTTAATTAATAATTTTTCCAATTGTCAGCATGTTAACATACTAAATCTATATGTTTACACTAGATTTCATACAAAGTAACTACACTCCATTGGTCACCATGAAACAGGCAGCCGCCTAGTATGGTGATCTAATGTATCTACTCCATGTAAATGTCTCCATTAAATATCATGCATTTTGTAAATTGTCGCGGGTTTGAATCCCGGTGTGCGCAAGTAAATTTCATTGAACTAATTTGTTTTGTTTCACAATTAATTAATTCAAAATAACATGCAACCTATTTCTGGCATGTTCCAGAGTGGAAGACATTCTCAGTATCTAAATGGTGAAAAACTATAATTTAGATTTGAAAAGTTGCTTGACCAGATTTTAATAGCCAGGTTCTTTCTCACCTTCGTCTATTCCATCTCCTTCCTCTCCCTAGTGACCTTCAGCCTCACAACATACCCCAAATGAGGATGCGATGGTCTCAGTGGCTAATAATAATAATAATAATAATTGGATTACTTCTATAGCGCCGTTTTCGTGAGAAAATCACCTCAAGGGCGCTTTACAATTAATTAAATAACATATACAACCAATACCTTACAGTTAAACTTTAATTACTAATGGCTTATAAGTAAGACTTATGGCTAGGGACTGACTACTGAGACTTATAATTAGTGACTTACATCTATGGCTTATAGGTAGTTACTTACCAACTAAAAGTTATAGCTAGTGACAATTTAAACTTAAGTAGGCATAACTAGAATAAAAACCTAACACATATATAAACCTAGTACCTATTTAAAACTAATACATATCTATGACCAAGTGCATATTGTGTATACAATACTGCAAAATGACGTACAACTATGGCTTAAAACTAGCGTCTTACAACTAACATACCTATTTATAATAATATAAATACCTGTATGATTATTGCTCATGCTGTCAGTGGTAAAGCACACAAAAGTGTAATAATTTTTATTGAAATTAAAGAAGGTAGTCTGGGCGGTAGAAGGTAAATAGGAATATAAGTAAATTCTCTTGGACTGAGTACTCGAAAACACCATTAGACCAATGGGTTCGTTATTCTGGAAACGATAATTTAAAAAGATGAGTCTTTAGTTTTGTTCTGAATTCAGTAGAGCTGTCAATTTTTCTCAAATATGAAGGGAGTTTGTTCCAGGCTGTTGGGCCTGCCACCGCAAAAGCTCGGTCTTCGAAATTGGTATTGGGATTGCGTTTAGGTACTGAGAGTCTTCCTATGGCCGTTGAAGACGCTGATCGAAGAGATGATTGCCTAGTGTTGAGTAGTGCCTAGTGCCTAGTAGGCTCCAAACTGTTATTAGAAGCTGGGACTCTTGTGCGATATTCTCATAAAAAAATGTGTTTTTTTATTTGTCTCCATGTTTAATATCACCTTGTAACTACTTAAATAGTCTTTTCTCCAAAAAAAAATTAATAATTCGATACTTGACATAAAATATACGGTTTACTAAAAGCAGTCGATCAATGAGTAATTTTAAAGCATGGTTTCCTCGTAACGGCAAACTTTTAAACAATATTTCTCGATAGAAGAAACTTTATAAAGAGATTGTGATTAAAAAATATTTTTCAAGAATGTTTATTTTACAAATGACCTGAATTTCAAAAGAGGTGATTTTCAAATATCGCTGTAAAAACAAACAAAGTATTGTACCTATTTTAATGTTAAAAAAAATAAATTATTATTGCACCACAAGTATCTAATTAGATCAGTGTTCATTCCAAAAATGAAATGTTTTTTAGTTTTTTTTTAATGCTTTTTTTATACGAATACCGCACAAGAGTCCCAACTACTCCCAGTGAGACAATGGTATCCCCAATTGGGGAATGTTGTGAGGCTGAAGGTATTGGGGAGGGGAGGGAGAAGGGGAAGAGGAACGTGGAAAATACCTGGCTATTCAGATCTGGTCACCAAACACGGCTAAATGCCATTTCAAGCAACGTTTCAATTCTGAATGGTGGTCTTTCACCAGGGCGATACTGAGAGTATCTTCCACTCTGAAACGTGCGCAAATATACTATTCATTATTTTAAAATTAATTAATTGTGAAACAGCACATATTAATTAAATAAAATTTACTTGCGCACGCCGGGATTTGAATGAGCGACCTTCGGATTCGTAGTCGAGAGCCTTACCCCTCGATCATGGAGGCCGTCTACTACTTTTCAAAATAATTTAGCCATTCAAAAATAATGTACTTGAACTTCTGAAATGGAATATTATGATCACAATGTCTCATCACCCATTTCTATTTTACAATGTTTAGCATTATAGTATGATATATTTTATATTTTCGTAAGAAGCAATCACTTTGTGGTTTGACATTGTATTAAGTAAATGAAACACCTTGTTATAAACCACGAATCAGTTATTATTTTCAACGACCGGTTTCGCTTAACTCAAGCTTCATCAGGGTAAATATAATAAATTTTGAGTTCATATATTTACCCCGATGAAGCTTGAGTTAAGCGAAACCGGTTGGTGAAAATAAAGCATATTCGTGGTTTATAACAATGTGTTTCATTTACTTGTTGAACAAAATGTTACAGTAGAGTTATGTAATGAATTGATGTTTTAGTTTAATTACACATTTATGAATTAATTCACCTTCATGTGAGGTCTTTGTTCTCAGTTTGTTAATAAAATCAGTATACACTTGTGCCCTGCTTAGGCTAAATAATTCCCACAAACTATGGATTTCTGCAATTCATGTGACCTAACCTTAAAATAAGTCCTTTGTCTCCGTGTATTCCTGTTTACATTAACTAAATTGGTTCCCATGCACGTGTTAACTATTAACACGTGTGGGTAAGCCGTTCTTAATTTTCATATATGATTTTGAATGTTCCTTGTGTTATAATGAAATAAATATCGTGAAAACTGCTTTGGGGAGTTAGTGCCTTTTTAGAGAGGAACAAAGAAGGTTAGGGAGTTAGTAGCGTTTTAGAACCAGGAAGGTTCGCCAGTAACATTTTAAAGAGGAACCGGGAAGGTTCATAGTAGAATTTCTAAAAGAGACGGGTAGGGGTCTAGTACCATGTAGTATTCCAGAGAGAAGCCGTTGTCATTTATCATAAATGAAATACTGTTTCATTACAAACCCCTACCCGAGGTTCATGAAGAGTGTTTTCCTGCGTTCATCGGTTTTCGCACCAAGATATTAGAAACATACAGTATATGTACTCGCCTGTAAGTTCTCGATCTGCCGAAGGTAATAAAGTTCGAATGTTTCGAGAAAATATTGCGTGGAAGGGTGATTGTTACTCGTTAGATAAAAACACTGTCATTATTAACACTGATTATATATCTGCTTAAATAAAACTACGGTCTAGCCCGGCTTAAATATCTATACAGTAAGTTAATGGAGGCTGTTGTTTACTGATAATTTTGATAAGAAAAAGGTTTATAAAAAGGCGCCCCCGTGGCTGCCGGCTGCGTTTTATAGTCGCTCCTGATTTATCTGTGTGTAAAAATAGCATAAAATAACCGCAATAATTTTTAGGTTACATTTATAAAAATCCTTTAATTTTAGTGTGGCCGTTTCGGGCTTAAATCAAGTTTATAATAAAAAATCAAATATTTTAAGTTCAAATCTGTCACGTTGTTCTAAATTAACCCAAAAGAATCGGTCGGTTGAAGGCGTTCGACACATTTGCTTGTTAAAAGACCTTTGCCTGTTAAAAGTGTCCCAACGTGAATGATTTACAATGTTATTCTTTGAACTATGGTGATTGTAAACAATATCGTATACGACCGAGCTAGACAACTCAAACTTAATGGTGAATGTGCTATTTTGGAGACTTTAATAGCTGCAAAGATATAATTGTATAACCTTGAACGTTGTACCACAACCGCAATCCGCAAAATTAGATTCCGTGGCTACCGAGAAAGGCGCAATAGGAAATAAAAACATTTGACGAGAAGATCTTCTGCTGTCACGGCGACCTGAGTTCTGACCTCCAGTTCATGGAGCAGATCCGGTGCATCATGCGGCTCACGGACGTGCCCGACAAGGCTGCTCTGCGACCTGTTGTGGTCCGACCCCGACAAGGATACCACCGGCTGGGGCGAGAAATAGACGACACGCTGATGTGCTCTTTCCAGATCCTGAAGCCAGCCGACGAGCGCCACCTGGCGTACGGGCAGAACAACACCAAGCGTCCCGTCACCAACAAAGACAAAGAAGATTGGAAGAAAGGATCAGTACTCCCGGCCCCAGTCCTCACCCGCCGCCCAACTTCACATAACTCCTATCATTTGTATTAGCGT
>JAHDVE020008591.1:0-18395 GCA_022606495.2 Halesus radiatus | reverse complement strand
AATTATTAAACTTGTTTCTAGATATATTATATTGCAATACTATATCAATACTAGCCTTTTCTCTTCAATTTTTGTATAATGGCACTTAATATGAACTAAACTTGTCATTTTGACTGTCCTTAACCGAGATTTGTTTCTATTTGGGCAGTCAAAGCTTTCTTAGATTTTGTTGTTAAATGACGCGTTTCAAATAAATGAATATTATTATCATTATTACTAATTATTATTAGATCTTATTAGTTTGCTTATCCTGGGGAATATTAACGGTAGATGTATCAGAGGAAGACGAACGCCGCTCTTCGTGATATCATTATTTAAATGTCTGGTATGAGTACGATTCCGCAAAATTGTTCCCGGCCTGCGGGTAAAGATTGCCTCAGAACCTTATTTTTTGGTAGATGATTTTCACCAACCTTTGACACAACTTCAATCGACCACTTTCTGACTGAGAACACATCTAGTTCAGTTCATACCGATGGTAAAAAAAATAATGAATAAATGCTTTATGAACGAAATGATAATTAAAACTTATTGCAAGTGGATTGAACGCCGACAAACGAAAAGTAATTAATTACTCATTATAATCATTAGTTAAATGATCCAAAGCAACATACATTCATAGTTTATAGACTACAAAGTTTAATGGCACATTGTTGCATATTTAGTAGTGATTTGAGCAACATGGTAGTAATCGCTAATGGTGGAGTACCCCTGCACAAATTAAACGGTGTTATTGGTAATTATTAACAAGCCGCACTTACGCTATGTGATTACACGTCTTCACACGACTGCACTGGCGATCGCGTGTTGTGAACAGTTTTGTTACAATTCGTCGCACTTGTTGCAAAAGTGGAAAGCTCCGTTGACAATTTTTTAAGACAACTCAAACGAACGGTTTTCTACAGCGGTACATTTAATGTACGCATTT
The DNA here is from genome assembly GCA_022606495.2 of Halesus radiatus. Classification (NCBI taxonomy): domain Eukaryota; kingdom Metazoa; phylum Arthropoda; class Insecta; order Trichoptera; family Limnephilidae; genus Halesus; species Halesus radiatus. The sequence continues at coordinate 17,467 of JAHDVE020008591.1, read as the reverse complement.
TTTTCAATCTGTTTTGGCCGCACAGTGATAGGAGTTAGGCAAAATCGAATATCTTAAAAAATGTTGCTGTACGAGGGGCCAATGATCACATGCTCAAGGAAGCAGTGATATGGATTGCTCTTTTACCAATGGTAGGAGGCTCTGTGTAGTTTTTCAAGTTCGGGAATGAATAATACCGTATTGAATATAAGAAAATGCCCACTTTATATCTCCGGCTGATTATTGTGGTCAACTGTACAAATGAGCTGACAATGAGTTTCGTACTAAATTCATTTAACATTAATAAAAAAAAATAACTGGAATTCCTAATTCAAGAAAAAAATCTCAATAAAAATTGTTCTTTTGACGGGTATTGTTCAGTACGGATGACGTCACGCGTACCTCCGCCTGGATTCTGCCCGTTTTGGGGCGTTTAAAAACGTCAAACTTCGAGAATTATTTTAACTATGAAAGCGAACTTAAAAAAATTATCTAAAAAATACGCGTACTTAAGTTGAAAGGTGAATATTGATTAAAAAAAAAAAAAAAAATGGACTTCCCTATTGTAAGGTGTAGTCTTTTAAGTGCAGTTGAGTGGTTTCGGTGTTAGTCTATATTTGGTGTTAATATATTTTCTATTTCAGATCTCCCTACGTAACGTATCCAGCGTTTTATTTTATTTTTAAATAAATTTTTGTTATGGGTTTTTTGTTGAAGAGTTTAGTACCATGGTATCAAGAAGCTTTTTTTTTTGCCAAATGCTTGTTGGATGTATTTTTGACTCTGAGATCTAGTGTTTACGATTGCGTATTTGTTGTTTTTGTATTTATGAATGTAAAGTAGTATGGCTTTAAAATATAATTGTTTTATTGTCACAATGTTAAGATTGTTGAATATTTCGTCAATGCCAGTTCCATCTTTTTATTTTAGAATAGAAAGACTAATGTCCTCTGGTTACGCATAGATTGACAATATTTGAAAATCTCCTACTACCATCATAGTAAACGGAAGATGTTGGTTGTGTTGTGAAGGAGGACTTAGCTAGCCGAGGAATCGAACTCACGACGCCTGGGTGAGACCCAGACGCGATGCCGACTCATCGTGTTTTTATTTTTATGGTTTGTTTTTCTTAGGGTAGGCACAGCTTTTTATCATTTATGGACTGCACGTCACTGGAAAGAAGATATATTATACACGCTGTACAGTTACTATTGTTGATTCTACTATGAATTGTTTTTTTATTTTTATTTTTGTTTATTAGTTTAGTTTAGTTTTTTAATGTTTGAAACATGTACAGTATGTATTTCTTTTCAAAATCCGTCAAAATTACTTTCGGAAAGCCTTGTTTTTATCACAGCCAAATGATAAATGATTTTTGTATTTAACCAGATAATTTTAATAATATATGTGCAAATACTTAGGAAATATGACCAACTGGTGTAATTCATGCGCCAATGAGATGTTTTGCAAATAAAAGCATGGCTCCCCGCCATTCGCTTTTGATAAATAAATAATAACGGCAGTCATTTTAGTCCGCGCCGAATGGAGTGGTCATCAATAATCGTCAGGAAAAAGCAAAAAACAAATAATGTGAATGATAAAAAGCGAATGTAACATTTGTACATTTCCCCGTGTTACATTTATAATCCGGCTTTGCATTATGAAAAACGGCGGTGTGACATTTTTCACGAAATAATACGTAGGTAACGTTTACAAAAAATTCCAACAAATTTTCGGCGTAATTTTTCATGAGGATTATGTGAAAATGATACAAATCTGGTTGTTAAACAATGCGACGCAGGTATTGCTATGGAGAGCAGATTTATTTAAAACTCCAATGTTATTAAACCGCTGGTTAAATACAAATCTTAACCACAAAGCAGAAATTCTTGTAAAGAGATACAACAATTAGGCGTCAAGATTTGCACAGCTTTTTGTCTGAAATTTCTAGGTCAACACAAGTAATTTACATATTGCTATGAACCATTAATATCATAATATTCTGTATATTCCTGATGAGGAAAGCATCGCTTTTGAAACATGTTGATGTGTATATATTAATAAAGTGGTGATTACAAAGCGATTTTAAGTCATCTATTAATAATAACACCACAATTAAGAAATTATAAAAAACTTCACATTTGACTTATTGTGATCTCCTTCATGTGTTCTACTTGTTATTTTTTAGATAAAACTGAAATTTCAGATAATTTTTCTATACAGACCTGGGGCCTGAATTTAGTTCCTTTCGAGGATAAGGCATTATTATCCGTAAGCTTAAAGGCCTTTTTGCTTAATTGAGGTTCCTGTTCTCTCGGATAATAGGTTCTTTAAAAATATCGATATTTGCGTAATTTTAATAAAAGAAAAACTCAATATTATGAGACTCATTTGTTGCATAATAATGCTTTTAAATTAACAGAATTAACGACATAGCGAATTTTGTAAAGTACGTACTAAAAAGGATTTATTTTTCATAATGATAAACTACACGTGTAAAGTAAGTAATAATAAACTAGACGTGTTAAGTAAGTGATAATAAACTAGACGTGTTAAGTATGTGCGATCCACATTTTTTTAATAATTCTGTTATTTTAAGTATTATTATTATCACCACAAAGTGAATACCAATCGTTTGTAGAAATTATTCGAAATAATAAACTAGAAATATTAATTAATGATATAAAAGCCAAGTTAGTCAATAGCATTCTTGTTGCGTAATTTAAAAAGATTTAACAAAAAGACGTATGTACTTACCAATCTTTTATACGTTTAAATATTTAGATGAATTTAATATGTTATAAAAAAAATTACATTTCAAAATTCAACATTCATCTCGATAAAAGATTCAGCCCTCAAATTACTATTTTGTTTAAAAGATTCAGGCTAAACTAGAATAGCTCATTCTCCATTCAAATTATAATTCAGCGTTTGATTCACACTTTTTATTAAACCTCTTTAGTAAACATGCATTCAGGCTAACCAAATAGGTAGTTTGAAATCTATCAGTATAGTAATCATGTGGGCGATAGACCGTTGGGTTCGCAGCCTGAAGAACCAAGTTTCGTTCTCACAATGGGTATTAGCACACTCCCTCGTCTCTAAGTGATATGAAATAAATTTCCATAATGTGTAAATCTCTGTCCAAATATTAGTTTAATATATTTTCATAAAAGTGATTAATGAAATATTATCGCTTTTGGTGCAGCTGTAGGTATAAGATTTTCCTTAATATTGTGATGGTATTTTACTTACTTTTAAAAACACGTACACAAAAAATATATGTTTAAAATACAACACATTACATTTCTTTTTTTTAAATAAAATTATTTTAAAAAGCTCTTGGTATCAAATTAATTAAAATAATCTAGTAGTTGTACCTAATCGATGTTGATTTTATTAAAAAAAACCATAATATTCCAAAATAACAGTAAAGCAAAACTTGGCGTATTTCCATCAGTACGGATGAATTGGCATGGTGTCTGGGTCTTATCCAGGCGTCGTGAGTTCAATTCCACGATTGACTAAATCCTCCATCACGACACAAGCAACATTTTCGGCTAACAGTGACGGTAGTAGGAGATTTTCAAATATTGTCAGGTTATTCGTAACCCGGGATTGTTGCCTTTCTTTATAAAAATAATTATTAATAATAATTATCATAATATCGACTTTACGGAAAAACAAAATATACAATTTATTTTAACAACTTAGTGAAGCTTATAAATCTCATTGTAATATTTAATCATTGAATAAGATAATATTAACAAATCTTAAATGAAACACGAAACCGAAAAAAAACACAGAAAATAAAAAGGTATCAGTCGCATCTGAGAATCGAACCCAGGACCTCTGTCTTACTGGGAAAACCGCTCTACCGACTGAGCTAATGAGACCAGTTCACTCTACACTATCTTCATCTATATCATACCTCAATTTCAAGATTTGTCAATATTATCCTCCATTAAATCCCATATTATTGGCTAGTTTCTTTATGATCATAACAATGGTCCTATCCGAATATAATTGCAATCTAGATAGTGTCTCGGATATACCTATACCGGACGGGTCTTGTGGGACCTCTCACCACGAAGCGCTACTGTGGAATGGTTAAAAAATACTCCCCGCGCAGTATTTACGATGCCCTACCGGACGTTACCCCAGTCCTCATTTCCCCTCGCCTGCTAAGGCTCTGAGTGGTTTTGATTGGTCGTCGCTCGGACCAATCCCAGTCTCCTCGGATTGTTTAGCAACGCTAAGAACTCAGGATAACTGTTTATTCAATATTTTGGTTAATTTTAACGGAGTTCGGCCGATAAAATAAAATAATAAATATCGCAGGAAGATAGGCCGGACTCCTCTTTGTATTAAAAACTAATAAATTTAAATATATGTTCAGATGTAAGAATTATATGTAAGAATTCTCCGATTATAACTGGGCCTGGGACCCCATATTCTTTCTTGTTTTCATAATAACTAAATAAATAAATATGATAGAGAGAAGTAATTTGGGTTGAGATAAAGAATACAAGACTGCTAATATAATGAAGAATATTAAGATTTTCTGAGCATTACTCAGCGCGTGCCACGAGCTCAGAAAACCCTCGCCTCAGGCAAATTCGGGACGCGCTGCATATCGCGCCCGGCTTAGCGCCCGGGAGTATAAATACAAGCACACGGCCCGTTCCAAGGCAGTCTCATTTCTTCGTTCAACCCAACGCTATCTCTTCAACTGGAACCTACAACTGCCTTTGACTTCTCACCTTTGGATACCCGACCACAGCAGAATTTACAAAAGTCGACATTGTTTCCCCTTTGCAAGGAACAATATTTGGAAATCCAGAGCGAGCCCGACGCCCGAGACATCACGGATACGATAACGACTTGACCAGCACCCTATTTTTATAGTCTATGGACCGGACCCTGAAGTGTCTGGAACATAGTGGTCCTCTCGAGCACGGATCAAGTCACATAGTGATCCCCGGACTACGGATCTAGTACCCCGCCGCTACCAAGATGTCCCGAAATCTACGCTCTGGCAAAGGTGCCCCCGAAGACGCAAGCAAACGAGATGTCACAAGCCGTGACCCTGAGGGGCCCAGCCTCGCACCCCTTACACCCCCTGGCCCAAGTTCTGCCAGCCCAGCTGTATACGGAGCCGAACAATCAAGTGCGGCTGCCCGGGCCACCAGAGCACAAGCTGCCTCGGCAGCGGCTCTAGCCACCGAACCCGCCTCTACAGGGACCACCACTGCCTTCGCGGATGAGCACCTAACGTCTGATAGTGAAGCTTCTACTGAGGATACTCTCCGTCAGCTGCAACGAGAATTACGCGCAGAGAGAAAACGCAGCAGGGACTCCGCTCGGCAGATCGAGCAATTGATCGCCGCATTGGGAGTTTCGAGGCAACCGCTCGAGCTCCCCACATCACGCTCCTTTGACACAGCGCGACCACTTGAGACACCGAAGCCCCTTGACGCATCAGCACAGCTCGACACGCTACGGCCGCCTGAGCAACCACGGTCGCCTACTACTGAGCCAACGGCGCCTGGTGCATCACCCCTCCCCGAGACCCAGCATCAAGCGTACTGTCCGCTACCTAGCCACACAATTCCTACGCAATTCCCAGGAAATCCGACAGCGGACGAGACGGCCCGCCACACACGAGAGTGGGTTAACTACGGACAGGACCCGCTTGCGCAGATCGCCGCGGTTATGGCAGAGGCCTTTCGCAGCTCGCAATCCGGAAGTACCCCAAGGGCTCATGAAGAAGACAACCGGATGGCGTCCCTTATCGCACGGCAGTCAACGGCAAAGGACTTGCCAACATTCTCCGGGGACCCAATCGAGTGGCCTGCATTTCAGGCCCAGTACCAGCAGTCCACGACAACATGTGGAATGACAGCAGCCGAAAATCTGATACGATTACAACGCGCGCTACGTGGAAAGGCACGCGACGCCGTGAATCCATTACTCATGGACCCCGCTCAGGTGCCGGAAATCATGGACGTTCTCAAGCACCGATTCGGCGGTGCGCACGCGATAGCCACCATAATGTACGAGAAAATCAAGAAATTACCACGATTGGCAGAGGACGCATCAAATGAAGCACTGGTTGAATTTTCTGGGACGGTGCAGAATGTTGTGGCGTCACTGGGTAATCTGTCCGATAATTACCTGAGCAACCCAGCGCTGCTCAGTGAGGTGGCCTCAAAAATGCCTCTGGCAATGCGTATCGCATGGTTAGATAAAGTGGCAGACAATGCAGAGGCCGCAGATATTCACCAGTTTGCGGCCTTTCTCAAACGCCTCGCGAAGGCGGTCCCGCGATCAGGACTCGTCGATCACGCCCGGCCGGGCCGGGCCCGCCGCGAACAAGTACATGCACAGAGTGCTACGATGATATCGGACAAAAGTGAAAAAAGTATGGTGAACGGGGAAAAGTGCGCAAAGTGCGGCGGTTTACACAAATTACGCGATTGTCCGCAGTTCGCCGCAATGGACATTCCCACCCGGTGGGAGTTTGTGAAAAATATACGCGTGTGCCACAAGTGTTTAGAAAATGGACATTACACGCGAATGTGTAAATCACGCACAAATTGCGGTGTCGGCACCTGCCGCCTGTCGCACCACAAATTGCTCCATGATTCGTCGCGATACGCGTCACCCCCAGCCACAGCAAGTGAAACAGTGGGCACAACTTGGCTCGGACAAAGTGCTGTATTATTAAAAGTAGTGTCAGTAAAAATATGTGGACCCAAAGGACAGATATTAACACATGCCCTGCTCGATGAGGGGTCAACTGTTACCCTCATCGACGCTGAACTCGCTGATAAAGTGGGGGTGAACGGGCCACCCCATGGACTTCGCATACACGGTGCCAATGGGATGTGCTCATCCGACAGCACATCCCGACGTGTTAAACTATCAGTACGTGGTGACGGGGACGAATATATTATAACCGCCAATACAGTAATCGATCTGGACCTCCCGAAACAAACGGTAGCCGGGCGCCGGCAAGTAAAACCACAAATGTTAATTGGACAGGACAATGCGCATTTTATCGTTTCACGGGAGGTACACGAAGAAAAGGGTGGCCGCATGACGTCACGAACAGCTCTCGGCTGGATTAAACATGGGGGCACAAGGCGCGATGCAGACAACGGGACCACGCTCAACATTATAGGGGAAGGAGCCGAAGCAGATCAGAAAGTCACCGATCTGATTAAACACCACTTCGCGGTCGACTCACTCGGCGTGACTGCCATAACTCGTGTTTCTACCGATGTACAGCGCGCAGAGGCCCTCATGGAAAATACAACGCGCCTACTCGACACGGGACGGTGGGAGACCGGCCTACTATGGAAGGAGGACAACTCGTGGCTGCCCGACAACAGGCAGTGTGCATTGAATCGGCTCACTTCCTTAGAAAGGAAGCTAAAAGGAAACCCAAGCCTGGCAGTGGCGTACACAGAAAAAATTGAGCAGCTAGCTAAGCGCGGATACGCTAGAAAACTGTCCGCGGCCGAAGCGAGCGCGCCAGCTAAAAGGAAATGTTATCTACCTCATTTTTCCGTCTCAAACCCGAACAACCCCGGAAAATTGCGGGTAGTGTTCGATGCCGCTAGCTACTGTCGGGGTACGTCACTCAACGAGCGATTACTGACCGGACCCGATCTCCTTTCCTCACTTCTGGGCAATGTGCTGAGATTTCGCGAAGGAAAGATCGCCATAGCCGCCGATATTGAAGAAATGTTCCTCCGTGTTAAAATAAAGGAGGAGGATCAGATGTCACAATTGTTCCTTTGGCGAGATACACCGCAGGAACCTCCAAGTACCTATCGGCTAACCTCAATGATGTTTGGCGCTACGTGCTCCCCAAGTAGCGCCCAGTATGTCCGTAATCGAGTTGCCAAAGAAGGCGCCGCTGAATTTCCGGCCGCCGCCGTAGCAATACAATCCAAGTTCTACATGGACGACTACTTGGACGCCACTGATACAGTAAAAGAGGCACAAACACTAGTACGGGACGTCAGCACCTTACTAGCCAGAGGAGGTTTTCATCTCGCGAGCTGGGCCTCCAACACACCCGCCGCAATTCAAAGCGTGCCGGCGGACAAGAGAACAAAGTCGACCATAACGATCAATAGTGGAGCAGGAGCAAGCACAGAGAAAGTGCTGGGCCTCGCCTGGGACCCAGTTAGCGATCGCTTTATTTACACTTTTGAGGAAACTGAAACGACTGAACTCGTCCGGCATCCAACTAAGAGACAGTTACTTAGCACAGTAATGAAAATATTCGACCCAGTGGGGTTCGTGGCTTGCCTCACCATACGCTCAAAAATTCTCCTACAAGACGTGTGGAGGTCAAACGTAAACTGGGACGAGCGCATCCACGACATACATGCGGCAAAGTGGGCCGAATGGATAAAGGCGTTGCAGCGGAATGAAATCACTGTACCAAGGCGCTCTCTGCAACAGAAGAACGGGGACTTCGAGCTTCACGTCTTCTGCGATGCCTCGGAGGCCGCATGCTGTACGATAGCATACCTAGTGGAGACTTGTCGAGAAGGAAAATGCGCCACCTTCCTGGCAAGTAAATGTAAGGTGGCCCCCCTCAAGCCGCTATCCATCCCGCGGCTCGAACTACAAGCAGCATTAATGGCGGCCCGCCTCGCAGCCAGCGTCAGGAAAGAAATGCAGTGCCGCATACTCCGCACCACGTATTGGACTGACTCTACAACAGTATTATGCTGGCTGCGTACAGATCCAAGGAGCTACTCAACATTTGTCTCCAACCGCTTGGGTGAAATTGATGATCTGTCATGCGTCACTGATTGGAGATGGGTTCCGACTAAGCTAAATCCAGCGGATATCGGAACCCGCGACGTGGAGATGCCCGACCTCGCGCCCAGCGGTAGGTGGTTCTCGGGACCACCCTTCATCGTCACGCCTGAGACTGAGTGGCCAGTTCAGAAAGGCCACCACATACCACCAGACGAGAGCATCCTGGAGCTGAAACCCAAATTCATAGGCCTCACCACAACAGAAGAGAACGCCTTGCCTAACATTGTGCGTTTTTCTTCATGGCATCGCCTGATCCGTTCGACTGGATGGATGCTGCGCTTCATCAGACGGTGTCAGGAAGGATCCCACCGCGCACCACACGAGGGCCCCCTACGAGCGGATGAGATTCGTGCAGCTGAAACCCGTTGGGTTATCAAATCACAAGTTGAGGCTTTCGGTGCGGACATCCATGCCCTGCACAACGGCGCATCAGTATCTGTCGGCAGCCGGCTAAAGGCCCTAACACCCTTCCTCGGGTCAGATGGGGTTCTTCGAATGAACACGCGGCTACAGGCCGCCAAAGGAGTGGCGCAAAGCGTACGAACCCCGATCATATTGGACGGGGATGACCCGTACACCCGCCTACTGATCCGCTATTTTCATCAGAAAGGAGATCATGCAAGCACGGAGAGAACCATGGCCAACATGCGAAGCAGCTTCTTTGTGCTAAAATTGCGCACCAATATTAGAAAAATAACACACGCATGTCTCACGTGCCGCATACGGAAGGAAAAGCCCCATCCCCCCCTAATGGGACCACTACCCGCCGCCCGACTAGCCCACCATGTCCGTCCATTCACCCATTGTGGGCTAGATTACTTTGGACCAATTGAAATCACCGTCGGTCGGCGGCGAGAGAAGCGATATGGGGCCCTATTTACGTGCCTCTCCACCCGGGCGATTCACCTTGAGATAGCCCACTCCTTGAAGGCCGACGCAACAATTATGGCCATACAACGGATGACTGCGCGCCGAGGACAGCCTGTTGCAATATATTCCGACAACGGAACGAACTTCCACGGGGCCGACCGAGAAATGAGAGAAGCTCTATTAACCTTGCATAATGACACCCAGATTCAAGACCACATTGCCACTCAAGGAATTGAGTGGCACTTTCTTCCGCCCGTATCACCCCATATGGGCGGAGCGTGGGAGCGGCTCGTGAGGTCAGTAAAAAGAGCCCTAGAGGCGGTTCTGAAAGAGCGGGCTCCCCGAGAAGAGACTCTGCTAACAGCCATGGCAGAGGCAGAATTTGCAGTAAATAGCCGGCCACTCACACACCTGTCGGTCGACCCCCGCGACGAAGAGCCGCTCACACCTAATCACTTCCTGCTGGGGTCTGCAGGAAAGCGGCCGCATCTATCACTGTATGGCCCCAAAGAGGAAGAAATCTGCCTGCGGAAGCAGTGGCGCATCAGCCAACAGTTAGCAGATATGTTCTGGCGGAGGTGGCTCCGAGAGTACCTCCCAACAATGGCCTCAAGACAGAAATGGCAGCAAAAGAGCACCCCAATACAGAAAGATGATCTAGTACTCATCGTCGACCCTGCCCTACCACGCAATAGCTGGCCCCGGGGACGGGTCATCGAGGCCACCCCCGCAGCTGATGGCCAAGTACGAGCGGTCCGCGTACGCACGAGTACAGGAGAATACACCAGGCCAGCAGTGAAGATCGTCGTTCTCATGTCGGCCACCTCTTTAGGACCTCCAGCAGCTGAGAAAAGCAGATCGTCACAGCCCCAAAGGACCGACTGCCAAGAACGCCGACGCCTGCGACCCCGTCCTCACTGATAGGGGCACAGAAGACTCTGCACCGGGGGGAGTATACCGGACGGGTCTTGTGGGACCTCTCACCACGAAGCGCTACTGTGGAATGGTTAAAAAATACTCCCCGCGCAGTATTTACGATGCCCTACCGGACGTTACCCCAGTCCTCATTTCCCCTCGCCTGCTAAGGCTCTGAGTGGTTTTGATTGGTCGTCGCTCGGACCAATCCCAGCCTCCTCGGATTGTTTAGCAACGCTAAGAACTCAGGATAACTGTTTATTCAATATTTTGGTTAATTTTAACGGAGTTCGGCCGATAAAATAAAATAATAAATATCGCAGGAAGATAGGCCGGACTCCTCTTTGTATTAAAAACTAATAAATTTAAATATATGTTCAGATGTAAGAATTATATGTAAGAATTCCCCGATTATAACTGGGCCTGGGACCCCATATTCTTTCTTGTTTTCATAATAACTAAATAAATAAATATGATAGAGAGAAGTAATTTGGGTTGAGATAAAGAATACAAGACTGCCAATATAATGAAGAATATTAAGATTTTCTGAGCATTACTCAGCGCGTGCCACGAGCTCAGAAAACCCTCGCCTCAGGCAAATTCGGGACGCGCTGCATATCGCGCCCGGCTTAGCGCCCGGGAGTATAAATACAAGCACACGGCCCGTTCCAAGGCAGTCTCATTTCTTCGCTCAACCCAACGCTATCTCTTCAACTGGAACCTACAACTGCCTTTGACTTCTCACCTTTGGATACCCGACCACAGCAGAATTTACAAAAGTCGACATTGTTTCCCCTTTGCAAGGAACAATATTTGGAAATCCAGAGCGAGCCCGACGCCCTAGACATCACGGATACGATAACGACTTGACCAGCACCCTATTTTTATAGTCTATGGACCGGACCCTGAAGTGTCTGGAACAATACCTATTCGATTTTTAATTTATATGGGACATCTACTGACTTTTATTCAATTCTAGATATAATATTTAATTTATTTGATTAAGTTATCGAAGCTTATAATCCTCATCGTAATATTTAATCATCGAAGAAGATAATATTAACAAATCTCAAAAGAATTACGAAACCGAAAAAAACACAGAAAATTTAAAAAAAAAGTTTCAGTCGCAGTGCTCATCATAAAGATAGAAGCCAATAATATGGGATTTATTGGAGGATAATATTGACAAGTCTTAATATTGAGATTTGTTAATATTATCTTTTTCAATGATTAAATAAAACATAATTACTGCGATCCGTCAAAACTGTTACTGCTTCAAAAAATTATTAAAAAAAAACACTGCTGACGGAGAAACCATCACGTTCCTTGTGACCGGACTACATCAATTGTCTACAGCAATGGAATAAACATTCCGAAACCAATAGCTTCTCCAAGTCTAGCAGCCTTCTGTAGCGAATAACACATTGCCAATAGCCATGGACATATTGGCTCCTTTGTCTGCGCTGTGTGAAGAAGCGGTGCGGGTCGCTCTTTATGCAAATTGCGGGCATTCATATACTAAAGACGAAGCAACTGTCAAAACATTTAACATTTGGGACGCAAACGCTGCGAGCTATATCCTTGGCATGAACTAATCGAGAACGGATTCAGTTGGTAATCTTGAAAAATATTAATATTTTGGAATATTGGTTAACAAATGCCACAAATGTGATTTTCATGAACACTAGGCACAGATTTCAGTAATCGTAATTATTAGCCGTAAGGTATCAGAGCAAATATTGTAATAACAAATACTTTGTAATCACCATTTTCTTAATATTCCTGATTAGGAAGCTTCGCTTTAGAAACATGTTGATATGTATATATTAATAAAGAGGTGATTACAAAGTAATTTAAATATATTTATTAATAATGATACCATAAATTGAATACCAATCTTTTGAAGAAATTATAAAAAATTTCATATTTGACTTATTGTGATCTCCTCCATGTGTTCTACTTGTTATTTTTTAGATAAAACTGAAATTTCAGATAATTTTTCCAAACAGACCTGGGGCCTGATTCCAGTTACTTTTATAATAAGGCATTATTATCCGTAAGCTTAAAGACTTTTTGCTTAATGGAGGTTCCTGTTCTCTCGGATAATAGGTGTCATTCAACGAATGACATTCTTTAAAAATATCGATATTTGCGTAATTTTAATAAAAGAAAAACTCAATATTATGAGACCCATTTGTTGATTAATAAAGCTATTAAATTAACCGAATTAACGAAATTGCTAATTTTGTAAAGTATGTACTAAAAAGGAATAATTTTTATTTTTATTTATGATAAACTACACGTGTAAAGTAAGTAATAATAAACTACACGTGTTAAGTATGTGTAATACACATTTTTTAATAATACTGTAATAATTAAACCAAAAACTCATGTATTGTCATTGACATGTAATCGGAATTGCAGTTCAGCAAAGTGTAAATAATAAAGGTTTACATACAAATATAACCGGTTTACAATTAGATAAATTTGAAATTTTAGAAATTTGAAAAAGTGTTAATAGTGAATTAAATATAATTAATAATATATATTTTTTTAAATATCTCTTGAAATTATTTTCATATTAATATAAATAATAAAAATAATTTCTTTTTTTAATATCTAATATAAATTTGTTATTCAATGTTTTATAATAATTTTTTATTAACATGTTTGATTAATTACTTACTACCTTAATCAATTTTTGTTTATGTTTATAATTTGTCTATTCTTTCATTATTGTGTTCTATGTTTATCATTTGTTTATAATTGACATTATTATTTTTTTGTATTCTTTATATTCCTGACGAGGAAAGCATCTCTTTGGAAACATGTTGATATGTATATATTAATGAAGTGGTGATTACAAATTAATTTTTAATTAATTTATTAATAATGATGCCACGAAATTATACAGCGAAATGTCTTTAATCCTACGGATAAAGAATATGTCTTATTAATTGATAAACTAAAGTTCTTAAAAACTTAAGACAAGATTTTTGTGCATAGCGCAAAGGGTAACAATTATTTTTATAAACAATAATTAATAGCCTGAAACACTCATCCAAATTGAAAAAAACCTTTCCGAGCAAAGATAAATGTCTCAAACCTGCACCCTTCTGATGTCCGGTCAGATGCTCTACCGTTGAGCTACGTCGGCTTATCGCAAACCCGCCAAGTTAATCAATATATACTACTACTATACTAATAAAGTTGGTTGTTTACAGGTGAAAATATAATAAAAAACAGTAATTATTGAATGAAACACTAGTATATATTGATTAACTTGGCGGGTTTGCGATAAGCCGACGTAGCTCAACGGTAGAGCATCTGACCGGACATCAGAAGGGTGCAGGTTCGAGTCCTGTCGGCGACATTTATCTTTGCTCGGAAAGGTTTTTTTCAATTTGGATGAGTGTTTCAGGCTATTGACTATGTCTTAACCTAAAAAGCACCGGAATCAGGACACAGGTTATCTAATACATTTTGAACATCTGTACCTACGTAAGTTATGAATATTTCATAGTTTCATACTAGTATGTAGTAACCTCCGGTGCTCTGCGTTTTCTGATCAGTTTTCCAAGTCCTAATGACAGCTAAATGAGTGAATACAAACGTCCAAAAATACCTCCTCGGTAACCCCAAAACTCCGAAAGAACATCCATTGTCGAATATTCTGATTGTTATTTAATTACAATTATTCAGACCGGCTCGATTAGAGGTCACGCAATCCCTTCATGAATACACACGGCCGACCTTTTAATCGTGGATTTGGGACGATCACGCAAAACGGTGGTTTGGAATTTTTGACCCCTGACCCATCAAAACACAAAATGCGTACATAAACGCAATACATCGATTAGGGCCAAGCTAATTCCAAGACTAGCCTAATTACTGCATAGGTCTAATGTACAAGTATGAAATATATAGGTATGTTTAAAATATAAATGTATTACTACTGCCTATCCAGATATGTACTGACGAAACTGTGGTACACGTTCATTTGTTGTTTGTAAGTAACTAAAAATAATAATAATACTTCGATGAAGGGCGCTGTACAAATGTTACGAACTTGCCTAGGGTTTATCTTATTATGTACAAACAGATACAGAAATGCACTTATCTGGCAGGTCGCTCCAGATCAACACGTAATACAAAAACAAATTAGGTAGGTACTAACAGGTAAAATCGCTATGCAAATTGTAAGTAGTTAGATACATTATTTTACTTTCTATTAGTAGTTATTTTTCATCAAAAAAATATGTTTTTTTAATATAGATTCCGGCTTAGAAAAAAACCTTCCAGAATACAGTAAGCTTGATGAGTAGAACGCTCGCCCAGTGGTTGGATTGAATGCGAAAATAATAGAATTAATTGTCACTGAGAACTAATTTTTCTAAGTGAAAAAAAGTTTATGATATTTAAAAATTTATTAGGAAAAATAAATAAAGGTATTGGTAAATGTATTTATTTATTTTACAGTCATTTCTTATAATAATATAAGCACTATTTTTTTTAAAGTTTTAGATTGAAGTGTAGTTAGAGTAAAAATAATGTATAGGTACTGTAAATTATTTATATATCACTAGAGAAAACTACAATGCTGAGGTGTTTTTGATGAAGTTATATTGTGAAGTGAGTATACTACTATATTAAACAACATCATAAAATAAAGTAGTGTAAAGAAAACAAGAAAAAACCCAACAACAAAAAAATTTATTAATTGATAAACTAAAGTTTTTTTTAAGGCAAGATTTTTGTGCATAGCGCAAAGGGTAACAATTATTTTTATAAACAATAATTATTAGCCTGAAACACTCATCCAAATTGAAAAAAACCTTCCGAGAAAAGATAAATGTCGCCGACAGGACTCGAACCTGCACCCTTCTGATTGCCGGTCAGATGCTCTATATAAAATGTAGACATAATTTGTCTCGACGCCATCTATTGAGGGATTTAGCCGTTACAAGCCTTCCTCATACTAATAAAGTTGGTTGTTTACAGGTGAAAAATAATAAAAAACAGTAATTATTGAATGAAAAACTAGTATATATTGATTAACTTGGCGGGTTTGTAATAAGCCGACGTAGCTCAACGGTAGAGCATCTGACCGGCAATCAGAAGGGTGCAGGTTCGAGTCCTGTCGGCGACATTTATCTTTTCTCGGAAGGTTTTTTTCAATTTAGATGAGTGTTTCAGGCTAATAATTATTGTTTATAAAAATAATTGTTAACAAAAAAATTGTTTAATGAAAATGTGTAACATTTTAATGTGATATTAAGGGTGTAGTTTGTTGAATATTTTTGCGTATCATTGTTGATTGGGATTGTAGGGGATATGGAGACTAGATTTGAAGAGATGAGGTATTGCGAATTTTGCGTCAAGTTGTCTAATTGATATGACGTCTAAAAGCTTGTAAATTTCAGCAGTCTATAGAGTATAGTACTTGAAGAATAATTAAGCGACTTTATAATAAAAGTGTAATTAAAACATTGTTTTAAAATATTTTATTTATATGTGGATAAGTATCTAGAACTGATATAAATATTCGTCTATTAGTGGCTTCAGCACACTTTGATAATTCCCTCGAAAGGTGAAACTGCCGTCACGCGTAAAAATATATAGAAAGCAGAGCTTTTACGTAAAAAAATAAACAGTTTCTACATTTACGTAATATTGTTCATTATTAAAAATAAAATATTTTTTTTTAAAAACAGTCTAGAGTTCTATAAAAAATGGTTAATAAGAGCAATGAAAAGATTTCCCGATAATACTTATCTATGAGTTTATGCTTCTAAGATAATGAACGTGTTGCGATATTTTATATGTTGAATACTTCCACTGTGATCAATCCACAAACCAATGACAAAAAGCGAATTGTGTACTTTTGTACATCAGAGCTTATCAATAAAGTTATCTTATTAAATATGAACGCGCGTTGGACTTATACATGTGTCTTCCCGTGTAGCACACTTGTGGCTGATATTTTTCAATGTTGTTCTTTGAAGTGGTTTAAATAATTGCCTCGGCTGAACGCGTCTTTGGCAACTCGGTGTTTGTTTTGGCACCTCTGTGAAAATATATGTTACGTGCATTATTCGGTGGTGGTATTTAAGGGCGATTTAATAGATCCGACGCCCCGTGGAAGATGAATGAATGGCTGACACATGTTAACAGCTGAATTCTGAAGCTGACGGATACTGACCTGTTTTTGTTTTCGGTAACCCTGTCTGTGAGACGAGATACATTTCGGTTAATTGATTGGTATTCATATTAAAAAGATTTTTTATTAAAAATAACATTAAATTTCACACACCAATATTGTTGCTCAAAATAATAATAAAAAAAAACAACTTTCAACAATATTGTAAAAAATCAAACAAATAAGGGAATAACAATCGGTGGTGTTTGATAATAACTTTATAAGTGCAAAATAGTACGCTAATATTATGTCAAGATCTTTTATCATCTTTCGACTAACCGCTACGTTTGTTCACATATCATGGTGTTTAGGGGTTTTTAAATTAAATATAGATATCAAGACATGTACATCAGTTTTTATTCCAGTAGGACTGGTGGATAGTCCAACTCCAATCTGCCATATTACATGATATATATATAAATATAAATAGAGAAATGAATAAAATGGAAAGCTCAAATTATAATATTAAAATATGCATAAGATGAAAATGAGAAAATAGCTATGTTAATATTAACATAATAGTTAATAACAACATGGAGATTATTAAATTAATTTAATTTATGGCATCGTCTTTCAGGGTGGAAGCCACATCATTTGCTTATATCGCTCATTAATCGGAGAGCTGAGCCACTCGGATGCAGCCACGATGATGGAGTT